>CM064550.1:22369219-22392624 GCA_032716605.1 Paralithodes platypus
CTTGAAAGAGGGTCTAGGGAGTGTAATTTTAAGCTTGATGGAAGTCTAGGGAGGAAACTAATCACCTCCCCTTAAGGGGAGGTTTTTAGTTTGGTCTCTAGATATCCATCAAGCTTAAGATTACACCCCCTTGAGCCCCTTTCAAGATAAATTTGTACATTTTTCGGTAGAAAAATTTCCCTTCTGAAAGCCGGTTCCTCTTAAATTACAGGCTCGCTATCGCTCGCCAGGATAAAATCGACACCTAAATAGCACGAAAGGTCTTAAAATTGACGGAAATGGGGCGAAAGTTCTTAAAATCGCCAAACTAATGGGGCGACTGTCTTAAAATCTCAAAAGCAAAAATGGGGCTAAACATGAGGGAGAAAGGGATCCAGAAAAAAAATCCCTCGAGTGGAGATCTCCCCTTAATATATAGCACAGACAATCAGTCAATGATATTATGCAGCTTTGGTTAACTCTGAGTCAATAGTAAGAGAGAAGAAATCTGTAACATCTCAGAGCAAATCACGTTTTAAATATAGCCTATAATCTGTATATTCTTTTTAAATATAGCCTATAATCTGTATATTCTTTTTAAATATAGCCTATAATCTGTATATTCTATTTAAATATAGCCTATAATCTGTATATTCTATTTAAATATAGCCTATAATCTGTATATTCTATTTAAATATAGCCTATAATCTGTATATTCTGTGTGGAGAGTTCTTTTCAGGATGATAGCGTTCGTCAAGGTTTTACCAAGAAATCACCTCCTACACCTGCCTGCTGCGTTGTCATGGTGTATTATCAGTGTAAACTCTAAGGGATGATATATCCTATTTGTGGAGAGCTATTTTCAGGATGATATGCTTCGTGAAACATATATGACACTTCCTACACCTAATATGCGTTGCCATGGCATACTTATATATACAGTATATATATACCGGTATATATATAATTATGTACTGTATATATTTGTTTTTTAATCAGGAATAGTGTGTGTCCCCTTTATTGAGGAAAGTCTGTGACACCGCCACAAATATGATTCATCGAGTAGATACATTAATTACTTAATGGGGGTAGGGCTTGGTTTTTGGTCTATGTATTTATTTATTCATATACTTTTTAGCTTCCTCGCTAGACCTCCATCAAGCTTAAAAAAAATAAAATAAATAAACCCCTTTTTAATCCCTTAAGCACCATGACGCCTTTTTACCTCTGATTCGGGCTAGATTTAGACGATTTTATGCAGCTTAAGAGGGACCTATTTTATTAAGAGGGTTTATAGAGATCGTATTTACCCATTTCAGCTGTAGCGGTAGACTATAAGCCAAGGGAAATCGTCTAATGGTAACCAGAATATGATGAAAATTACGTCACGGTAGTGAAGGGGTTAAGGTAATTTGTACATTTTTCGGTAGAAAAATTTCCCGGCCGAAGGCCGGATCCTCTCAGAATTACAGGTTCGCTATCGAGCCTCCAGCAATTAAAAGGCATCGAACTGTCTTAGCTAATTATTTTGACTACCACAGATCCCTCCTAAGCTTCACAAAATCGTCTAAATACACCTAGAATAAAAGCATAAAAAAAAACCCCCAACAACATAGCTGGTAATTCTACTAAGCACTGCATGACGTCTACAGCTCCAACTTCCTTATAGTATGCTTGAAACTCGCAAGGGGCCGAGGGGTGGGGTTGGTTGGTGGGTGGGTTGGAAGGGAAGTGGTGGAGGCAGCGTGTGTTTATTATTAAGGGGCGCGAGGGTTGGTTGGTGGGTGGGTTGGAAGGGAAGTGGTGGAGGCAGCGTGTGTTTATTATTAAGGGGGCGCGAGGGTTGGTTGGTGGGTGGGGTGGGTTGGAAGGGAAGTGGAGGAGGCAGCGTGTGTTTATTATTAAGGGGGCGCGAGGGTTGGTTGGTGGGTGGGTTGGTTGGAAGGGAAGTGGTGGAGGCAGCGTGTGTTTATTATTAAGGGGGCGCGAGGGTTGGTTGGTTGGTGGGTGGGTGGGTTGGAAGGGAAGTGGTGGAGGCAGCGTGTGTTTATTATTAAGGGGGCGCGAGGGTTGGTTGGTTGGTGGGTGGGTTGGTTGGAAGGGAAGTGGTGGAGGCAGCGTGTGTTTATTATTAAGGGGGGGCGAGGGTGGGTTGGTTGGTGGGTGGGTTGGTTGGAAGGGAAGTGGTGGCGGGAGGGTGTGTTTTTTATTAAGGGGGTTGTGGTTTGGTTGGTGGGTTGGTGGGTGGGTTGGTTGGAAGGGAAGTGGTGGAGGCAGCGTGTGTTTATTATTAAGGGGGTCGAGGGTTGGTGGGTGGGTGGGTTGGAAGGGAAGTGGTGGAGGCAGCGTGTGTTTATTATTAAGGGACGCGAGGGTTGGTGGGTTGGTGGGTGGGTTGGAAGGGAAGTGGAGGAGGCAGCGTGTGTTTATTATTAAGGGGCGCGAGAGTTTGGTTTTCCTGGACCCCCTTCGCCTACGTGTGTGTATATAGCATATTAGTTTTGAGATTTTAAGACGTGCGTTCCTTTTAGTGGGGCGATTTTGAGACCTTTCGACCCATGTCTTTGTCAATATTAAGGGGAGATATCCACTTGAGGGATTTTTTTTTCTTGGCTCCTTTCTCCCTCATGTTTAGCCCCATTGCTTTTCTAATTTTAAGACGTTCGCCCCATTATTTTGACGATTTTAAGAACTTTCGACCCATTTCTGTCAATTTTAAGACCTTTCGTGTCATTTAGGTGTCGATTTTATTCTGGCGAGCGATAGCGAGCCTGTTATTTAAGAGGAACCGGCTTTCAGCCGGGATATTTTTCTACCGAAAAATGTACAAATTTATCTTGAAAGGGGCTCAAGGGGGTGTAATCTTAAGCTTGATGGATATCTAGAGACCAAACTAAAAACCTCCCCTTAAGACTTCGTGCCATTAAGGTGTCGATTTGTTCCTGGCTAGTGGTGGCGAGCCTGTAAATTTAGAAGGAGTCGGCCTTCGGCCGGGACATTTTTCTACCGAAAAATGTACAAAATTTATTTGAAAGGGGGTCTAGGGGGTGTTTTTTTAAAGCTTGATGGAGGTCTAGCGAGGAAACTAAAAAAATAAATGAACAAATAAATAAATATATATACAGTATATACAGTATATAGGCTATATATATATACAGTATGCAGTATATATATATATATATATATATATATATTTTTTTTTTTTTTCTTTTCTTCAACGCCAACTTCCTTGTAACCTGAAACTCGCAAGGGGTCGAACGGTAGCACAGGAAGGGGGAGGAAGCAACTTGACATATTTATTACTATAGTGTGTTCCGGGCGACACACACACACACACACACACGGCAATGTGTGTGTGTGTGTGTGTGTCTGTATAGCACTCTCAGCACACATTTCAGCACACATCTCCGAAACACATTACCGGTGCGGTAATGTGTTTCTGTTTAAGGGAGCCCTGACGGTATTGTGCAGCATAATTTACTGGCTCGGCTCAATGGCTTAAGGAAGGGGTTTAGTTTGCTCTCTAAACCTCTATCAAACTTAAAAAAACACTCACAAGACCCCCCTTCGATATAAATTTGTACATTTTTCGGTAGAAAAATTTCCTGGCCGAAGGCCGATTCCTTCTAAAATTAGAGTCCCGCTATCGCTCGCCAGGAAAAATTTACATCTAAAGGGCACAAAAGGTCTAAATATTGAATACAAAATTAATCTAAATGTCTCAAAATCGCCTAACTAACGGAGCGAACGTCTTAAAACCTCAACACTAATATGCTAAACATGAGGGACAAGGGGGTCTATAAAAAGCGAGTACTACCCCTTAACCCTTTGAGTACCAGCGACGTCTGTTACACTTTATTCTAACTACATTTATACGATTTTGTGAAGCTTTGGAAGGATATATGGTAGCTATACATGGATTATAACCTCGTAATAATGGGTAGAGGTCCTTCCTAATCTGAATACAATCGTCTAATTGTTGGCAGAACATAATGAAAAGAACGTCACCAGTGCTGTGTGTGTGTGTTTTTTTTTAGTCTTTTATATTCCAACTACTCCCTCTCGGGCATAGGCTGAGCGCCTGTACATTCAACCGTACATTCAATGGCGAAGCCCGTGAGGTCTCGTTCCAGTCTAGTGAGTGAGACATGTGAAACACTTTGGGATACAACCAACCCCTGACATCTTGCCTTCGCATGATGCACGGTTGCCCACCCAGGGCTCGAAGCAGCCACATCTCTGAAGCTGCTTCGCTCCAATGCTTCACTGTCTCACCACCTAGACTCGGACCCTCACTCTCAGAACGCCACCTATTGAATAATGGATTCACTAGGCATTGCCCTCCTGTCTTTAAGTAGGATAGGGTTACTAATGGGTGGCATTATGAGGCGTGACCAGAAAAAAACACACACGTAAGTTTTCATTTCATTATAACTTGTTTGTATATCATGCTAATAGTGTCTGTTTAATCGTAATCAATAATCGATCCGGTATAATAGTTAATTTCCATTCTTTATTTTCAGTGTGTGCTTCAACTCCATTCCAGAGACATACTGGTTTGCTGCATACTGTGAGTAGATGTGGGGTAATGTTAAATCATTCATAGCACATTCGACCGATATATATCACTAGTTGTGGGAAGTCTCGATCAACTAAGGGAGATTAGGGCAGTCTAGTTCTAGATTTCACACACAATTAAGGGGTTGAACAGCTGAGGATGGACCTCAACAACAGACTAGGTCACTAGGTGAATGGTCGGAGACATGGCAGATGCCTCTAAACTTGGAGAAGTGCAAGGTGATGCATATCGGCCAAGCAAACCCCAAGTCTGGATATTCACTATTGGGAATGCCTCTGGAAGTGACTGACTTGGAAAAGGATTTGGGTGTTTTGATTAGCAGTGACCTAAAGTTTTCCAAGCAGTGCATTGAAGTAGAGAAGAAAGGTCAGAAATTATTGAGCTATTATATTAACCCTCGCCGACATATGACGCGATTTTGAGCCTATTGGGGATACTTTAAAGCCTTTGTTACCATCAGGGGTATTTAGAAACCTTTAGTTTAGTTACTTCAACCTCTGCAGTTGTCTTTGAGTTAGCTGTGGGCAGAAAACTAATTTTGGAGATATTATAAGAGTGAGAGAACTCTATTTCTTATTGCTAATCTGGCAACCTCTGCGTCATAAATGCGTGAAAGGGTTAAGAGGCATCTGCATATTAAGAGGGATCTGTCCTATCACCTATTCTCTTTCTAATTTTCATAAATGATCTTCTCAACTGTACCTCCAGTCCTATCCATTCATATGCAAACGACTCTACCTTGCACTATTCAATTAGTTTCCCAGAACGCCCCAGCCAGCAATCCCTCATAAGCAAACTTAATTTAATGAAGCCATACAATACGTATCTTCTGATCTTACTACACTTTCCAATTGGGGCAGAGAAAACCTTGTTACCTTTAATGCTTCCAAAATCCAATTTCTCCATCTTTCTAACTCCCAGAGGACTATCCCTTATTCTTCAACAATACAAAAATCAGCCCTTCATCTTCTCTCAGTATTCTCGTTGTCTCTTTTTCTTCTGGTCTCTCTTGGAAGGACCATATTACCAGTCTTGCTAAGGCGGCCTCCCAGAAGCTGGGTGTGCTCAACTGTCTCAAGGGGTTCTTTACCCTTGCTCAGCTACTTGCTCTGTACAGGGGCACAGTGCGTCCTTGTATTGAGTATTGTTCACATGTGTGGGGAGGATCCTCTCACACTGCACTTCTTGACAAAGTAGAAAGGAAAACCTTTTGTATCATTAACTCCCATCCACTCACCGCGTCTCTGCAACCTCTCTCTCTTCACCGCAAAGTTGCATCTCTCTCGCTATTCTATCGCTACTACAACAATCAGTATTCCTCAGAGCTCTCTCAGTGCATACCACCTCTTCTACGTAGGGTACGTAGTACCCGTCTTTCAACACAATCCCACCCCTACTCTGTACAACTTTCCAACTCAAGAGTGAAACGTTACTACCATTCATTCTTCTATTCAACAGCTGAGCTCTGGAATTCTCTCCCTGAATCCATCTTTCCCTCATCCTATGACTTAAATTGTTTCCAGACATTTTGGCTCGAACGTTCCTTAATTTTGGCCATATCACTCTTTTAACTCTGAGGGAGACACTCGTCACAGGCAGTTTTGCCTTTTGTCTCCCTCATCCATATAGGAAAAAAATCAAATCATAGAAATAAGGAAATAGTCCTCACTCTTTACAACGCTCTGATACGGCTTCTCCTGGAGTATGCTGTTCAATTCAGCACTCAGTAAAGATCTAGAGCGACTGGAAAGAGTACAAGCTAGGGCTATAAAGCTTATTCCATCGATTAGAAGACTGAGCTACGAGGACCGGTTGAGAGCTCTTGATCTCTTTCCGTTGGAGACACACAGACTACGAGGTCAGCTCATTGAAGTCTTTAAAATACTTAATGGGTTTGACAATGAGGATTATAGCAACAAATTTAGCCACAATATGAATACAACACACAACCATGACGGAAAATTAGAATTGAAAAGGTTCAACACTAGTACTTGTGGAACTTGTTCACATATAAAATCTGTTCTACCTGGAACAAACTTCCCTCAGAAGTTGTAAACAGTTCTTCAGTAGAGCAGTTCAAGAAGAGAGTAGATAGTATTTTGCACACTCTGTAGTGCACTAAACAGTCTCTCTCCTTCCACTTCGAGTATCTCCCCGGAATGGACTGCAAGGTCTCTGAGATACTAACTGTTCCTTGTTCAGTAAGTCTCATGGAAGGAATATTTCAAATTTTCAACTCGACCGGCTATGCCTGAATTATTATTACCTGTGTCAAAGAATACTATATATCTATCTATCTGTGGTTTTCCAATAAGCGGTGTGGTGTTCCTCTGAAACAATTTGCGGTTGGATACCACAAAGCCATTAAGAAGATTTTAAAACTTAAATACTGGGAGAGCAACCACAAAGCATGTGATTTAGCAGGGTTAATGACATTCACTCATCTAATTAATTGGCAAAAAATACGGTTTGCTCACAGATGTATGATGAAGCCTTGTATCTTTTTAAGATTTTTTTTACTTAACAATGATGATAGCTTATATTTGATGAAGGAAGTAAAGAATATGTTATTGAATATTTATAATATCGAATGTTTTATGGAAAATGACATTGACGCAGTAAAATCTAGAATTACTTTTATTCAAAGCCGTGAACCAACTATGAGATAAATGTGCTTCACAATTCTCTTACTATGTACACAGTTTTATGTAGCTTTTACCAAATAAAATATTGAGTCTGAGTCTGAGTCTATCTATCTATACACTCAAGCCTGATTTTGTTATGGGGGGGGGGGGGAGGGGACTCAAGAAGAGCACGAATAGGGACATCACAAAACACAACAGAAAACAACGAACACACAACAACAACATACACATTCACACACATCTAGGTCATCCACCAAGGTCCCTCCAGCACTTCCCCAGCTACAGTCAATATTATTAAATTAAGTCCTTGGAAGTTACAATCCCTTTTCACTGGTAGACCTCTCGCGTGTCTAATATACCCTGATTCGCAATTTTGTTTTTTTACGACGTACATAATTATATTGAGTTAATATCCCTTTCTCTCCTTCTCTCTTTGGCTTGTATCCATTCAGCCCCATTCAGCCTACTGTTTTAAGACGTTTACCCCCATCCAGATGTTAATATTTTCCTGGCGAGCGGTAGCGAGCCAGCATATATATATATTTTTTGACAGCAAGCTAAATTTGTACATTTTTCGATAGAAAAATGTCTCCGGCGAAGCCGGATTTCTCCATACAATGCTGGCTCGCTATCGCTCGCCAGGAAAAACCGACACCTGGATGGGGATAAACGTCTTAAAACAATTGGCTGAATGGGGCCGAACGGATACAAGCCAGGAAAAGAGAGAAAAGGAGCGAATGATAAAACAAACCCGGTGACCCGCCTTAAATCATTGTAAGTTACAATCCCTTTTCACTGGTAGACCTCTCGCGTGTCTAATGTACCCTGACTCGCAATTTTGTTTTTACGACGTACATAATACTGTACCTAGTAAATATTCCTTTCTCTAGAATTGGCACACATTAATAATACGTTTTTTGTCTAACCTCTGTAACTCAAAAAGGGGTAGAACAAATAAGCTGCCAATTTCCACACTTATTGTCTAGCCAAGCCTTCCTATTTGGTAGAAATATTAGCTCGGTTACTCTAGTCTTTTTTGAGTTACAGAGGTTAGAGTTTACGCTTTCTGCCCCCAACCTAGAATGACCAGCCTAGGGGTAACGCCAACGAACTTGACAGTCATCTGGATTCCTGACCTCTCTGTAACTCAAAAGGGTCTAGAGCAAACTGGCTGTAAATATCCACACCTGTTTCCTGGTGGAGTCTTCGCAAATGATTGATATGTCAGCCCGATTACTTTCATTCATTTCGAGTTATAAGAAGTTAAGGGTGGATGGTTCACTTTTTGGGCGATTTTTGCATGTATTAATTATTTTTCTATTTTCCTCCCTAGAGCTCCATCAAATTTAAGAAACATCCATTAGATCCCCCTTCTAGATTAATTTGTACATTTTTCGGTAGAAAAATGTCCCGGCCGAAGGCCGATTCTTCCAACGTTACAGGCTCACTATCGTTCGCCAGGGAAAAAATCGACACCTAAATAGCACGAAGGGTCTAAATTTTGACAACACAATGGGGCGAGAGGGCTTAAAATCGATAAACAAATGGGGTAAAAATCTTAAAATCTGAAAACTAATTGAGCTAAACATGAGGGAGAAGGGGGTCTAAAAAAAGCGGCCCATGTCCCCTTAAGGGGTCAAGATAATTGTCAAGTTCGCTGGCGCTACCATTTTGTTTTTTAATAGTATAGCATTACCTCCACTATCAAAAGTTGTCCTCACTTTTGCCAGCTCCCCTCGTCACTGCAGCTTTCCCCTCGTTTATATTCCTTCTCTCCCCTCTTCCACTTCGTCACTGCAGCTTTCCCCTCGTTTATATTCCTCCTCTCTCCTCTTCCACTTCGTCACTGCAGCTTTCCACTCGTTTATATTCCTCCTCTCCCCTCTTCCACTTCGTCACTGCAGCTTTCCCCTCGTTTATATTCCTCCTCTCCCCTCTTTCACTTCGTCACTGCAGCTTTCCCCTCGTTTATATTCCTCCTCTCCCCTCTTCCACTTCGTCACTGCAGCTTTCCCCTCGTTTATATTCCTCCTCTCCCCTCTTCCACTTCGTCACTGCAGCTTTCCCCTCGTTTATATTCCTCCTCTCCCCTCTTCCACTTCGTCACTGCAGCTTTCCCCTCGTTTATATTCCTCCTCTCCCCTCTTCCACTTCGTCACTGCAGCTTTCCCCTCGTTTATATTCCTCCTCTCCCCTCTTCCACTTCGTCAGCAGATTTTTTACCCAGTAATTTTCCTTCACCATTTTGCCTTCCTTGTATTTTTAGGCTTTCGCTCGCTCCAGGCTTATATAAACTCTGCGTAAGCAAAATGGTATCACACCCCCGTATAGTGGTACATTGCCAACCGAAATGTCTGTCGTCCGTCTGTCGGTCTGTCTGTCTGTCTGTCTGGAAACTCCTACTAGACCGTTTGACGGATTTTCACCAAACTTCACACGAGCATTCGGTGGGCCAAGGCGACGGTCAGTCAAAACAATATTATCTCTATATTTGTGTCATAGTTATGGTTCTAGGTCAAACATATGGGAAAGCCTCCTCCTCCCCCCCCCCCCCCACCCAGGGGCCCACCCCCAGAAAGATTCCCCCAACGCCCCCCATTCCCGTAAGGCTGGCATAGTATTGTAATCACTGTGCCTGTATACTTGTGTGTGTGTGTGTGTGTGTGTTTGTGTTACTCAGTTACTTGTTCGTCAAGGGGAATCCACGCAATGCGAACTAAGCTCATTATTATCGCGCCTCCTTAACTGGGAATGTATTGCGTGAAATGCATGTTAAGTGTTTTATGTACTGTTGGAATGGCTGTGGATGTGTGTGTAGTCTGTATTTTAGCCAATTGGCGACATCGGAAACGAAGGCTTAGGGTGGATCTGTATGGTACCATTCTCACTATAGACGGTACCGTCTCGCCCGAAGGCTTAGGTAGCCATCAGCTTAGGTGAACCATATGATACCCATCTCGCCTTGTACCATTTTTGCCAACCCCAGATGGGACGTCACAACGTCGTCCACTTATTCCAGGTACCTATTTACAGCTAGGTGAACTGAGGCTAACACATGAAAGGAGACAAGCCCAATTTGTCTCCGCCCGGCCGGGGATTGAACCCCCGACCCCTCGTGTGTGAGACGAGAGCTCTACCTACTAGGCTACGGGCTGTGTGTGTGTGTGTGTGTGTGTTCTGAGAAATCTTGATGGGAGCTTAGCAATTTACCGCCAGTTGAAAAGCAACAGAATATAGTGATCCAAGCCTCTTCCCATTCCTTCTACAGACGTTCATAAGAAAGGTCACAGCGAGGTCATAAATTAGGTCTGGACGGTCGTTCGTTGATGGTGAATTGATGTTATTGGATAAACGATACTCGTATGTTAACCCTCTCCGACATATGACGCGATTTTGAGCCTATTAGGGATACTTTAAAGCCTTTGTTACCACCAGGGGTATTTAGAAACCTTTAGTTTAGTTACTTCAACCTCTGCAGTTGTCTTTGAGTTAGATGTGGGCAGAAAACTAATTTTGGAGAGGTACGGTAATTATAAGAGTGAGAGAACTCTATTTCTTATTGCTAATCTAGCAACCTCTGCGTCATATGAGTCTGAAGGGGTTAAGGGGGGGGGGCTTATTTATTTCCTCATTTATCTATTTATTTATAATTTGTTTAGTTTCATCTGTAGACCTCCATCAAGCTTTAAAAAACAAAAAACAAGACCCTCCTTTAAGATATATTTGTACATTTTTCGGTAGAATAATGTCCTGACCGAAGGTCTGTTCCTCTTAAATGACAGGCTCGTTTATCGCTCGCCAGGAGAAATTCAACACCTAAATGACATGAAAAGTCTTAATATTGACGAAGAAATGGGGCGAAAAGTCTTAATATCGCCAAACAAATGAGCCAAACGTCATAAAAGCTGAACACCTATGGGGCTAAACTTGAGGAAGAAGGGGGACCAGAAAAACGACCCATCTCCCCTGAAAAACGCCAAATAATAGTTGTATTATAAAGATATCGTAGGCTTAAGAGGAGATATTTAGTTTGTTCCCTAGACCTCCATCAAGCTTAAAATTACACCCCCTTGAGCCCCTTTCAAGAAAAATTACACCCCCTTAAGTCCCTTTCAAGAAAAATGTGTACATTTTTCGGTAGAAAAATGTCCCGGCCGTAGGCCGGTTCCTCTTAAATTACAGGCTCGCTATCGCTCGCCAGGATAAAATTGACACCTGAATGGCACGAAAGGTCTTAATATGGGGTGACAGTTCTTAAAATCGCTAAATTAATGGGGCAAACGTTTTATAATATCAAAAGCAATGGGGCTAAACATGAGGGAGAAAGGGGTCAAGAAAAAAATCCCTCAAGTGGAGATCTCCCCTTAAGAGGAGATGTTTATTTTTCTGGTTATTTATTAATTCATTATTACTGTATAAGTGTATATATATATATATATATATATATATATATTTTTAAAGTCCTCCCTAGACCACCATCAATTTTAAAAACAATACCCTCAAGACCCTCATTCAATTGGAGATGAATTTGTGCATTTTTTGGTAGAAAAATGGTTCAAAAGCCGGTTCCTCCAAAATTAGTTTGGTTACCATTAGACGATATTGTATTGGCTTATATTCTACCTCTAGTACTCAAAGGGGTAACTGCGATCTCCATAAACCCTGTACAGAATATAGCTTCTTCTTAGATTGCGTAAAATCGTCTTTCTTTAGCCATAATAAGGCAAGTTATATATATTTGCGCATTAATCGGTAGTGAAATGCCCTAGCCTAAACCCGTTTCATCCAAAATTCGACACCTAATTGGCATGACAGATCTTAAAATGTAATAATATATGAAGAATATCATAAAATCATGAAACTACTTTGGCGAACGTCTTAAAATTCCAAATCTAATGGGGTTAGACATGGGGGAGAAGGGGTAAAAAAAGGAAGAAAAAAAAAAAAAAAAAAAAAAAATATATATATACTGTATATACTGTATATACAGGTATAATTATATATATACCGGTATATATATATATATATATATATATATATATATATATATATATATATATACACACTGTATATAAACTATTTATATTGTACCAGCGTCCCCGAATGTTTATTTATGGGTATGGCTATATTAAATGGGAGATTTTCGTTTTTTCTGGTCCCTATTCTCCCACATGTTCAGCCCCATTAGTTATGAAATTTTAAGACATTTGCCCCATTAGTTTGAAGACTTTAAGATCTTTTGTCCCATTTATTTTTCAATATTAAGACCTTTCGTCCTATAATTTAAGAGGAACCGGCCATTGGCCAGGCCGTTGTTTCTACTGAAAATGGTACAAATTTATCTCGAAGGAGGATCTTGGGGACGACTTTAAAGCTTGATAGAGGTCGAAGGAGCAAACTAAGACAATATATATATATAAACTTAATATGTATATAGAGTATATATTATATATATATATATATATATATATAAATACCCAAAACATGATTGATATTCACTTGTTATTCCTATATCTCCCCTGGGCCCGGGAACAGAGGAGGTTCTATTTGTTTGGTTCTATACGTGTGGAGAATGAGCAGGGCGAGTTCTTTGATCTGAATGTTGGGTTGAAACAGGGGTGTTTGATGTCCCCATGGTTGTTTAAGGGGGGATGGTTCACTTTTTTGGGCGATTTTTGCATGTATTAATGATTTTTTCTACTTTCCTCCCTATACCTCCAACAAATTAAAAAAAAAACATGCATTAGATCCCCCTTCTAGATTAATTTGTACATTTTTCGGTAGAAAAATGTCATAAAATCTCCACCTCTCCGAATCGGCCGAAGGCCGATTCTTCCAACATTACAGGCTCACTATCGTTCGCCAGAGAAAAAATCGACACCTAAATATCACGAAAGGTCTAAATATTGACGACGAAATGGGGCGAAAGGTCTTAAAATCAACTAACTAATGGGGCAAACGTCTTAAAATCTCAAAAGCAATGGGGATAGACATGAGGGAGAAAGTGGTCCAGAAAACCGGCCCGTGTCCCCTTAATGTATATATGGAGTCATGAAAGAAATACAAGGAAGAGAGAGTGGATGTTGGTGTATTGCTGATAAGGGCGGAGAAACGAGTGGAAGCTACCTGTACTGCTGTTTGCTGATGATACAGTTCTGATGAGCGATAATGAATGGGAGTTGCAGGGTCTGGTAAATATGTTTGGAACAGTGTGCGAAAAACGGAATCTGAAGGTAAATGCGGGGAAGAGCAAGGTTATGGTCGGCCAAGGTACAGTCGGCCAAATAAGTGATGTTGCGGCACCATATTTCGATCTGTCATTGGTATCAACAGTATCTAAGCTTTAATTCATCGTTTCGAGTGAGATAGAAAAACATGTTCCTACAGTTACCCACCCTATTCAACATCTGACAGACATTAATACAGTACACTGCGAGCAAAAGGTAATGACAGCGGAGACCCGGCTTATTTGGCAAACCGTATCTTTGCTAAATATCGATGTTTCAAGCATTAACTTCATTATAGCCCCCAAAATCGCAAGTAGTCCATTGATAAACATCGATAACTAATCAAAACAACTAGGACGAAGATCAGACAAGCCATAGTCGTGTATTAGTCGTGTATTAGTAGTATTAGTCTTGTATTAGTCTTGTATTAGTCGTATATTAGTCTTGTATTAGTCGTGTATTAGTCGTGTATTAGTCGTGTATTAGTCTTGTATTAGTCTTGTATTAGTCGTGTATTAGTCGTGTATTAGTCTTGTATTAGTCTTGTATTAGTCATAGTCTATAGTCGTGTATTAGTCGTGTATTAGTCGTGTATTAGTCGTGTATTAGTCGTGTACTAGTCGTGTATTAGTCGTGTATTAGTCGTGTATTAGTCGTGTATTAGTCGTATATTAGGCTCCTAACCAGAATGAAATCGTCTTGTGTTAGCAAAATTATCTATCTATCTATCTATCTATCTATCTATCTATTTACTCAGGCCCAATCCCCACTTTTCCTATTTTTGTTTTCTATTATTTTCCACCTTTTTCCTTTTTTTGTGGGGGGGGGGGGGAGGTTGGCCGACTCAAGACAGAGCAAGAACAGGGAAAACACAAAACACATCCTAAAACAACGAACACACACACAGACCAAACACAAATGCTCACACTTCTAGGAGACAATGAGAAGAAACGTCAAATAATCAAAATAAATTAAAGGGGAGATATCGACTTGAGGGATTTTTATTTCTGGACCGCTTTCTCCCTCATGTTTAGCCCCATTGTTTTGGAGATTTTAAGACAGTCGCCTCATTAGTTTGGCGATTTTAAGAACTTTCGCCCCATTTCCGTCAATTTTAAGACCTTTCGTGCTATTTAAGTGTCGATTTTATCCTGGCGAGCGATAGCGAGCCTGTAATTTAAGAGGAACCGGCTTTCAGCCGGGACATTTTTCTACCGAAAAATGTACAAATTTATCTTGAAAGGGGCTCAAGGGGGTGTAATCTTAAGCTTGATGGATATCTAGAGACCAAACTAAAAACCTCCCCTTAAGTGCTAATTTGTCGTGATGGGATTTTAATGGCCAAATTAATTAGAAGGTTTATAATTGTGTGCCGTGTCGGATAAGGGTGTTAATTAAGGGGGTACTACTCAGTTTTTCTGGCCCCCTTCTCCCTCATTTTTAGCATAATAGTTTTAGGATTTTAAGACGTTCGTTCCGTTAGTTTGGCGATTTTGAGACCTTTCGCCTCCGTTTCGTGCCATTTACGTGTCGATTTTAATTTTTTTGGCGTGCGATAGCGAGCCTGAAATTTCAGAAGAAATAGGTAAAAATGTACAAATTTATCTTGAAAGGGGGTCTAGGGGGTATCTTTTTAAGGGGAGGTCTCCACTTGAGGGATTGTTTTCTTGACCCCTTTCTCCCTCATGTTTAGCTCCATTGCTTTTGATATTATAAAACGTTTGCCCCATTAGTATAGCGGTTTTAAGAACTTTCACCCCATATTAAGACCTTTCGTGCAATTCAGGTGTCGATTTTATCCTGGCGAGCGATAGCGAGCCTGTAATTTAAGAGGAACCGGCCTTCGGCCGGGAAATTTTTCTACCGAAAAATGTACAAATTTATCTTGAAAGGGGCTCAAGCGGGTGTAATTTTAAGCTTGATGGAGGTCTAGGGAACACACTAAATACCTCCCCTTAAGCTTGATGGAGGCCTAGGGAGAAAAATAAAAAATAAATAAAAATATATACACAGTAGGCCAAAAACCAAGCATAAACTCCCCTTTATTTTCTCGGAAACTCTACGGTGATGAAAACCCTGGTGTCGACAGTTTTCACGGCGTATAGACGATGAAGGGGATTAGAGAGAGAGAGAGAGATAGAGAGAGAGAGAGAGAGTGAGAGTGAGAGAGAGAGAGTGAGTGAGTGAGTGAGAGAGAGATGTATAACGTGAAGGTAAAGAGAGAGAGAGAGAGAGAGTGAGAGAGAGAGAGAGAGAGAGAGAGTGTGAGTGAGTGAGTGAGTGAGTGAGTGAGTGAGTGAGTGAGTGAGTGAGTGAGTGAGTGAGATAGAGATGTATAACGTGAAGGTAAAGAGAGAGAGAAAAAAAAAAAGAGAGAGAGAGAGAGATGTATAACGTGAAGGTAAAGAGAGAGAGAGAGAGAGAGAGAGAGAGAGAGAGAGAGAGAGAGAGAGAGAGAGAGAGAGATGTATAACGTGAAGGTAAAGAAACTACAAATAGAAAGGATATGAGAGAGAGAGAGAGAAGGGGGAGGAGGAGGAGGAGGGAGAGAGAGAGAGATTTTCATAGATTAACACACAGATATAATGCCCACACAAACCTTACGGTCCAAGTGAAGTGGACAGAACTGTATTCTAGAAAATATATGAGAATTCCAAATATAGAAGAGTATGAATATATGATAGGCTAGCTTGGCAAACATATTTATCCAACGCCACCCTCACCTTCCAAGATTTTTGTTTTGTTTTGTCTATTATATTACTAACAACTGCCCCCCCCCCCCCTACTAACATATAATCCTGCCGCGGATATTTGTCCCATGGCAGTCTTCCCTTTCCATGTTTCCCTTACCCACTCTAAACCACTGTTTGGACACTTGCCCATCATTGTTTTGGAGGGCAAGCAGCCTGAGGGGGTCGCTGGATCTGTTGTTGCTTGATTTCCTTTGTAATCCTTTGTAATTTAAGACAAAGAGAGTGTGTAATGTAATTAATTATTTGAGTGCATTCTTGTGAGTGAGACAGGGTGTATGTGAGTGAGTGATTGCTTGTGTGTGTGTGTGTGTGTGTGTGTGTGTGTGTGTATGTGTGTGTGTGTGTGTGTGTGTGTGTGTGTGTGTGTGTGTGTGTGTGAGCAAGGAAATGGGTAATAGTGTCTGGTAATGAAGTTTGGTCGAGTGCAATTTAATCTTGGAACAAGAGCTACAGAGAAATGGCGCTTAATAAGTAACTTGAACATTATTATTATTAGATAATCAAAGGCGATACACCATTACAATACAAGCTTAATTAATACATTATTATGTTAATTACTATATGGATACCATTGGGTATTTTTTACGGTGTACAGCTACTGAACAATGTTCATGAGGTCTTGCGATTTTTATTTTTTGTTTTTATTTTTTTTTTATATATATTCCAACTACTCCCTCTCGGGCATAGGCTGATAGCATTTACACTCTACCGCTCAACACGGTGAGGCCCGTGAGGTCTTGCGAGACATGCGAAGCTTTACGGCTCGAAGCAATTCCAACTCTGAAGCTGCTCCGCCTCTGTGCTTCACAGTCTCATCCCCCAGGCTCGGACCCTCACTCTCAGAATGCCACCTATTGAGCAATTAAATCACTAGGCATTTCCCCCCTGTAGCATATTTTTGAATATGGGAATATTCATGCAATGCTATTTAATCAGGGAACAATGAGGGTATTTATTTGGCATTTCGGTGTGCTGTGGTAATGCACTGATACTCTAGGTACAGCACAAATTCCATCCCAATAATATCTTCCCATTGACATATTGGGATTCGAACCCGGGTCCATTGGATTACCAGTCCAGTGGCAAGACCACTCCGCCACACCTATCAAATAATTAATATCCGTTTAGATTGATGTCCAGATCAAATGTGCTACATACTAATAAATACATATTATGTATTTACTAGTACAGTATACTGATACGATCTGAACATCAATTTATATAATGATATATGCATAAAGAATACCGCAAGAGTAGTAGTGTCAGCAGCTGTCAATTGGCTCCAACTAAAACAGACTCCCTGGATTCATCTCCCGGTAAAGGATGACCGTGTAACTGAGCGAATGTTTTCAACGTGTGTAAACGAGCAAATATTTTCACCGTGTAGTCACTGCCTTTGATCCCACATTCCCTTTCTGTCGCTCTGCAGGGGGTCACACGGCTTCTCTCTCTCTGTTTAGTCGGGTTTTCATTGGTTATCCCCTCTCTTGGTTTTCATTGGTTATCCCCTCTCTTGGTTTTCATTGGTTATCCCCTCTCTTGGTTTTCATTGGTTATCCCCTCTCTTGGTTTCCATTGGTTATCCCCTCTCTTGGTTTCCATTGGTTATCCCCTCTCTTGGTTTTCATTGGTTATCCCCTCTCTTGGTTTCCATTGGTTATCCCCTCTCTTGGTTTCCATTGGTTATCCCCTCTCTTGGTTTCCATTGGTTATCCCCTCTCTTGGTTTTCATTGGTTATCCCCTCTCTTGGTTTTCATTGGTTATCCCCTCTCTTGGTTTTCATTGGTTATCCCCTCTCTTGGTTTTCATTGGTTATCCCCTCTCTTGGTTTTCATTGGTTATCCCCTCTCTTGGTTCGTTTTCTGTGTTCTTTCAATATCTGTCCTTCCTCTCAATATCGGCTTTGCGCAGAACGTTATTTAAGGGGGGAGGGGGGGGGGGGGATGCTTGTTTTTTTTGGCTCCCCTTCTCCCTCATGTTTAGCCCCATTAGTTCTGATATTTTAAGAAGCTTGCTCCTTTAGTTGGAGATTATAAGATCTTTCATCCCATTTCTATGCAACTATTATGGCTTTTCATGCAATTTTGGGGTCGATATTTTCGTGGCGAGCGATAGCAAGCTTGTAATTTATTAGGAAACGACCTTCGGCCTGGACAATTTTCTATCGAAAAATGTACACATTTATCTTGCAGGAGGGTCTTGGGATGTTATTTTATACTTGGTGGAGGTCTAGGAAGGAAACTAAAACCAAAAATAATAAATTAATTAACTAAGTCAATAAATCAAGAGAGAGAGAGAGAGAGAGAGAGAGAGAGAGAGAGAGTGTCATTAGCTAATAACATCCAGAATAACATGTCAAGAATAACCTATAACAATAACACGGGGTGGGTGTGTGTCCCACTGCCAGATGCCACTCAGAGAGAGAGAGAGAGAGAGAGAGAGAGAGAGAGAGAGAGAGAGAGAGTTAGAGAGTTAGAGTTAGTAAGTGAGAGAGTGAGAGAGATAACAAGAGAGAGAGAGAGAGAGAGAGAGAGAGAGAGAGAGAGAGTTAGAGAGTTAGAGTTAGTAAGTGAGAGAGTGAGAGATAACAAGAGAGAGAGAGAGAGAGAGTTAGAGAGTTAGAGATAGTAAGTGAGAGAGTGAGATAGATAACAAGAGAGAGAGAGAGAGAGTTAGAGAGTTAGAGATAGTAAGTGAGAGAGTGAGAGAGATAACAAGAGAGAGAGAGAGAGAGAGAGAGAGAGTTAGAGTTAGTAAGTGAGAGAGTGAGAGAGATAACAAGAGAGAGAGAGAGAGAGAGTTAGAGAGTTAGAGTTAGTAAGTGAGAGAGATAACAAGAGAGAGAGATATATAGTGTGAATAATAATAATAATAATAATAATAATAATAAGTTTATTTCCACCCATAGTGGTTATTCTTGTTACTTTAATTACAATATATACAATATGTATTGGAGAGTGTTTGCCTAAGAGACGAACCCTGTTACATGTTTGCAGTGGTGACCGGTCAATTCAACCAGTAGCTCTCAACCAGTACCAAATCAACCAATACGGTTAGGTTAGGGTAGGTTAGGTTAGGTTAGGGTAGGTTAGGTTAGTACTATATTTTGGCACTGGTTTGGTTGGTCTGGGTTAATTTGGCACTGGTTGAGAGCTACTGGTTGAAATGGTCTACTGGTTGAGATGACATGGAACCGTTTGCAGTCAATATTGAACTGCCCGTCCTTATAATGCTAGTACAAACATTGCATACATTAAATTGATAGAGAAGAGGAGAGCTAGATGGGGGGGGGGGGGGCAGGGGTGGGGGCCTGGGGTAGGGTGCAGGTGAGGGTCTTTTCCTGGGCAGTGAGTGTGAGAGAGAGAGTGAGATAGAGAGAGATAGATAGATAGATACATAGATAGATAGATAGATAGAGAGAGAGAGAGAGAGAGAGAGAGAGAGAGAGAGAGAGAGAGAGAGCGAGCGAGAGCGAGAGAGAGATTACACGGGTCATATACCTAGTGTTCGAGTAGCTCCTGAGGCAAATGGTTCTCATGATTCCCTCCCATCAACATTAATAACTCCCTAAGGCTCTCTCTCTCTCTCTCTCTCTCTCTCTCTCTCTCTCTCTCTCTCTCTCTCTCTCTCTCTCTCTCTCTCTATCTATTAGTTTTGAGATATTAAGAAGTTAGTCCCGTTAAAGTGGCGATTTTAAGACATTTCGCCCAATTTTTGTCAATTTTAAGACCTTTCAGGCTATTTAGGTGTTGACATTTTGGAGGAGCTGGCCTTCGGCCGGACCATTTTTCTACCGAAAAATTTATAAATTTATGTCGAAGAGGGGTCCTTGGCGTATTTTCTAAAAACTTGATGGGGGTCTAGGAAGCAAACTAAAAATCTCCCCTTAATGTATGAGCTCAATAAACCCTCTGAATAACATAGATACTTCACACACTGCCCAAAATCGTCAAATGTTAGCCAGACTCAAAATGGCGTCATGGTGCTGAAGGGGTTAAGAGGAAATACATGACAGCAGAGAAAGGAAAGGGTTAAGGAGAGGTAGATCGTTTTTTTGGGACCCCCTTCTCCGTCATGTTTATCCCCATTAGTTTTGAGATTTTAAGACGTTCACCCTATTAGTCTGTCGATTTTAAGACCTTTCGTCCCACTACTGTATCAATATCAAGACCTTTCGTGACATTTAAGTGTTGATTTTTTCCCCCTGGCCTGCGATAGCGAGCCTGTAATTTAAAAATAACCGGCCACCGAAAAATGTACACATTTATCTTGAAGGGGGTCTGGGGATATTATTTAAGGGGAGATATCCACTTGAGGGACTTTTTTCTGGACCCCTTTCTCTCTCATGTCTAGCCCCATTGCTTTTGAGATTTTAGGATGATTGCGCCATTAGTTTGGAGATTTTAAGAAGTTTCACCCCATTTATGTCACTTTATTAAGGACCTTTGCCGTCCCATTTAGGGTGTCAATTTTTTTCCTGGCGAGCGATAGCGAGCCTGTAATTTAAGAGGAACCGGCCTTCGGCCGGGAAAATTTTCTACCGGAAAAAGGACAAAATTATCTTGAAAGGGGGTCAAGGGGGTGTAATTTCAAGCTTGATGGAAGTCTAGGAAACACACTAAAAACCTCCCCTTAAGCTTGATAGAGATCTAGACAGCAAACTATAATCCTCCCTTAAGGGGGTAGGGCTTGGTTTTCGGTCTATATATATATATATATATATATTTATTAATATTTTTTTAGTTTCCCTCGCTAGACCTCCATCAAGCTTAGGAAAACACCCCCTAGATACCCCCTCTCAAGATAACACCACACCCCCTCAAGATACCCGAGATCCCCCCTCTCAAGATCTGTACTACATTTATTTATCGGTAGAAAAAATGTCACGGCCAAAATTAAAGACAAAAAAAATCGACACCTAAAGGGCACGAAAGGTCTTAACCCTCTCACGACCTCATTTGACGCAGAGGTTGCCAGATTAGCAATAAGAAATAGAGTTCTCTCTTATAATTACCTCTCCAAAATTAGTTTTTTCTGCCACAGGCTAACTCAAAGACAACTGCAGAATGTTAAAGTAACTAAACTAAAGGTTGTTCTAAATACCCCTGATGGTAATAAAGGCTTTAAAAGTATCCCTAATGAGAGCTCAACACGCTAACTCCAAAGACAACTGCAGAGGTTAAAGTACCTAACTAAAGGTTCTTTCTAAATACCCCTGATGGTAATCAAAGGCTTTACAACTTTTTGAAAGTATCCCTAATAGGCTCAACACAGCTAACCTCAAAGACAACTGCAGAGGTTGAAGTAACTAAACTAAAGGTTCATCTAAAATACCCCCTGATGGTATATAAAGGCTTTAAAGTATCCCTACTAGGCTCAACACAGCTAACTCAAAGAAAACTGCAGAGGTTAAAGTAACTAAACTAAAGGTTTCTAAATACCCCTGATGGTAATAAAGGCTTTACACTTTTTAAAGTATCCCTAATAGGCTCAAAATTGCGTCAAGAACGTGAGAGGGTTAAGAAGGGGGTTCAGAAAAAGATAGTACTACCCCCTTAAGATGGGGATGAGTCAATTTCTTCCTCCTTTTCCTACCAATCTTCCTCATCTTTCTGCCAGTCTTCCTAACAATCTTCCTGCGAATCTTCCTACCAATCTTCCTGCCAATATTCCTACCAATCTTTCTACCAATTTTCCTGCCAATCTTCCTGCCAATTTTCCTACCAATCTTCCTACCAATCTTCCTGCCAATTTTCCTACCAATCTTCCTTATCTTTCTGCCAATCTTCCTACCAATCTTCCTGCCAATCTTCCTACCAATTTTCCTGCCAACCTTCCTACCAATTTTCCTGCCGTTCTTCCTATCAATCTTCCTGCCAATCTCCCTAACAATCTTCCTGCCAATCTCCCTACCAATCTTCCTGCCTATCTTTCTATCAATCTTCCTGCCAATCTTCCTGCCAATCTTCCAGCCAATTTTCCTGCCAATCTTTCTGCCAATTTGCCTACCAATCTTCTTGCCAATCTCCCTACCAATCTTCTTACAAGTCTTCCTGCCAATCTTCCTACCAATCCTCTTACCAATCTTCCTCTCTTGATTCCTCGCCTTTCCTCCCTCTTTCCTCCTTCCGTCTCCTTTTTTGCTTTTAGAGTTTTTTGTGTTCCGTCCTCTCTCTCTCTCTCTCTCTCTTTCTTTTGCTCTCTCTCTCTCTCTCTCTCTCTCTCTCTTCTCTCTCTCTCATCTCATCCCCGTACCCATCCTCTTCTCCGATGTCTCTCTCTCATCCCTCCCCTCCTCTCGTCCTCCTCTCCTCCTCATCTGCCCCTCCCAACTCTCTCCTCATCCTCCGCGCCACCTAACCCACCCATACAACTTCTCCTCTCTCCTCCGCACCAACTCACTCTCTCTCGTTGAGTTTGGGGAAATTGGTGGGGCGTACATCGAGAGGTGGAGTACAAAGGAGTACAAAGGAAATCAAGCAACAACAGATCTAGTGACCCTTCTTCGGCTGCGTTGTCTTCCAAAACACTGAGGTCAAGTGTCCAAACAGTGTTTTAGAGTAGGTGAAGGGAAACATTGGAAATGGAACTACTGCCCTTGAAACTAATGTCCGTGGCAGGACTAGGCAAGTATAGTAGGGGACATATGGGTTAGTAACTGAGGGGAAGGATAAAATAATGTTCTTCATTTACAAACGCAAGTCAGTCGGCGGTTTGAATGGCGAGATATTTGTCTAGGCGGGAGTTTACAATGAATCAACGGTGCGTGCAGTCTAGTAACGTCTCGGGGAAGCCCATTTCCAGGCAAGTGAACAACTCGATTTGAAGAAGAAAGTTCGCAGATTCGGTGAGTTAAAAGATTTACCAATAATTTTTTGCAACCGTTTCCCCGCGTGTAATTAGATTGGTCCCAATAGTGAAGTTACTTACGACAGTTCATATTTTCTATGCCTTTGATGATTTTGAGAACCTTTTGAATTAAGTCAACTCTTAATCTGCGCTGGGTTAAAGGCAATCGATTTTAATTCTCTAAGACTCTCTTCGTATGGTTTGTTCTTTAGGCTAGGTATAATTTTGGGTAACTCGTTCTAAAGCTTGTTTATTTCTTTTTGGTAATAAGGGCCGCCCAGCGTTTGACGCAGTATTCCAGAAGAGGAGCGGACTAAGGAATTTGTAAAGGGTTAGGATAACGTCTTTGGATTTATGCTCAATGACCTGCCT
>CM064550.1:22392724-22541922 GCA_032716605.1 Paralithodes platypus
GAAGGTTTGAGCCTTGGGGTTTTGGTGGTCGAGGTGCTGCGGGTGCGTGGGAAACTTCTTTATTACAGCGATTTGGGTGGGTGTTTCTGTGCGCACGGCCAAAATACGTCGGATCGTGATGAGATCTTTTTGATATCCGACGAAATCGTGCACACGGAAATGATCTTTTACTGCTGAGGGCAATATTGATACAAGGTTGACCAGAATCTGCTGCTCTTGCTGGATTCTGGTCAATGTGGGGAAAGACACTTTTATATGTTGGGCGATCTTATTCACTGTGGCATCTAGATCGCCTTCGAATTTAGTGTCTTGGATACGGGTGTGGGCCACGAAAACGCCCAACGAAGGCTTAATGGCTTCTATCACTATTGGGCGAAATTCGTCCCATGTGAGAGCAGGGTGCACTTGGTAGGCAACCAGGGAAACGGCTTTTCCCAGGTGCGTTAATGTCACGGCTATCTTTTCTGCGTCCGTGGTATAAACTAGGTCAAGTACGGGTTTCACTATGTCCATGAACGTTTCGATCTCGTAAGTTTCCCCATCATAATGTGGGATGGGGATGTGAGAACGGTGTGCCATGATGTTATCGTGTTCTGGCTGTTCCAAACTTGCAATGCAATGCAACCTTTTATCTGAATCAAGAACCACCGCTGCCGCCAATGTTATGCCCTGTTTTTCTACAGGATTAACTTGGGTAATGTGAGTTCTAACTGACTGGGTATAGAAGGCTGCATGCACAAAACAAGGTATGAGGAATAGAGAACACAAAATAAACACACGGTAACAAGACACACGATCACTTTTATTGATGAACACACTTCTGTATGTTGTTTGATGATGATTAATATGACGCATAAGAAGGTACGAATATTCGTTCAAGACAATTGATAGAATTGAACAAACTAGCATTAAGTGGATCTGGATGGAGCCTAGTCTCCCACTTCCAACGTTCAGGTATTAATCTTCTGATCACTGGCTTTATTCACAAGTTGATATACTGGAGACCATAAATGTTACTTATAGATTCATATTCACTATTAGAAGAATCACTGGTAGCTCTGATGCACAAGTAGTAGTTCACAGACTAGATTAGACACGCGTATTTTAGAGCACGGGAATTCTAGTAACCTCAGGGGGGTACTGATCTAAGTTTTATATTCTTGTATCAGAAATACATAGAACGCAAATCAGTGGGCGAACATCAGATATCACTAGGGTTTCACTTCTATGTAATAATATCTGGATATATGAGTAATTACGAGAGTTAATATCGCCTGTTAATTAATAAACACTGATACGCTTAGCACTTCCTAATGGAATGGTCATATATGAATTATACTGGGGCAAAGATATAGCCACTTCATAGAAATATTAATAAGTGAGTCTCTACATAGCACTGTAACACTGTAGTGCTGATAGAGTGAATCTTGGGTCGTATTTGATTGGTCTGGTCCTGGTTATCTTACGTCCGTGAGGTTGGGGGCTAGCGACTGGTTCTGCGGCCGTCCAGATGGTCCATATGTAGAAGTTCTCAAGACGGATCTCTTGGCGATCGTTGCTGGCTACACTCTTATATCCCCACTGGTTTATGTGAAGGTTATAAGGTGCACATAGATTTCCTTTACGTGGACAGATTCTTCTATCTCAATCTGCCACGGAGTCTGCCGGCTCTGGAACTCAATTCTCAGGAACAAAACAAGGGCAGAGCTAGAAGTCAACTTAAGGGACCAGCCACTGGTTGGTGTCTATCTTTCAACTGATTTTACTGGGGGCTGGAGCTTGATTTATAGGTGTGGTTTTGGACCCTGTCGGCCATAGGGATCTCGAGTTTTGATGGACTTATTTGAGCTCTCAATTGATACGGGAACTAGGTCAGGGGTGATTACTGTTGTGGCACATGGCTGTATGGAGCCTTCATACTGTAATATAACTGAGCCTTAGTAAGAGGTACTATTTTGGCTATACTGGAAGTATTTAGGGGATAAAGACCGGATCTACTTTGCGAGGAGGTTTGGGACAGCTGTGCTAGGAGCGTCTCTCTTAAATTGCTCAGTCTTCATTCTAGGGTATAGCTGAGGTGCTAATTTGGTTATCGGAGTATGCAAGGAAGGTTAATGGTTTATTGTGGGTTAATAGAGGTTAATAAGGGTGTTAGTCATACATGGTTAGTTCATTGATAGGAAGAATTCCTGTGCTACCTGGCAATGACCCGGAAGTCAAAACAGGGGTCAGGTATACCTCCGCAGGGGTAGGGGTCTCCCTCCTCGGGTGGGTGAAAGGGGGAGGTGCGCGTCCCTTCTCTGTGATGGTCGTCGGGGCGGCTGTGGCTGGGGGCTTGCCATATCACAAGGGTTTGTAATAACCCTCTGTTTATGAGACAGATGTGGGTGTTCGTAATACCAAAACCCAAGGTGCCTTGATCAGCTGGTTTACTTGGTTAGGTTGTTAATTGCATGGGTGGTTGGATGTGGTGGAGACTGGGTTGCTATCTCTGCCACATTGATCTGGAAATATGGCAATAGAAGTTAGTCACTGGTGAGGCGGCTAGCCTCGCACGGACGATCATTTGGTACAGGGTTGTGAATGGGTTGTGAGGGAATAGATGGCATGCAAAGGGTTAGTAAAGGTCTAATGGTGTTCCTTCCTACTGGGGGAAGGTAGGCTGGATAGGAGTATATATACAAAAGGTTTGAGAATATTAGTAACGGAAAAGTTAAGGATATTCAGGGGGTATGCTGGAGAGGCTAGGTCGGAAGGGAGTTGAGGAGCGTGGGGGTTAACGAGAGGGAGAGGGTTAAGGGGGGTTACGTGGAAGTTTGACCCTAAGGTCTCTGGGCGTAGGGGTGGCATTAGGCTACAGTTGGTATCGTAGCCTGGGGGTTAATGACAGGGAAGGTACGTTAGCCAAACGCTACCGGGGAATGAGCAATAAGTGGTGGTATATGAGTTTGGAAATGATAGAATCATGTGGACTGTGGGCTGTGGGGAAGAGGAGGTTAACTGTAGGTGTGTGCTTGACTGTGGATAAAAGTAGAGAAAAACATGGTGTATTATTACTCGTCAATACGATGGTTATGGACACTGTTACTCTGACACTATTTCTTGCTGATTCTTCCCTGGGAACTGCGTTTTCTATGACATATATATCAAAGAAAGCGGCAGTTCGTAGGGGTAGCTTCGGTATTGTTTCGTGGTGGAAAGGCGTCGAGACAATGGTAAAAGAGGGTGGTGTATACAATCTCTGGTTGGGGTAAGAATTAGAGTTACTGCATGGTGGCTAACATCTGCAGTCATTTCTGTCTAGGTCTTACAGGAATAATGGTTATATATACACTGGTGTACCCGTGGGTATCATAGTTTCTTATCAATTATGACGTGGGGTTTTAACAGATTACTTCTCGGATGGAAGAACATACATTGATTTATGGGGGCGGTTGGTCTTCAGAAACTTAGTCTGGCAAGACAGGGGGTTAACATATTACTTCTTGGATGGAAAAACATACATAGATTTAGGCCTGTCTGAACTGGTTGGCATTGGCTCAACCTAGGGACAGGGCATGGGTGTATTACATTAAGGTGTATTCATGTTCATCATCATGTAGGTAGAGGTGTAGGACACGAGGGGTAGTGTATACGCGAGGTGGGGGAAGGGTCAGTGGTTAGAAGTGATAGGCAGGTGTGGTTTGGAGTTGCTTAGCCCTGCGGGCTTCGGCCTGTCTTAACTGGTTGGCTTGGTCACCTGGTCCTTTCGTTCTGTGGGCCTTTCCTTCGGGTGTTTCTGTTCCCGTTTCCTGGTGGTGCTCGCTCGTGGCTTCCGTGGTGGGCTTCTCGTTCTGGGGCATTTTACTAATATTTAGTAGTGGCCCCGTAATCATTGACGACTGGGGCCCTCCCGACCATCCCCTTCCCATTCGTTGATGTATTAAGGATTTTGGTTTACTTGATATGTCAGTGAAGGAACTATGACGCCTGAAGTCAGCGTCTGGTCAAATATCCACACAAGTACATCCACGAGTATATGGAAAGCTTATGAATGGTTATTCTTATTTTCTTTTTATTTATTATTTGTTACGAAGTTTTTTGTAGTGAGAACCCAATTTCATAATGACAGAACCATGAGTGAGGTTGCGTGCACTCATGATGAAGGCTCCTCAAATTTGTTATGCTCTGCGCGGTAGATTCAAACTACGGTAAATGAGCGTTTGAAGAGGAGGCCTTATGTAATAGGCATAATCGTCAATGATTACGGGGCCACTACTAAATATTAGGTTTTCTTTATCTCCTTACAGGAGTCAAACCTATAATCTCGAATAACCTTCCTAATCTGAATAAAATTGCCTCATAATAGACAAAATATATAATGCAATCACGAATTTCAAGGTTACAGGCTTTTGCATCGCACATTTAGGCAAGATCAGCTGAGGTTGTGTGAACCATACAAATGGGCGGGACGGTCTAATCTTGGAGGGCGGAATCAGCCAAGGAAAGATTGATTGCTTGGCTCTTCCCGCCTACAACATTCGGGCAGGAAGGACCTAGCTAAGCGGGCGGGATCTTCTAGTCGGAATGGTCTGAGGGCGGGAAAGACCTGCTCCCAACTTGTCCAAGCTTATCCTCCCTGTGAGCGGGGCCCTTACAGTTTCCAGACATCCCCCCCCCCCATTATGCTCAAGTAAACACAGGCAGAGGAAGAACAGAAACAGGTAAATTGTAAGAAAAGCGAGAATTTTAACAAGAGCGACGAGACCGAGACCTCCAAGTCAGTTGAGACAAGAGGAAGTAGAAGTAAAGGACCTGTGTGGACCAATCCGACGGCGGTCCGCTCAAGGCAAAAAACCAATCAGCTTAGTTACACAAAAATAAAAGGCGAGAATTTTAACAAGAGCGTATAAGACCAATTATAACCACCAAGTCAGTAGAGACAAGAGGAAAACAGAAGGAAAGGACCTGTGTGGCCCATTCCGACGGCGGTCAGCTCCAGGTAAAAATCAGGCCTAGCTTAGTTACACAAAACACAGAAAAAGATAAAACACTAGGGCAGCGTCAATCCGTGAGTGAAAAGAACCTAGTAGCAAAGCTAAACACTGCCCGAGAATCCCCACAATTACGTTAAAGGAATAAAATAAGTCAGGATAGCCTAAGGGGTGACTGACACTGTTACCAGAACCACGTATCCTCGAGTCAAGTAGGCCCGGGGAAACTAAAAAGAACTGACAAAAGCGTGAACCAGGCGAACGAAATACAAGACCACCAACTATGGACATGTTGAAAAACAAGTCAGAAGGGCTATAGGTCAGTTGAGGCCAAAGCAGCATGTTTGAGAGAGAAGAAAGGCTGTGTGCCCTATGCTTTCACAAAAGCAGAATCCAGAGAAACCTCATGCTCAAGTCTTGTAAAACATCGACACGTAGTCATACGAAAAACAAAATAAAACAAAAAGCACGCAAAAAGGGAAAAGAAACACAATGCATCACGCGGGAAGCATAATAAATCCCCCCCAAAGTTACGTTAAGGGTCAGTTAACCCGGGAGCTGCGGGGAGACTCATAAGAGTTCCCCCGGCGCACTGCGGGGAGACTCTTAAGAGCAGAGCTTTTGAACGCGTACCAAAACCGCGCGTTTATAGCCAGGCGGCTGAAAATTGGTGTGACATGTACTACATGTCAACTCTCGACACCACCCCACCAAACGCTCGCCCCGCACTCGTGCAAGCACCACCGCGCCAGTAACCACGCACTAGTCATGGAGCCCACACGTCCCTCACGCTCACTCCCTGATGACACAACCAGCCCTCCTTCTGGTGGTGTTAGCCGCCGTGGAAGGCAGAGGGTGGCTGCTAAAGACCCTAGCTACCAGTACGACATGCCCTACAGCTCGGAGGACGAAACACCTGCACCCAAAGCACGAAAAACACGTGCAAGCACAAGAAAGGTACAGAGGTCATTGGTGTTTCGGGACACTGCCACCACGACCCAGGCCACTACAACAACCACTACCACCACCACTGCCACCCCTGCCACCCCTGCCACCGGTACCAGCGACGCAGGAGGCCGCCCTAGGGCTGCAGAACCTGCGGGGGCAGGAAAAATTAAAGGCACGGGCGTAGGGAAGAGAACCCGTACGCCAGCCACAGTGCCCCTACCACCACCACCACCACCAGCCGCCCCCGGCCCGGCTGCCCCTGCCGCCCCTGCTGCCCCTGCCGCCCCTGCCGCCCCTGCCGCCCCTGCCGCCCCTGCCGCCCCTGCCCAAGGAACAGGGAAGGGGAAGGGGAAGGGGAAAGGGAGAGGGAAAGCGACTGGGAAAGCGACTGCTGGCCCTGCTGGCCCTGGTGTCCCTGCCGGCCCTGCTGCCCCTGCTGCCCCTGCCGCCCATGCCGCCCCTGCCCAAGGAACAGAGAGAAGGGCGACAGGCACCACCATCATCTTGCCATCAAGGCCACGCACCACTGCTGCCCCTGCCGCCGCCCCTGCCGCCGCCCCTGCCGCCGCCCCTGCCACCGCCTCTGCTGTCCCTGTCCATAAGACTCCCGCACGTGCAAAAGTGACCCGGAAAACTCTGACACCATCAAAGTATGCCGCCCTGCTGTTTGATGGGGATTCGCAGGACATTGGCAGCCCGGGTTTCGACGACGAAGCCCTAGCACGGGACCAAGGGTGGGGGGATTTGGGAGTGGACAGTGGGAGTGAGTCCGACGTCGGTGACGAAAATGAGGAAGGGCATCGTCTGTCAAGTGAAGAGGAGGGTGATGATGATGAAGTGCTGTATCGCGACCATGGAAGCGATATTTCAGACGATGAAGCAGACGCAGACGACATTCCGATCCCTGAGCTGCCTTCGTTCGATTGGTCTGACGGGGTCAATTTTGTACCTAACGTGCCCCAGTTCAATCCTGGGACGTCAGGAACAACTGACGACTGGCCCTGTGACGATCAAGCGAACGAAAGCGACTTCTTCCTCGCTTTTTTCGACATGGAGGTAATGACGTACATCGTTGCCCAAACAAACGCCTACTACAGGTGGGTGTTTGGCAGATTGGACGTCCTTTCTCCAAAAGCGAGAATACGAGGCTGGGTGGATACGACTGTGGAAGAATTTATGACGTTCTTTGCCTTGTTGTTCCTCATGCCTCTGATCAAGAAGCATGTGTTGCAACACTATTGGAAGCACGACCCTCTCATCGCCACCCCAACTTTCAATAAGTTCATGACTCGTGACAGATTTTTGTTGCTGCTAAGATTTATGCACTTTGCAGACAACGAAAATCCTAACAGGATTGACAGGATATGGAAAGTTCGGGATGTGTTCACCATGTTGTTAGAGAGGTATAGGAAATACTTTTACCCCTTCCTCAATTTGGTGATTGATGAGTCGCTCATGCTCTTCAAAGGACGTCTTGTTTTCAAGCAGTATATCCCCTTGAAAAGGCATAGGTTCGGAATCAAGCTCTTCGTTTTGTGTGACTGCGAAACTGGAATAGTGCTTGACATGATCGTGTACACAGGCACTGACATTGACATACCGAAAGCCGCTGCCAATGACCCCATGGGCATGTCAGGTGCCATCGTCAGGAAAATGTTGGCACCTTACCTGGGCAAAGGCCACATCATCTACACTGACAACTGGTATACTTCTCCTGCTCTCTGCCAGTTTCTTCATGACAACCAAACGGGGTCATGTGGGACTGTCAGAAAGACAAGAAAGTTTATGCCAAAGTTCACAGGTGATGTCATTCCTCTCACAGATGCCTCCTCCAGTGACACACCTTCAGAAGACGACCTGGCCCAGGAACACCGCGAGAGGCATGTGCGAAGAAGGCGACGAAAGGGGCAGAAATTCAAGCAGCTCGAGAAGTGTGGGAAACTGATAGCCCTGAAGTGGAAGGATAAGCGAGACGTCCACCTGCTTTCCACCGTCCACACAGGTGCCCAGGTGGATTCTGGCAAAATCCACTACCGAACCAGGAAGACAATCTACAAGCCCGACATGGTAGTGGACTACACTAAAAACATGCGCCTGGTGGACAAGTCTGACTGTCAGCTGTCAGGCGTTGAGTGTCTGAGGAAGACTGTGAAGTGGTATCACAAGCTCTTCCTCCACCTAGTTGATATAACGATGCTGAACGCCTACAACTTGTGGTTGGTGAAAAAGGATATGGCCCCAAACCAGAAGCTGAAATTCCGGGAGTTCGTCTACAACGTCTCATACCAACTCCTGGAGAAGTATGGCACCACCACTCGCAGACGTACGGCATGGCGTGGGGATCACGTTCCTGACCGCATCCAGCTGGGTGTCGAAAGACACTACCCCATCAACACTGAGATGCTTGGCACTCGTCACAGGCAGGCGCAGTGCACCGTCTGCAGCTCCAGTGTCAGGAAACCCCATGTCACGAAAAGAGTCACCTCAATGTGCGCCGAGTGCAAAGTTCCACTCTGCCTGGGTGACTGCTTCAGGGACTACCACACCTTCAAGAATTATTGAGTGTCGCCCTGCCCTGCCCTGCCCTGGACTCGCCCCGTGCCCTGCCCTGGACTCGCCCCCTGCCCCGCCCTGTCCTGGACTCGCGCCCTACCTTACCTGACCTGACCTAATTGATCACGCTACCTCATAATGTAACATATATATTATGTAATGTATAAGTTCCAAAGATGTCCCTGTGATATAGCTTTTACATTATATAATTGTATGTTTCATTATTTAGTTTATAAGTTTCAAAGATTTACATGTAATATGCCTTATTTTTTTAGTATATCAATATATATGTTTGTTATTAGCCAAAGTAATGTGTATATAATTATTTTCTTACCTCAAATGAATTGTACACAAATAAATATATTTCAATAAATCCTGTCAAACCTACTAAGATAATAAAATAAAACAATAAAAAAAACTAAAAAAAACAAGGTCATGCCATTGTATTCTTACAATATGATATATTCTATGAATATTTCATATTGTTTGAATACAATGGCATGATCTTGTAAAAAAAAAATTTATCAAAAATTTTCTAGACAATATAAAACCTTCCCCATAACCCCCTCCTGGATTCGATCACACAACCCTACCACACTTTGAGTTTTCCAGTCCGCGACCTTACCAACCATGCCACGGGAGCTCATACCAAATATCACTCAAAACTTCGTGTCTACAATCGAAATGACAATATACAAAAAAAAATGAATTATCCCACCAATTTACGTTTGTAAATTGATGGGATTATCAATTATATCATGCCAAGGTTTATAAAAGTTTGTCTCTGTCAAGAATTAGTAATTATATAACTTTATTCTGTCAAAAATTGCCCAAACACTCAGCAAAATTGCCCCTCTCAGTGCGACTCCACCATTTTCACACGGTCAAGCGGTGACCCTTGCCGCTCCTTTATGCCCCAGCTACACCAGCAACAGCAGCTCTGTCTGGGAACAAAATTTGTATAAATACAATAATGGATAAAATACTCTTCACAAATACATTTGTATTGTATAATATTGTAAATAAAAAAGAATAATAACTGTGTGGGTGTCGAAAATTGCTCAACCAGCTTTCTTATGTCTCGCCTACGTGCGTATATTGGATTATACATAGTCATGACTGTCATACAAATAATTGCAGTAGGTCTCGAATATACATTTAGATTGCATATTACTTGGAAATAAATAAGTAAACGTTTCTCTGGTGGCAATCTACCCTTTCGCAAGTGTAAGGAGACACCATTCTATATTTAGCCCTTTATCACAAAAGGCAATCTGCCTGTGTTTACTCACCACCGTCGCTGGTGGTCTATAATATAGTACTTTATTTACAGTCAATGGCCTACATGTTTCTGTGGTACTTCACATGTGTCTAAAATGCAATGTCTGCTTGCATAAAAATGCAATTCTGAAGTCCATTTATACGAACGACATACGCATGTCTCAGTTTCTCTCTCTCTCTCTCCATTCCTGACTCATGTTATTGTAGACCTGTTGGTGGCAACGAACACCAGCCATCTGGTAGACATAAGGTTCAAAATACCAAGACATCAATATGCCTCGGGCGCCTCCACAATTATCACAAAGCTGGTTATCTATCTAGAGATCTGCCTGACTTCCATCTCTCCACGACTCACTCACTCACTCACTGCACCCCTGCATGCCTCCCTCCCATCCACCCACCCTTTCAGGCTTCCGTCTGCTAGAAACACATTCACAATTTGCGTAAATATCGCATCAATTGGGCTATATGCGGTATATTCCTTGTTATATGGGACGCCTACATATGTACACATCTTTATTATAGCATGACAGTGCTCTAAATACAAGATTTACGTGATATTTATGGCGTAACACACCCTCTCCCCCTTTCATTCCCAGCACAACTCACTCACACCTTGGTTCACGCATAGAAACTCATTGATAATGTGCGTAAATATCGCATGAATTGGTCTATATGCGGTATATATTTTGATATATGGCACGTATACATACGTACAAGTCTGTATTATAGCATGACAGTGCTCTACGTACAAGATATACGTGATATGTATGGCGTAAACCACACTCTCAGCTCATAAATTTCCGCCAAACCTCCAACACATCTTCATTCCCGCCTAAAAATTCTCTTATAATTCCCTTATATATTGCAATTTTTGGTCACTATGAGGCATATTCATTGTTATATGGGTGGCCTACACACATATACATACTCTAAATAGCCTAAAAGGGCTCAAAAAAAGGAGATATACGTGATAATACGCGGTAACCCACCCCCTCCTCCCTCTCCTTCTATCCCCTGGGCGCGTGAAAATTCGGCAGGGAAATCTCGCCGCTCGATGACAATCTAGCCGCGCGGTGCCATTCGCTCCACATTTTTCAACTACGGACCGTTCCCCTACCCCCCCCCAGACATTTTTTGGGGGTCAAATATATATGGGCCGATGCACGCAAACATTCCCTACACGATGATGTACTTTTTATCGAAATTGGCAATAGGTCCCAAAATCATCATAGGTGCGCACAGTCTTACCCTGTAGAAAACCCCCTGTGCGCCGCGGAGAGGTTAAAGGGAACATAAACCCGAAAAGCGAGGGTAGAATAGACACACAACGACCGCTACACGGCGTTGAGGACCAACCACCCTCGAAGAAAACAATAAAATAAACACGTCTCCAGCACTATGCGCACACCCATAAACACACCATAAATCCGTAGTAAAGTGCTGCCTACATCACTGAAACATCCTTCTAAAACCTCAACAGCCTGAAAAGGCTCACACTCACTTAGTCGAAGCGAAGGGGTAGGCAAAGCAGGCACTCGCGAAGCACAGACAAAAAAGGCGTGTGACATCGACGGTGGGCGCGAAGTGACTGATACTGTTTCATGTACTATTGTAGGCTCATAGAAAATGGAGCATGGCTATGAGGAGAGCAGCTAGATTAAATGGGTAACTATAACAATTCTTTCTCTCCTTCGCTTTCTCTTCCTTCTTTAGTCGTCTCGGAGTGTGTACAACGTGCCTAGTAGTGAATTGAGGTGCAACTCTAGAGATTATTTGGTACTTCGCGTGAGTACCGATAAATCGGCCCGCTGTGGTAGCGGCTGAGATCATAAGCCCTACGTTGGAAACGTAGAGACTGCTACTAAATCAACAGTTCCACCATTTCAAATATGGCCGACACTGAGATGTTATAAACACCGAGGACGATAATAATAAATTAATTAATGTGACATCATAGAGGGATTGGGAAACAAAAGAGGCTCATTATATGGAATGATGTGTATTTCTATAGCCATTCAAATATCGCGAACATTTGTGACATCATCGTCTAGACACCTGTACAGTGACGTACTCCCGCAACAGCCAATCATATCCCAACATCGTTTGTGACGTCACACCCAGTTTATTGACCAATAGAATATCAGTTTACAACTCGACTCGCCTCCACTCGTCCATCAGCTGAGCTGAGAAATTGTAGAAAGTGAGTCCACAGATGCTCTCTAATTATTCATTTACCAAGTATATTTTCCATTTATAGTATAGGCTACTACGAAGCAACATACATAATACATATATATGTAGGCTACAAACAACAAATATCCTATAACACTGCCCAGTTCTTGAGATATAATGCATACCGTTACGCAGGAATATACCAGGACAACTCCCGGCTCTGAAAGTCACTGGTATCCAACACACGTTTAGAACCCTGGAGCCTAACCGAAACTGACTTTCTAACCCTCATAGCAGACCGCTGTTGCCCGGCGTCCGCCGTGAACCCGGGGGAAACCACCGGCGTCACCGCGGCGGACGTCGAGGCCGCTCGCAGCTGCTCTGTCTGACTAACTTGTGAGCTAGCGTTAAGATTGCATAAAGTCACCCTGTCCTTGTTTGCCGGGCTAGATAGTCTGCGTAGCTTGTCTGGCAGGAACTCCACGCTTGAAGACCTTTGACCTAGGCCTCCAGGAGCTCTGTATGGGGGTCCTAGTCTCCTAGACGACTGGGGGGAGGCCATGTTGATGCATGATACCGGCGGGTCCTGTGTCTGAGCCAGTGGGGCGGGTTTGAAAGAATATAGTTTAATAACTCTAAACAATTCCACATTATCACAGCCTAATTCAATGTCAGTGACTCTATAGTTACGTAAGCTGCGAATTTGTTCTTTATCTCAATGAGTGTCAAGAGACATGAAAGATCCTGGGTAGCCAGCCATTCCTCGAATAAGTCCGAACACACTGGACATGTCCGAGATGACCAATAGGCCCGAGGATTTGTCGAGGCATCTAACACAACGTATACATAGCCTGTGTGCTGCGACAGGAACTAGGAGACACGTCGGCGTCGAACAAATGGAGAACAGAGGCATGATAACAGAGTCTCCCCTCCCCGGCGGGAGCTACTCGTCCGTAACTGGCCGGACTGTAGACGGGATCTGAAAATAGAAAATTTCCAGGAATCAATGCTCATAAGGATAACCCGAGAGGTTTTACATCCTATACTCCCGGCGTCAGAACAGAGGTAGGCCACCGTCTAAACCCTTGTTCGGACCCCTAAGAGATTCATGGAGAGTCTCTCCCCTCAAGCATTTGCAATCCTGAGGGGAGAACTCCAATCCGGCTTGGCAATCTGCGACATGGGTCATAGAGACAAAAGCCACACCAATGAAGCGGTTAACTGCGTGCCATTACATACAATAGGTAGCAGCCGCCGGAAGTCTACGCAAAAGGCCGCTGCATGACGGGGTAAACTGGTATGCTTAAACGGCCCACCGGAACTCGTATTATAGATACGTATCCTTCCGCCGGAACTGCAGGACCAGCGTAAGGATAGGTAGTGGCACACTACTACATGCACAATGGTACGTATCCCTCCACCGGGCATGCAAGCCCGGCGTCAGGGTAGGTAGTGGCACACTCCCACATATACACCAATATAATAGGGGGAAATGGGGAGCAGAGGGGGGGGGGGGGGGGTCCGAGAAGAGGACCAGACCACATGCCGGCACGGCGGAACACAGACCTCAGGCCGCAGACAAAAGGGCCGGCGAATCGAACACAAGGACTAACGCTCGGCAACGAGCACCAGCCCAAGAGGAACACCACCTCAACGCGAAACACCCCAACAAAAGGATGTCTCTGTGAGCTCACCGAAGCGGGCACCACAACCGTAAGGGAGCAAAGAGACAGGGAAGGGGGGGGGGGAGGGGGCACATAAAAATATCATAAACAGATAAAATATACACACCCCTAACTAAAGAGTCCCTAAAGGCTTTAGCACGAGGTAATTAATAATCTTCACGCAGGATAAACTTACATCCGAAGACCACCTCGAGCAGCAAGACACAGATGAAGCCCCGCATGGGGCCTCCAAGCAGGCTCGAACACCAGAAGATTCCACACCACGTGTGACAATCCTTAGACTGGTGCATCTGCACAAGAAAAAAACAATTAAGGCCTCTAGGCTGAACGCACTGGACTGAAGAACAGCTTGTGAAAATAAAAAAGCCTCCTAACTAAGGAAAAGCAAAAACTAAGGCGCAGAAAGTAAGAGCCACGAGGAGCACCCAAGTGGCGTCAGTCTTGAATACAACATGTTAGTGCCTGAATTGTACCCTAATATTAACACTTCCTGCGGGCAAACCATAACACAACCCGTACTAGCTAATCTAAACCTTGTTCACTACAACTCAGATATAACTAAATGAGCAAAGACTCACTGGAAGGGAGCAAACGTCGAATGAAGCAGAGCGCGAGGCACACTTGTTGCTTGGTTGCCCGCGGGGAGAGGAAGGAAGAATGATGCGCTTGGCGAGAAGCGGCAAGAAGCCACAACGCACGAAATACACCGAATGTGGGAAGCGTGTTTATAACAGTATTTTTTTAAGTATTAAAGTTTTTCTTTTTTCCTCTCTCATTTTTTACGAAAGTTTTTTTCGTAGAGGGTACCCGATCTATGACGACACCATAAAAGAAGTAGCGTTGCACTTATGAAGATGACTCTTGATTCCTCCCCGCGGCGGCTGATTCAAAATGGCCAACATGGGTGTTGAATGGAGACTATTATACTAATAGGCAACATCGTCAATGATGAAGGGGCCACTATTAAATCCACTGGTTTGGTGATTTGTTGTCCAATGAAGATTCTCGGATATTATTTGAAGATAGCAATTAAGGTTTTTTGGCGTGTTCATACATCTCAAATTACATTTAAACCTCACCTTACACCTCCAAGTAGTGACGTACTAGTCATAAACGGAGTTGCTATGAACTGTTATTTGGATACCGGGTCAACTTTTCCAGTTGTAATGACACAAGACCAGGCAGAACAGATACACATTTATTCCAATACTGAGCCAATTGACCCTTTCAGTGTATCTTCCTATGGAAGCAATATAAACTTTACTCGTGTTGCTAAATATGTTACACTGCTTATTAACAATTACAGTATTATAAGTGATGTTTTAATAATTGATCGCAATTATGATTGTCCAGTTGTTGGGATGCCGAATTTTAGCTCTCTTTCATGAAATAAAAATTACTCCGTATGAAGTAAAACTCAGCAGCCCTTTGACAAACTGATGATCATCATGTAGGGAAGAGCGGTGATGGTTCGGCCACTTTTTTTTTATTAATATTTATAGAAATTCAGGTTTAAGCAGTAGTATAATCTAGTTGATGTTAAAATGTTGCCTCGGTATTTGGTTCTTTAGCCTAATTATATCAAACCCTTAGCTCTTTTCAGTTTTGAGCTATAGTTCTCGAAACACAAGTTTCTAAATCGTCCGAACCATCCCTACCAGTGGTGATGGTTCGGCCAGAAGGGTGGGATGGTACGGCCACGTGTATTAATTGGCATAATCTTAAAATTATGTGAGTTGGATTGGCTAAAATCAAGAATTTATCAATTAATCCGTCCAGCCCCTCACAAACACCTCCTCCTCCTATCCACTTCACTACACTAAACATGCACACCACACTTCATTCCTCCACACCAAAATTAAAAAAAAAAAAATGATGAATTGTAGCCCAGCCTCGGAGTCCCCAGGGGGGGGGGACCATAAATGCCCCCTCATCCGACCGACCATCCCCTGACGACCCCACACAATTACCTGGACCTCGGCCTGTTACTCTTTCTATTAATTTCTGCAACATTCGCGGACTTTCCTCTAACTTTCACTCTGTTGAGCACCATCTCTCCTCCTACAAACCTGATCTTCTCTTCCTCACCGAAACTCAGGTGTCTGTAGCAACTTCCAGCAACCCCTTCTCTGTATCCTCCTACTTTCTCTATCCTAGTTTCAAAGCCAAAGGCGGATGTTGTGCATATGTGCACAACAAACTCACTTGCTCTCGTGTTCCCGATTTAGACTCCTCTGAATTCTCAACTTTATGGCTCAAACTTTCCTGTCATTCTTACTAAATATTTCTGTGCTGTCTATCTTTCCCCTAACTCTACCAACTTTCCGAAATTCTTTGACTATGTAAACTCTACAGTGGAACACATTCTATCCATTTCTCCTTTCTCAGAAATCTCCATCTTAGGAGATTTCAACGTTCACCACCGCCATTGGCTCTCCTCTCACACTACTGATCCACCTGGTGAACAAGCCTACGTCTTTTCTATCCTAAATGACCTAGAGCAGTTAGTTCAGCAACCCACCCGTATCCCGGATCGCATCGGAGATCGGCCCAACATTCTTGACTTGTTTCTAACTTCTAACCCTTCTTCTTATACTGTCGATCTTTTCTCTCCTCTGGGCTCCTCCGACCATAAACTTATCTCTGTCACCTGTCCTATCTCTCCAGTACAGCCACCCGATCCTCCTAGCCGGCGGCGCTTGTGGCACTTTGGCGCTGCCGACTGGGAGGCTCTTCGGCAGTACTTCTTTGATTTCCCATGGAATGATTTCTGCTTCCATGGCCGAGGACCCTCGGAGAGTGCTGAACGCATTACCGAGGTAATCCTATCGGGCATGGAAGCATACATTCCATTCTCTTTCTCTCAGACTAATGCTAAAAAATCTTGGTTTACTCACGCCTGTTCTACTGCTGTCCGCAATAAGGAGGAAGCATTCAAACGGTACCGACGCCTTAAAACTCAAGACTCTCATTCTTCATATGTTTCTGCCCGGAATCAAGCCAAATCTGTTCTTCGACTTGCCAAACACTCTTTCATCAATAATAAATGCACTGAACTATCCAACTCTAGCTCTTCCCAAGCTTTCTGGCATCTAGCCAAAAACCTCTCCAACAATTTCTCTTCCTCGTCTTTCCCTCCCCTTTCCCACTCTGATGGCACAACCATCACTTCTTCCTCTGACAAAGCTAAACTCTTCGCTCAAACTTTTGCTAGAAACTCCACCTTGGATGATTCCGGTGCTATTCCTCCCTCTCCGCCCTCCTCTCTCTTACTTATGCCTAATATCCTAATCTCTTCTAAAGATGTACTTTCTACCCTCTGGGCTTAACACTAATAGGCGTACGGTCCGGACGGTGTTCCTCCTGTTGTTCTCAAAAACTGTGCTTCCGTGCTGACTCCCTGCCTAGGCAAACTCTTTCGTCTCTGTCTATCCTCTAGCGTCTTCCCTTCATGCTGGAAGTTTGCTCACATTCAACCTGTCCCAAAGAAGGGTGACCGCTCTCAACCCTCCAACTATCGTCCAATTGCTCTTATCTCTTGTCTTTCTAAAGTTTTTGAAACTATTCTTGCTTCCAAATTTCTTAAGCATTTCTCTTCTCATAATCTGCTCTCAGATCGCCAGTATGGCTTCCTTAAGGGTCGCTCTACTGGTGATCTTCTTTCATATCTTACTAACTCTTGGTCATCCTCCTTCCGGGACTTCGGTGAGACTTTTTCTATTGCACTAGACATATCGAAAGCCTTCGATAGAGTCTGGCATAAATCTTTAATTTCTAAACTACCCTCCTTCGGTTTCTATCCCTCCATCTGTGCCTTTGTCTCTAATTTCCTTTCCGGCCGTTCCATAGCCGCGGTTGTGGACGCCCATTGTTCACTTCCTCACCCTATAAACTCCGGTGTTCCTCAGGGCTCTGTCCTATCTCCTATTCTCTTTCTAATTTTTATAAATGATCTCCTTAACTGTACCTTAATTCCCATCCATCATACGCAGACGACTCAACCTTACACTACTCCATTAGTTTTTCAGAACGCCCCAGCCAGCAATCCCTCAACGACAAACGTAATGAAGCCATAGAACTCTTAAATTCTGATCTAAATACTATTTCCAATTGGGGCAGAGAAAACCTTGTTAACTTTAATGCTTCCAAAACCCAATTTCTCCATCTATCTACCCGTCAGGATCTCCCAGCGGACTATCCCTTATTCTTCAACAATACAAAAATCAACCCTTCATCTTCTCTCAATATTCTTGGTGTCTCTTTTTCTTCTGCTCTCATTTGGAAGGACCATATTACCAGTCTTGCTAAGGCAGCCTCCCAGAAGCTGGGTGTGCTCAACGCCTTAGGGGGTTCTTTTCCCCTGCACAGCTTCTTGCTCTGTACAGGGGCATAGTGCGCCCTTGTATTGAGTATTGTTCACATGTGTGGGGAGGTTCCTCTCATACCGCTCTCCTAGACAAAGTTGAAAGGAAGGCCTTTCGTATCATTAACTCCCGTCCACTCACCAACTCTCTGCAATCTCTCTCTCTCCGCCGCAATGTTGCATCTCTCTCGCTATTCTATCGCTACTATAATAATCAGTGTTCCTCAGAGCTATCCCAGTGCATACCACCTCCTTTACGTAGGGCACGTGGTACCCGTCTTGCAACTCAATCCCACCCCTACTCTGTGCAACTCTCCAACCCAAGAGTGAAACGTTACTCTCAAACTTTCTTCTACTCAACAGCTGAGCTCTGGAACTCTCTCCCAGAATCAGTCTTTCCCTCTTTCTATGACTTAAATTGCTTCAAACTCCGTGTGTCCAGGCATTTTGGCTCGAACGTCCCTTGATTTTGGCCCTGTCACTCTTTCAACTATGGGGGAGGCACTCGCTATAGGCAGTTATGCCTTTTTGCCTCAATCACATAGAAAAAAAAAAAAAAAAAAAAAAAAAAAAAGCCCCGGCTAGTTTTGTAATGTTTGTTCACCAGAACCCGGCCGGTTTTCAAAAAATGGTTTTATTCCAGAAACAATAGCGAATGGGTTAGGAATGAAGGAAAAACCACGAAAAACCGCTCAAAAAGCTTAAAAAATGGTCCTACAGAGCTCCCGAAAACGTATTTTACAAGAGTAAAAAATTGAAGGCAATTACCCAAAAAAAACAGGTTATTGCGCGCTCACGCGCACGCACGTGGACTTTGAGAGTTTTCAACCATCGGCACGGTTGCGTGGGATACGTACACAGTTCCCATACAAATCTGAGCCCTCTTGAGTGGCTACACCTGAGGTTACGGTCGGCGCAATTAGGGTGACGCGCCAGGCGCGTCTCTGGGGCTGTGCGTTACATACATCGCCGACGCGTCAGACGCGTCGCTGGGGCTGTACGGGTTAAAAACATATTTTATTGTGCTAAAGTACAAAATTAGACTTCATAATTCAAATTAACCACTGCATAGGCCTATTTGCTAAATAAAATATTTTAAAACTGAATTAAGCTTCACCAGAATGATGTATAATTTAGTTAGCCTGTTACTGTCTGCTTTAAAATAATGCATAATTGCCCCTAATTGGCCTTATCTCTCTCTCACACAGACACATGCACAACATTTGACTCCAACATCCAAAATCATATCTTCATAATTGTTCCAAAACATATATAGGCTACTTTAAAAAAATAAAATTAATCAACATTATGGATAACTTTACTCTCTGCATAAAGTTAGGCATGTATCTCTGTCATACACACATTCACTCGATCTTTATAATTATCTCATGCACGCAGTTCTCTCTCACATATTCACTCCAATCTGTACTGTAGTCTACTTTCGTTCTCTCTCAAACATCTGTAATAAATCATAATAGGCATGTGTAATATTTGTTAATAGTTTGAAGTTTATTTGACTCCCTCGAAGTTATGCATATAATTAATATATTACTTCATACTGTACATTGTTTCGTGGTCTCGATACTTTGGACTATCATTTCATTATTGTCACTTTGGCTGATAATGTTTGCTTCATAATACAATATACCATAATTCGTACCGAAACTCAATATGCTTTGTAGATTCGAGACTTTAATACTGTTATGCCCTGTTTTTCTACAGGTTTAACTTGGGTAATGTGAGTTCTAAATTGACTGGGTATATAAGGCTGCATGCACAATACAAGATATGAGGAATAGAGAACACAAAGAAACACATGGTAGCAAGTTACATGATCACGTTTATTGATATACCACTGCAGAATACTTGTGTAAGACAATATAATAGAATTGAACAACACTAGCATAAGTGGATCTGGATGAAGCCTAGTCTCCCACTTCCAACGTTCAGGTATTAATCTTCTGATCACTGGCTTTGATTTCACAGGTTTATATACCGAAGACCATCAATGTTACTTATAGATTCATATTCACTGTTAGATTTATTACTGGTAGCTCTGGTGCACAAGTAGTAGTTCACAGACTAGATTAGACACGCGTATTTTAGAGCACGGGAATTCTAGTAACCTCAGGGGGTACTGATCTAAGTTTTATATCCTTGTCTCAGAAATACATAGAACGCAAATCAGTGGGCGAACGTTAGATATCACTAGAGTTTTAATATCTGAATAAGGTAATTACGAGAGTCAAGGTCGCCTGTTAATTAAAGAGCACTGATCGCTTAGTACGTCCCAAATGGAATGGTTAAGTATGAGTTACACTGGGCAAGGTCTTAGCCACTTCGTAGAAATATTAATTAGTGAATCTCTAAACAGCACAGTAATATGTAGTACTGCTAAAGGGAATCTTGGGTAGTATCTGATGGGTCTGGTCCTGGTTATCTTGCGTCCATGATGTTGGGGCCTAACGACTGGTTCCGCGGCCGTCCAGGGGGGCCATATGTGTGAAGTTCTTCAATACGTGGGCAGGTCCTTCTATCCAAATCTGCCACGGAGTCTGCCGGTTCTGGGATCTCACTCCGGAACAACACAAGGGCAGAGCTAGAAATTAACTGCAGGGTAGTGACCCCTGGTTGGTGTCTAGCTTTCAACTGATTTGACTGGGGGCGGGAGTTAGATTTATAGGCTCGGTTCTGGACCCTGTAGACAGTAGGGATCTCGAGTCTTATGGACTTAATTGAGCTCTCAATAGATATGGGGACTAGGTAAGATGGTATTTACTGTTGTGGCACAGGGCGATAGGAAGCCTTTATATTTTCATATAACTGAGCCTTAGTAAGAGGTACTATTTTGGCTATACTGGACGTATTTAGGGGAGAGAGACTGGATCTACTTTGCGAGGAGGATGGGGACAGCTGTGATAGGAGCGTCTCTCTAGATTGTTCAATCTTCATTCTATGGTATAGCTGAGGTGCTAATTTAGTGATCAGAGCATGCAAGAAAGGTAAATGGTTTATTGTGAGTTAATAGAGGTTAGTAAAGGTGTTAGTCATTCATGGTTAGTTCATCGATAGAAAGAATTCCTGTGCTACCTGGCAATGACTCGAAAGTCAAAACAGGGGCCAGGTATACCTCCGCGGGGGTGGGGGTCTCCCTCCTCGGGTGGGCAAAAAGGGGGAGCTGGGCGCCCTCTCTTCTGTGATAGTCGTCCGGCGGCTGTGGCTAGGGGCTTGCCATATCACCAGTGTTTGTAATAACCCTCTATGTATGAGACAGATGTGGGTGTCTTTAATACCAAAACCGAAGGTGCCTTAGCTAGCTGGTTTTACTCGGCTGGTTGTTAATTGTAGGGTTTGCTGGATATGGTGGAGACTGGGTTGCTAACTCTGCCACATTTATCTGGAAGTATGGCAATAGAAGTTAGTTACTGGCGGGGCGGCTAGCCTCGCACCGACGACCATTGGGTGCAGGGTTGTGAATGTGTTGTAAGAGAATAGATGGCATGCAAGGGGCTAGTAAAGTTCTAATGTTGTTCTGGCCTACTAAGTGAAGGTAGGCTGGATAGGAGTATATATATAAAAGGTTGGAGAGCGTTAGCAACGGACAATTCAAGGATCTTCAAGAGGTATGAGAGAGAGGCTAGGTCGGACAAGAGTCGAGAAGCGCGGGTGTCTTAATGAGAGGAGGGGGAAGAGTTCAAGGGCTACAGGGAAATTTTGCCCCTAAGGTCCCTGGGCGTGGGGGTGGCATTAGGCTACAATTGATATGGAAGTTTGAAAAGGCAGTAGAATACGTTAGCCAAATGCTACCGGGGAATGCAACTATGGGGTGGTATATGAGTCTGGAAAAGATAGAGTTATGTGATCAGTCAGAGGGTTATGGATACTATTAGTTGGCCCTGGGAACTGCGTTTTCTATTAAATATAAAATACCAACCACAGCGGCAGTTCGTAGGGGTACTTAGTTATTGTTTTCGGGGTACTTATGACAGATACTGGTAACCAGGTTATCTTATACAATCTCTGGTTGGGGTAAGAGGTGTAAGACACGAAGTAAATTGGCGTAGTGTGGGCTGTGGATACGAAGGAGGCAAGGGGAAGACGTATGACAATTGTGGAAAGTAAATGGAAAAAGGTGAACACAATGGCGGATAGAAATACTTAACCTAAGGATTGCATACATAGATTTATGGGGCGATGGGTCTTCAGAAGCTTAGTCTGGCAAGACAAGATGTTAGGGAATGTTAATATTAATACTTAGTTACTAGAGGAACAATGCAAGGGGCGACTGAGCACGGGTTACACATATCTATACTCGTCATGGAAAATGATATACGAGGTCTAGGGACAGCGTGGGTGTTTTAACTTCTAAGATATATAACATCTACTTCTCGGATGCAAGAACATACATAGATATAATTATGGCTGTCTGATGTGTTGGCATTGGCTCAACGTCGGGACAGGCATGGGTGTTTTTAATATGAATGTATATTCCTGTTCATCATCTTTGTAGTTAGGAGTGTAGGACACGAGGGGGTTAGTGTACGTGAGGTGTGGAAAATGGTCAGTTTAGAAAAGGTAAATGGATGTGTCCTGGAGCTGTTTAGCCCTGCGGGCTTGGGCCTGTCTGGAATGGCGGGCTCGGTCAGCTGGTCCTTTCGTTCTGTGGACCTTTCCTTTGGTGTTTCTGTGTGGTGTTCGTTCATGGCTTCTGTGGTGGGCTTCTCGTTCTGGGGCATTTTAAATACAAAGATTCGTCTGTTTCAATAGTTCATATGCTTTGATCTCTAAGTTTCATACCTTAATCATAATTGTTTTATAGAGAACAATATTATTACTAGTCAGTTACATTGTAGCAGTCGAAGGAATAACATTATAAACCACCACTATTGCTACCTCATGTATCCGGACCTTATTCCTTGAACCAAATACTACAGCATGTAATTTATCAATAAATAAAATAAATAGATACATTTGCATCTATTGTCCCCCTATACTATATGTAAAGCGGGATGGTTCGACCACTGTCGAACCATCACCACCCTCAACTGGCCGAACCATCCCGATTTTAAATAAGTTAATTGTTGGGTACTCTCAACTTTCACACAAGAGAGTTTAGCATTCGTTTTTTACGGCAATATCTTCTGCATGCAACACAGATTCACCATAACAATGCATAACTTGCTGGTTGACATACTCATGGAGGTAGAGCTTACGATATAAACTGAAAATATAACATAGGAGGTGCAAAAAAACACAAAATCTGATCTGCATCGAAAAGTGTGGTATTTGTAGGCCCGAAATTCCGTGTGACTAACGTAAACAAACTCTCGCACTTTCACGCAAGATCTCGCTGCCTTAGGTCCCATACGTTTCTCAGGAATTGCACTGTTCAAACCATCCTACCGTCCGAACCATCACCACTCTCCCCTACCGCTATGGCTATCAATGTTAGTGAGATATCCCGGGAGAAAAATATCACAACCGTTCCCCCCAACCACAACCACCACCTCAGATGCACCAGTGCGCATTGCTTCCATAACATCGTGCAACACCAACTAGCACCCCCTAGGATCCAAGAACCATACTAAATAATTTAAGTGTTTTCTTTTGTTCGTAATGGTAACGATGATTGTTGTGAGGGTCTAGACTGAGGTATGATAAGGTTCACTAAGTGTTGACGTAAATTAAAGAAGATTTTCCATTCTTCCCTTCCTCGTTTATTATTCGTTGCTCTACTCGGGAGAACAATACACACTTCTATCGGGTGGAAAACGTTTATATACTTCTACGGATACAGGCTCCTGTATTTAACCTGGGAACAGCGAGAACACTCTTAAGATCAGGTCTTGGTGGGCAAGGGCGAGGACCCTCTTAACCCGACAAGTGCGGGAAGACTCTTAAGAGTTTCCCCGGGCGACTGCGGGAAGACTCTTAACCTCTGAAGTGCGCATGGGGGTAATTGGAAACGTCCCCCTGTGCTGACGTATTTGAGGTGTTTCCGTCACTAAAATATTCATTGTGCCATTAATAGCATTAATACTTATCCATATGCGCCTATTATGGGTTGATTATAAAGGTATTAACCTGAAACAACAATAAAACGAGTGAAAACAGCGTTTGGATTGTCAAAATCGGAGATATAGCCCGCGAGTTGTATAATGTATGGGTGAGGCAACTGCTTTCCCGCCAATTTCCCCCAAGGCCACTGAGACACAGTCGATCGATACTCTCTCTCTCTCTTGCACTCGCTTGCCATCAGTGATGACAACACCCTGCTTGCAACTCGCTAATGTTAGCACGAAAATATACCTCAGAATAAGGGAATAACAGGGAAAATAGGTGATAACTGAAGGAGAGGAGGAAAGTGGGGAAGGAGGGGAGGTAGAGGACTGAGATTTTGCATGGCCCAGGGGCCAAAAAAAAATAAAAAAATACAAAAATAAAAATATATATATTTTTTTTCGATGTCAAAAGTTGATTTTTTTTTTCACTCACTCATAAGAGTCTCCCCGCAGTCCGCCGGGGGAACTCTTAAGAGTCTCCCCGCAGTTCCCGGGTTAAGATCCTGGGCCTAAAAAAATCCATTTAACCCTCCAGCCCCGGCTATGTATTATATATATATTCCTCGAAACCCGGGTGTTTTGGCCGAAAAACGTCTAGGCTAGGCTACCGTATATGTGTTAATCTGACTGCTTCCCCCATTCCCGCGCATCCCCAAGCGTAGCTGTGTTATTTACCTGTAGAATGGCATTAAGTAGAGCTCTCTAAGTCAACTGGTTGAGTTGTGATGATGATTTCATTGGAGATAACTTTATGGCCAAAACAGCCATTTTACACTACTTTTCGATACTTAACAACAACATACAGGCACACACGAACAAGCGACGCTCTCCTTCTTGTGGCCGGAGATGCGGGGCGTCGGTCCAGCCAGCTGTTGTTTACATGCGTCGGACCGACGCCTCGCACACGAAGCTCACAGGCTTTCAACCACTGGGCGTTCAAGAGCCCTTCCGGGTACCTGTTATATGCTTTTTTATGGGCGTTCAAGAGCCCTTCCGTGGTGAGAGGGTTAAAACACCCCCAAAAAAATTGAACACTTTTTTTTTTTATTTTTTTTTTTGCCCCTGGGCCATGCTAAATATCACTCCTCCACATCCCCTCCTTCCCTCCCCTCCAGTTATCACCTATTTTCCCTGTTATTCCCTTATTCTGTGGTCTATTTTCGTGCTAACATTAGCGAGTTGGTAGCAGGGCGTTGTCATCACTGTTACCAAGCGTGGGAAAGAGCGAGAGAGAGACTATTTCGTAACAGTGTCTCTCCAGACAAGGGGAGGAGAGGAGGGGAGGGGGGTTGCCTCAGCCATACATTATGTAACTCCCCGGCCTGTATCGTCGATTTTGACCATCCAAACGCTGTTTCCACTTGTTTTATTGCTGTAACAGGTTAATAGCTTTATAATCAACATAAAATAGGCGCATATGGATAAGTATTAATGCTCTTTATGGTAAAATAACGATGTTAGTGATGGGAACAGCTCAAATACGTCAGCACAGGAGTGTGGTGTCTCATACCCCCCATGCGCACTTCTTAGGTTAAGAGAGTAATGATCTGGCTAATCGTAGGGTATCCTACGGTGGGACCGTTGTTAAGGTCATGTGGGATTGAATGGGAAAAGGAATTTCCTGTGAAAGGATGAGTTATAGAGAACTGAAACGGCCTCGGGACTAACCGGGCCGAAATGTGGTCGAGGGGCCCTGACCAAAGGCATCAGCCGCAAGGATTGCAGAAACACGGACGTGTCTGTAAGATCAAGTGAAGCTTGCCAAGGGATTGTGGTTATGATTCTATATGGCATAAAAAAACAAGAGAAAGACAGGAACGAGAGTGTCCTGAAGGGCTCCCTTTGCTGACAACAGAACTTCAAAAAGAGGTTGGAAATAATGACCCTGGCCGACAGTGGTCGTTTTGTAAAAAATATCGACTTGCTGCTGAGCCGACCCTGACCCTGGGAAACCTTTTCCGGGTGCACACCCCTAGGTTAAGTATATGGAGACAGCCCCCAGTCCCTTGGAGATAGGAAGAAAAAAGACCCACCGGGGTGATTTCCTATCCCCAACGGCGGGGGCGATCTCTAAAGGAAACAGCCGGCCGCCAGACGAGCCGAGGACTGGAATAGCTTAGTATAGGGAGGAAAACTGATGTGTTACACCGTATCTATCATATCAAGAGGGGCCTGTTAGGGGTCCTACATGCATTATTGTGGGTGAGAATCCTTTGGCGACCTTCTCTCCTTGTTAATGACTAGTTATTACATAGTTTAATAGTTATTACATCGTTTAAAGGAGGCAAGCCGGCGGGCGGGTGCTTCCGGCTATCACTTGTTCAACGAAATGTGAGATACACTCCAGATGCGGATCCGCCGGGGGGTTAACGGTTGTAGCAGAACCGACCCTGGATGGCGGCCGAAGTCCTTCGTCCCAGCGTAATGAGTTAGTCGCCTTATCCCTTATGCAGAGGGTGGTTATCGGTCTGTTATGCAACTCCATGTGAGGTAAAGCCGCATGACTTTTGTTTCGGCGTGCTTTTGTGTGGACCGGTTCCGGACAGTCGGACCAAAGTCATCGGGGGGCGCTGCCCCCCGTGGGAACTAACACTTGGTCGAACCTCAAAACCCTATTGCGCTAGCATGGCCGAGGGAGGGATGAAGACAGAGGGAGGACTGGAGAATCCTGGACAGTAGTTTTAAAATATGTGAATTTAACCCCCAGAGCCGGAGGTGAACCCGTCCGCCTGCCGCCTGGAGCCGACAGGGGGAGAGCTATTGGTTTATCTTTTTCTTCAAGCGCAACATTACCCGAACATCACATTCCGTCTGTTTATCTACGACTCTCGCAGTTAAGACAGGGGAGAACAAGATCCTATAGTAAGCATTCATAGGTAACCCTTGAGCCATACCGAGTCTGAGTAGCTGACGTGACCGGACTGCCTCAAACAAGGCTGTACGAATTTCCGTGAGTGTTCTAGCCGGGGCTGGGAGGAGGTATTGTTGACAAACTTTAACTAATTCCTGGGTTCGGGGAGAGGGATTCGGTCTTGGTTTGGCAATAGCCTGGGCCGTGTCTCTAGTTAACAGGAAGCTAATAAATGACCTGTGGGCCTTATCTCTGACCAGAAATTCGCATTGAAGTTCAATAGGTTCAGGAGTAATGAGAGGTAAGGGAAAATCTTCCGCCTTCAATTGAGGGGCTATAAGAAAATTAAAAATAGGGAATGGAACTCCGCCTGGTCGTTGTGCTAGCCAGTCAAACTCGATAAAGGGGGGGGGGGGAGAGGGGAGAATTGGGGACAAGGAATTGGATGTAATATCTATAGCAAATTGTTGCAGTTCTTGATCCCACGTTACCCACGGCCCATCGCCCACCTCACTCAGATTCAACTCCCTTTGGTCTTTATGTGGGCCACACCTGTGAAATTTACCAGAAGGCTCCTGCTGTGTGGGCAGATAACGACACCCAGTAGGGCTACATATTTTATGACAATCAGGGCAAATGGGAGTGTCTGGGCGAGAAGGATCCTGGACCGGGGAATCCGCCGGAAGAGGAACCAGCTGGCAAGGGTTGTACACAAAATATTGAAAATTTGCCGGGTCAGGTTTGGCATACAGTATATAGAAACCTGTAAGACTGTACCGGTAGCATCTTTGGCCCTAAAGACATGTTTACGGTTAACTTCAATAGCCCACTCCACCGGCACCGGGACCTCCCCTTGTATTGATTTATGCCCCTCGCCTTGTGTCACTGCCGTAACCGGAAGCCAGAGCCTGCCTGGCGCTTTAACTACCTGAGATTTTAAGGGGACCCCCGGCGGGGCTAGTGGAGCGCCGGGGTGAGACCCGGGGGTAGAAGAGGGACCCGGCAGGCTACTTGCCGCATAGGTCTTATCTATCGAGGGGGACAAGTAAGGTTGGGTATCATCCGAACTTACAGAACTATTCAGACTTAGGCATTCTTGACTATGAACTGACTCAGTGTCCAACCAAGTCAAGGGGGATCTAAGGCCGGGAGGAACAATTGCCCAAGGCTCCGCCGGTAGTCCCTGCCTGGGTCGGCCGGCGGAAGGGGGAGTTATATTGGGGGACTTGGACACACCCCTGAACTCAAGGTCTAGTAAACCTAAGAGTTGCTTCGAGGTTGAGGGACGGACTAATGGGTCTGGCAACGAACCTGGGGCAACATTTACGGCCCGCGGCTGAAACTCTTGCCCCTCAGGTCGGGAATGAATTGGACTGTTTAGCGCCGGGCCCGTGGGCTGCGGGTAGTCAATTATACGGGCCGTTGCTGGCCCGGCGGAGGGGACTGCCATAGAGGGAATGCCTACATTGATATGAGAGGGGGGCCTAGCTACACTGTGAGGTGGTCCCGGCGCCGGAGTAGGGGTTTGACCCTGTTGTTGTTGTTGTTGTTGTTGTTCCCCAAGCTGCCTGGCCGAACAGCCCCAAGGCCCCGAGCAATTCCAAGGCCATAACCGAGCGCCCCCACAGAACCCTCCCTGCCGACCACAATAAAGCCTGGGTGACCGAAGCCACTCCATGGCGGGGAGCTGAGGAGGGTGCGGAAACGCCCGGGAAACCAAAGCCCCACCCAGGGCCCTGTGCCCCTCAGCAATTATGAAGAGAAAGTTAAGGGGCAAGGGAAAAATGTGACACTTTGGCTTCCAATCTTGGTAGATTGGGAGGTCAATCCACGGAAAAGACGCCGTCACTTGAGATCTAGAAAATATATAAGTTAAAGGAACAGTCAGAGTAAGCTATGGGTATGGCAGAGATCGCTCAGTTCTCACTCTGATAGACCAACCCATCACCACATGACTAGAACCCAATCCTCTCAGCATCAGCTAGGAAAGGCCTTAGAAAGCCGCCTTTGGCGGGGGGATAGCTCACCTATTTCAACCCCTTTCGGGGTCGGGCACCCGCCCTTTCGGGGTCGGCCCCGGGGTTTGACCCTGTTTAATGGCACACTGGCTTATCACCTTCTGTAATAATTAATTTAGTTGTACAGCCGTTAACCTTGTGGAAGTGGTTTGTGTCGTTGGCCTATCATGTTGGTCTGTTTGTATCAGAGTGTCAGCCTGTTTGATAGTGGCCGCGTGTGTCTGATGAGTGTTCATTAGCGTCAGACTGCTACTAGCCGTAGCCGGGTGGGGCGAACTGCAAGCCGATGACTTCTGGTCACGTGGCTGAGGTGTTATTGGGTTGGTCGCATTTTGCGAACCTATATCCGTGAGGGCGGCTGTCAAGCCGAGCTGGTCCTTAGAAGGAGCCAGTAGTGTTGCGTGAGACCGTACGGTCATAACCGCATCTGACGTAATTACACCCGGAGACTGAGTAGAGTAGAACGGGAGTAACCGTAATTTATTTGCCCATTTACCTAAGGATCTTTATTTATATCCTCATATCTCTTAGTTATTTTCTTCACTTACCTCAACAATACTAATCCCGATAGCTGGGGAGGGTATGAAATATATCAGGGAAAGAGAGGGGTTCAAACACGGCGATTAACTAGAATATAGCCATGTTGATTAACAAAGCCAAGACGTTGTGTATCCTTACTTGTGATTGGTTGTTGACTATCGTGACGTCATCAGTCAAGGCGGGCCTCAGCGATGACGTCATTCCAGCCCTCGGACAACATGGCGTCATTACACCCGCTTATTTTAACACCCGCTTAATCTTACACCCGGTTAATTTTACATCAGCGGTGTACATGTTTCACACAACGTGTATTATAATGTCATTAGTGAACTGTGTAATTTGCGTGTTGATATTCAAAGCGTTTCTATTTATCAATACTAAGGGTAATTATAGGGAATAGGCTCGTACCCTTAGTTTTCATGTTTTTTCCTCCAGATTTTGAGAAATGAGTGTTTTCATGGTCTTAGTTATAATTCGAATGTGGAATACACGATGGGTTGAGGGAGGGACCTCGGAGGATTGATGGTCAGCAAATACAAACTAGACTAACCTCGGAGGATTCATAGTCGGCAAATACAAATAATACTAACCTCGGAGGATTCATGGTCGGCAAATAGGCCTAGGGCCTACATATTAGACTATAAACCTCGGAGGTAAAAAATACCGCGAGTTTAGTCAATATAAATCAGAGTAACCTCGGTCATTCAATTACTGTTTGAATATCAATATGCGAATTACAGTGCATTAATTATGTCATAATACTAGTTGTGTGAAAAATATACATATCCACAAATGGAAACCACCTCCTAAATACCGGTACAGTAGATCTGTTCCACAATATTATATTAAGTGGGCTAAGAGTTGTTGTTGTTGTTGTTCCCCAGGCTGCCTGGCCGAACAGCTCCAAGGTCCCGAGCAAGGCCAAGGCCATAGAGCGCCCCCACAAAACCCTCCCTGCTTACCACTAACAAAACCCAGGTGACCGAAGCCACTCTAAGGCAGGGAGCTGAGGAGGGCGCGGAAACGCCCGGGAAACCAAGGCCCCACCCAAGGCCCTGTGCCCCTCAGCAATTATGAAGGGAAAGTTGAGGGGCAAGGGAAAAATGTGACGCTTTGGCTCCCAATCTGCCAACTTTTAGGTTGGCAGTAGGGAGGTCGATCCACGGAAAAGACGCCGTCACTTGAGATCTAGAAGATATATAAGTAAAAGGAACAGTCAGAGTAAGCTATGGGTATGGCAGAGATCGCTCAGCTCTCACTCTGATAGACCAGCCCATCACCACATGACTAGAACCCAATCCTCTCAGCATCAGCTAGGAAAGGCCCTAGAAAGCCGCCTTTGGCGGGGGGATAGCTCCCCTACTTCAACTCCTTTCGGAGTTGGGCACCCGCCTAAGAGTTGATCAACATGGCTAAATTCCAGATAATGTTTCAACATCACTTTTTCTTTGATATAATTCATTCCCTCTGCACCTATATGGGTTATTATTGACGAGGTAAGTGAAGGGAATAAGTCTGTATTGAGGATATACATTAAAGATTCCGTCGTAAACGTAGCCTAGGCTTGGACCCAAATAACGACGGTATAAAACCCTTACCCTTGGTGTATTGGAGAATAATGGTCTGCAGCCAAATTAACACAATGCCGCTGGAAGCTCCGTTCATAATCCCGTTAAATAGAATATGTTGAAGGTGTTTTCATAAAGCAAAAACACTTCACTATTCATTGAACAACAGTTCCACCATTTCAAATATGGCCGACTGGCCCGACTCCGAGATCTTATAAACACCAAGGATAATAAATTAATCAATGTGACGTCGTATAGGGATTGAGAAACAAAAGAGGCTCATTATATGGACTGACGTGTATTTCTACAGCCGTTCAAATATCGCGAGAATTTGTGATGTCACCGTCTAGACAGTGACGTACTCCCACAACAACCATTCATATGCCATCATCGCTCGTGACGTCACACCCAGTTTATTGACCAATAGAATATCAGTATACAACTCGACTCGCCTCCACTCGTCGTCCATCAGCTGAGCTGGGAAATTGTAGAAAGTGAGTCCACAGATACTCTGTAAACATTAATTTATTCAGTATATTTTCCACTTCTAACCATCTCCGACGTAACATTCATTATAGATATACAAGTACAGTACAAACAAACAAAATTATACTGTAACTATTCCTGAGATATCATTACTCCCGCTATGCAGGATTATACCGATAGAGTTTCTGTTTAAACACTGAACACATCTGATACTTGACGGGTGCCCAACCCCGAAAGGGGTTGAAATAAGGGAGCTATCCCCCCGCCAAAGGCGGCTTTCTAGGGCCTTTCCTAGCTGATGCTGAGAGGATTGGGTTCTAGTCATGTGGTGATGGGCTGGTCTATCAGAGTGAGAGCTGAGCAATCTCTGCCATACCCATAGCTTACTCTGACTGTTCCTCTAACTTATATATTTTCTAGATCTCAAGTGACGGCGTCTCTTCCGTGGATTGACCTCCCAATCTACCAAGATTGGAAGCCAAAGCGTCACATTTTTCCCTTGCCCCTCAACTTTCTCTTCATAATTGCTGAGGGGCACAGGGCCCTGGGTGGGGCTTTGGATTCCCGGGCGTTTCCGCACCCTCCTCAGCTCCCCGCCATGGAGTGGCTTCGGTCACCCAGGCTTTATTGTGGTCGGCGGGGAGGGTTCTGTGGGGGCACTCGGTTATGGCCTTGGAATTGCTCGGGGCCTTGGGGCTGTTCGGCCAGGCAGCTTGGGGAACAACAACAACAACAACAACACATCTGACACATCTGCTATGGGCTGGTATTGGTAGCAAAAGACAAGAGGGGGTTGAGCAGACTGTAAACAAAGGCATGATGCAGAGACTCCTCTCCCCGGCGGGAACTGCGCGGTATCCGGCTGTCCTGAGTGTCCACCTGGAAAGAAAAATTTCCAGGAATCAATGCTCATAAGAATAAACAGGGAGAGTCTCACCCATCCTAACCTCCCGGCGTAAGAAGAATAGGAGGCCACGGCCTCCTCTTTCTTATTATCCCTAAGAGGGCGTGAATATCCTCCTCCCATGCCCCTGAATAACATGAGAAGGGGATATCCCAAAAACGGAGGGCCCCCCGTTACGGCGTATGTCGTAGCACAGGGAGCCCTTTTAACGGCGGACCGCTCTGTGCTCCACAAAACACACAAGCAGCCGCTGATTAGTTTACCAACTGGGCCGCCGGCAAGGCGGGGTAAACGTCATTGAGGTAAGCGTGCTAGCTGATGGACATAAGTGCAGTGTCCGCCGGGGTCTATTATCCACTAGGACGCCGGTACGGCGGGGTAAACGACCACAATATCCCCCGTCAAGAACTGACCAGGCCAAAAGACAGGGGGACCCCTAACGGTGGGTATCGTTGTGTTCCGTATACGAAAACACCACCCGCCGGAGGACTTGTAGCTCTCGCAACCGCCGGGAGGCGGAGGCAAAGTCCGAGGGGTTGAGAAGCACCTTACCAATTGGATCTATATCGGCGTCTGCCGGATTCCCGAGGGACCAGGGACCAGGGGGCAGTGGCGCCGCCACACCCCCAGACACAAAGACCCGGCGAGAGAGACATGAGCTCGTGAACACGTCGGCACGGCGGACCGACCCAACGGCTACCAACCGTAGGCCGGCGAGCTCAGCAACGTGAGGGGGGGGACTCTGAGCAAGGCACAGCCACGAGGAAACTAAACCCCAAACTCACGCACTCCCACGCTTGGAACACGTTGCCGGACTCCCGGAAAGTGGCACACTAACCACAGGGAGACCACAACTCACAGGGGACATAATAAAAAACAATCACAGTACTGTAATAATAAAATCCCCCCAAAACTAGATAACCTATGGGCTTATCCGGAAAAAATATACAGACCACACGAAGAACTCAGAACCTTGCCAAAAGGGCGAAGAGAAAAGCCCCCACGAGGGGCCTCTCCACAGGCTCAAATGCCGGAGGACACCACAACCACGTGGGACAAACCTAACCCTGGCGCGTCTGTAACCAAGACAGGGTCCTTAGACCCTCAAGCTGTTCCTCGGAACAGCAAGAAACTTAAAGGAAAGCCTCCTAACTAAGTAAAAAGCAAAAACTAAGGCGCCTAGCAACAATAAAAAAACACCACACCGTGTGGTGGAAAAATTGAACACAAGGAGAAGCGCCTAAATGTACCCTAATTTTAACACTTCCTGCGGGCCAACAATAACACAACCCGTGCTAGCTAGTCTAAACCCTGCTCACTATCTCCCAGATACATACAAATGAGAAAAGACTCACTAGAGGAGAGCGAGCGTCGAATGAAGCCGGAGCACGGGGGCACAAGTGTTGACAGTAGGCCCGCGAGGAAGAGAAGGAAGAATTGTTGCGCTTGGCGAGAGGCGGTAAGAAGCCACAACGCAAGAAAATCCACCGAATGTGGGAAGCTTGTGAATAACAGTGTTAAGATGGACAATTCTTTTTCCCTTTTTGTTCTCTTATTTTTTACGAAGTTTTTTTGTAGTGGGTACCCTATCTGTGACGACACCATAAGAGAAGTAGCGTTGCACTTATGAAGATGACTCCTATTCTTCCTCGCGGCGGTAGATTCAAACGACTGACGTGGATGTTGAATGGCGACTATTATACTAATAGGCAACATCGTCAATATACTGTATATATATATACAGTATACAGTATACTGTACATATATATTTTATAAACCGGTATCTCATATGTATCTTTAAAAATGTGGGATACTTTTTACTTTCGGTACTTAACCCTTAACACCTTACGAGCGGCCTATGCGGTTTATTTATGTGTACCGCCCAGCGGGGTGTTTTTAGCCAAAATAGGGCTGTTTACGTGATCATTTTCATGCCTAAATAAGACCCAGAACGTAAAACAAGTACCTATCCCTGAAAGGGCATAAACAGAGCTTTCGAATGACACCATAACGATCCTTGTATGATGGATAGTTTTCTTGCAATAACCGTGCAACGCGAGTGCAAAAAGCAGGTAATTCGGTACTTTCGGTACATAATTGAGTATGTAGCGAGTGAGAGAGGGAGGAGGGAGCTGAGATTTGTGTCAGTAGGTTCGCCGCGGTGGTCTGGAGCAGTCATACGCGCGCTAGTCTCCTGCCACCACTTGTCTCTCTCTCTCAGCCACATTACGTGCTGAAATTGCCACTCGAGTTATGTCGAGCGCCGCCACATAGTCCAGCTTTATTTAACTCGACTTATGTTGCTCGCCGCTAATTAAGGGTTAAAGAGCGGCGGCGGACTTAAGTCCGCCTCCAATTTGCAGCAAGTTAGGAGCATTATTAAGGCTTTTAAAAGGTTAAAATCGAGTGCAAATGGCCGGGAGCGCAGCGGGCCAGACAGCCGACTCCCAGGGCTTACCGCCGCCCATTAACTCATGTTCCCTGTGTTCTCGAGAGGCTGGCAGTGTAGCCAGTAGTGAGCATAGCTGGGAGAAATATGCCGCTATACGCTAAACTCCCATGTTACTGGTATCACTGTATGAGAACCACGAGTGCTACGTAGCTCGTTCTGGTCTCATTTTGAAGCTTTTAGTGCCTAGTTTTTTGCTGAATACATTTCTTTTCATGCAGATACTTGATATATCATTCAGGAGGGCCTGAATATGCCCAAATAAGCCCAAAACCCCCCCGCTCGACAAGGGTTAAGTCATTCATTCAGTAGATACTTTTTTACTTTAACTTTTTGAGTACATACTTTTACTTGAACTTGAGTAAAATTATTAGGTACTTTTAACACCCAAGCGGCTCGCTTGGTGTAGTGACTAGCGTCTCGGACTTCCACCCAGAAGGCCCGGGTTCGCGCCCACGCTCGGCGCATTAAAGATTTTTCACAAGCACTGAGTCGTTACCATCCCTCATGAGCAAAGGGATGGGGTAGTAGTACAGGACCCCAATGGAAATACGCCTAATCGGCCTTATTGAGCTATCCTTAGCTAGCTTAGCATGCGCTAGCTTTAAGAACTATTATTATTATTATTATTATTATTATTATTATACCATTCCTCATTCCATGGAGTACGGACCCTGGACCCGAGCACAGGAAAGACGTCAGGGAGGCGAAGCAATGTGTTCTCAGGAGTACCACGTCTCGCTAACTTAGCAAGAGAGTCAGCATGTTCATTTCCATCGACCTCAATGTGGGCAGGGATCCAACAGTTTGTTATGCGACGACCTGCAACCAGAAGGCCATGAAGGACGTTGACAATTTCGAGAACGAGAGGGTCACGGGGTGCAAAGTAATGCAAAGCCTGTAGCGCACTCATGGAGTCGCTTCAGACGACAATGCATGGGACATTGCAAGGAAGACCACGTATCATATTCAGTGCACCCCTGATAGCCAATAGTTCAGCGGTAAATATGGAGGAATATGGGTGTAATGTGCGTCGATTCGTGCCAAATTCTGAAACAGCAGCACAACCCACCATACCATCTTCCTTTGAACCATCCATGTACATGAAAACAGCAGGGCAATGTGCAAACAGGTGGTTTAAGGCAAGAGTACGTAAGATAAAGTGGGTTACTAGATTTGCTGATCGATGATAGGTGAAAGCAAAATGCAGGACAAAGCAGGCACCAAGGTGGCACAAAACATCCATCCTCTGAAGTATTCGGGAACTGTACATTGTAAATGGAAAAGAGACTCTGGGCCACAATGGGAAAATATGGTGACAGACACGCAAGTGGATCGTCAGAATGGAAATACTGAATTATAGTAGGTGATGACAATAAGCGGATGACTGAGCGCATAATAACTAATTGACGATGATAGCGGAGGGGCATCTCAGCAGCCTCAGCTAGTAAATTACTAATACGGGAAGATCTAAACGCACCAGAGTCGTCTTTGCAAAACCTTGGGGGAAGCAGTACCGTAGATTAGACAACCATAGTCAAGCACCGATAGGATAATGGCTTTGTTACGGAGAACCAAGGTAGGCCGATCCGCCCCCCACCGGACCCGAGCGATAGTCTTGATGATGTTCATGAGCTGGAGACGAGCTTTTAGACTGTTGAAATGATCAATCCAATTTAGGTGAGAGTAAAGGTCATTCCCAAAAACTTGACGCTGTCGAAGAAGGGGATGCATAAACCCCCCATTCGTATGTCAAAGGACTGACCGCGTAAGTGACGTTTATCGCGATAAAAGACCATTGCTTTAGTCTTTTCAATGGAAATCTGGAATGCCCACTCATGAACGTTGGTCAAAGTGGAGTTCAGTTAACGTAAAATGTGGGGTAAGGTGGGGGAGGTGTAGTAAATTGAAAAGTCATCGACAAAAAGACTGTGAGATACTCCCGCAGAAAGGCATTTGGAAATCTCATTAATGCCAATTATGAAAAGCGTACCACTGAGGACACAGCCCTGAGGAATACCAGAAAGGAGAGGCATGCAGCGCGATAGCTGGCCACCTACCTTGACCTGAAAGGTACGATCGGACAGGAAAGCCTTTAGAAATACTGTATAGGTAGGGGACCTCGCATGCCAGAGTCATACAATATCTTGAGTATTCTGTACCTCCAAGTTGTGTCGTAGGCCTTTGCTATGTCAAAAAATATGGCCACGGTAGGATGGCAATTTACGAATCCAGCACGTATTTGATGCTCAAGGTGGGTTAGAGAATGAAGAGTAGACCGGCCTGGGCGAGATCCATTTTGAAATTGTGATAGAAGGTCATGTTCTTCAGCATAATGCATGAGTCTTGGATTAATCATCTTCTCTAATAATTTGCACAGGCAAGATGTTAGTACTATGGGCCTATAGTTGGTGGGAGAAGTGGAGTCCTTCCCAGGTTTGGAAACCGTTATTGTGAATGCGTGACGCCAAGGAGGAGTGACATAACCTGTGGTCCAAAAGTGATTATACATCTGGAGAAGATATTGCATAGCATTGTCGTGGAGGTGACGGATGAGAACGTATGGAATGCCATCGGGCCAGGTGTAGTGTCGGAGCGCTGTTGTAAGGCGTGCTCGAGCTCGGACATAGTGAAAGGCACATTACTGTATAAGTAAAAGTGGCACCACCATCGAAAGGAAGTGCTTGTGATTCGACTCTTTGCTTGTGGCGAAGGAACTCTCTTGTGTGTATCGCGTCCGAGCTAACCCGAGCAAAATGGGTGGCATGGCAGTCATCTATGTCATTGGGATTAATTAAAGGCACACTCGTTTCAGGACACATCAGCGATGATAGCGGAGGACGAGTATTCAACCCGTTCACCTTACTGAATTTCTCCCACATTTTTGTAATAGAGGTACGGCAGTTAAAGGTACAGTAGTTCTGTAGGTCCTCCATGAGAGTAATTTGCTTTGTAATATTGCGCGCTTAGTGTGAGCGGTGACCTTATTGTAAAAGGACTTCAATGACGAAAGTTGCATAGCAGTCCGGAGTAGACTCGGAATCAGGTTGGGATCCTTAGAATAAGGGATGAGCAATCGTGTATCCCTAAAGCGTGATCGAAGCTTGAGGAGAGCCCTTTCGACACGATGTTTAAAAGCACCCAATGCATGCGACCACCATGGGACTTGACGAGGATGGGTACAAGGAGATGTCTTTGGGATAGAGGCGGTAGCTGCGGAATGGAGAACATCCATGAAGTAGGTGAAGTTCAAATCCGGGGGTTCATCATCGTTATAGGCACGAATATCGCCTGATAATAACTGAAAGGATGGCCAGTCAGCTTTAGAGAGGTTATATTGTGGTATTTGAGTTGATGAAACGGAGCTATTATGTCGGAGGAGAATGGGATAATGATCGCTCGAAAATCGATCAAGAACTACCCAATCAAAGTGAGGTGCAACAGAATCGCTCGCCAGTGACAAATCAACAGACGAGAACGAATCGTGTGCGGATGACCTATAGGTTGACATGACAGGTGGCGTTGTGTGTGTGTAAGTGTGAGAGTCCGAGTGTAGTGGGTGAGACAGTGAAGCACAGGAACGAGGTGGCTTCAGAGATGGGGTCGTTTCGGGCCATGAGTGAGCACCGTGCCTCATGTGAATGCAAGATGGCAGGTGCTCGTTGTACTCTACGTGCTTCACATGTCTCACTCCCTAGACTGGAACAAGACCTCACGGGCTTCACTGTTCATTGTAAAGCGGTGAATGTTAAGGCTCTCAGCCTATGCCTGAGAGGAAGTAAGTTGGAATATAGAAAAAAAAAAAAAAAAAAAAAAAAAAAAAAAAATTGGGATCATGTGATTGAGGCAGCATAATTCGGTGGAGGATATCAACTGCTCTATATGTGCACCGGGAACATCCGCACGAGCTCCTCCCCATAATGGGGAGTGAGCATTGAAGTTCCCAAGTATGAGAAAAGGATGGGTCAATTGATCAGTGATACACGATAAGTCATGGGTAGAATAGTGGCAAGACGGTTGATTATACGAAGAGCACAACGTGAGGCGTGACAATTTGGGTAGCGATATGACAACAGCAACAGTTTGGAAGGGGGACGGATCTAAAGTCAGAGTGGAGGACGCATGATCGTTTCAGACTATTATAGCCGTGCCCAAGTGCCCCTCAATAGAGGGGGAACAAGCGGCCTTGCGATATCCTTTTGGGGGGACAAGAAACGAGCCAATGTGTTGTAAGCAAATGCATACTGGCATGTGCAACTTTAACAAGCGCTGCAGTTCACCAGAATGCAAACGTGCTTTGTATCCGTTCATGTTCCAGTGTACTGTACAGTATAATATCACGGGTCATTGGTAAGAGTAATGTAAATCAGGTGATTGTGATTCTGATTTCTGAGAAGGGAAGTAGGTGAGGGTAAGGGAGAAGGTGAGGAAATACGAGATTGAGGCGTAGAAGATGACGATCCAGGAACCGGCCGAGCCTGAATACTGAGGGGCGGGTGTAAAGGAACCCCTGGATCGCTGGGAGGGATGGTAATGAAAGGTAAATCGGCAACAAGGTGGTCAAGCTGAGATTGTAGTTAAGCAATAAAATCAGGTGTCTCAAGGTTTAGGCGTAAATGTTCAACGCAGACACAGTGTGGTCCATGTTGAGATAGGGGCAACGATGGACTGTGCCACAGAGATGAAGGAACGCACTTCGGAGGTGATGTCGTGTTCCGTTGAGGTCAACGAATCCCTAATGTAAGGTAGGAAACATGACGAACAACCGCAGTGTGGGTCATGGGAGGAAGTGTTTTGTGAAGAGGTATCGTCATTGCGGTCGATTAGAGCAGGGAATTCTTAAGTGCTTTGGGGAGTACCGTCAACATCAGACATGTCAATCTGATTGTTAGAATTTTCAGCATCTAATCGCGGATCCAGAGGTTTCCGACCAACTGCCACCAACTGTGGAGGGTCGTCACCCTGGTGCAGACTAGAAGGCTTGGACAGTTTGGTCGTCACTGGGGAATTAATGGGTGAAGAGGCAGAGTCAAACGACCTCTTGTGGCAGACAGGCTCATCATGTAGTTGGACTTGTAAACTGGAGATGTGGTACGTGACCATGCCAGTATCCACGAGACCATGTTGTCGCTTAAAACGCTCCATCAAAGCAGCAGGAGAAAGGGTAGAACGCTGAAGATGGTCGACACACACGCACCCAAGTTTGTGTAAGGAAAGCGGGACCTTTGAGGGTGCCGTCCGACGAAAGATCTCTAGATCTTTCTCGTTGGAGAAGAGATATGATTGAGGAAGAACCGCTTACCACAATCATTACACTCACATGAACTGTCATGATCAGGTAGGGACCAGGTGTCTGGAGGTGGGGCAAAGCCGTCAAAAGCAGCAACCGCCTGCTTAACATCGTCAGGAGTATCATTGGTGGGAACCATAGGGCTCGCGATAGTGGATTTCGTGGCACCCCGGGGTGCGCGAGAGTCAGGGGGTAATGTCTTACGCAACTGGGACTGAACCGCAAGGGAGGGGCATAACCTAGATTTTGAGACGGAGGTCACCAGTGTCTAGGAGGAAGGTCGAGATCGGCGATCAGTACCACGACGAGGTGGGCGCTGAGGTAGAGGAGGCTTGGTCTTGGCAGTAGAATCAAGGCCCGCACGCACACGGCCTGTCGAGGCAAATTTAGGTATATTAGACCGGGTGGAAGAACAACTAGGTACATGACACAACTGTGGGGCAGGTGGAGATCCGGGTTTACCAAGAGAAATATCAGGGAGAGGATCCGTGGTCGCAACCTCCGTCGCAAGAGCCATGAATGAATTGCGTGTAGAAATCGGAGAAGTAGTCAGGGCAGGTGTCGCGTCGTTGGTGGAGCATGTAGTTGATGATCGACGAGTAGATGGTGATGGGATAGTCGAGCGAACCAGAGTACGTGTAATGGCAGGGTGATGGATCAGATGAACGTGCCACAGTGGCATACCTGCGCTTGGGCGCCGTCCCACTCTCTCGCACTAGGTGCGCAGCAGCCCGGTAAGGAATGCCTTTCTTCGATTGTAGATGAAGGACTTCCTTCGCAAACACGTAATGAGAATTTTTTTATCGGAGGCGATATGATGTTCGCCACAATTCGCACATGTTGGAGTAACAGAGGGGCAAGGAACAGGATGATTACCATCATCCCCCGTCTCCTCTCCACAGTGAAGGCAGCGCCTTCCAGAGCGACAATATTTGTCCGGATGACCGAATTTCCAGCAGACACGACACTGACGAGACCGACGAACAAACGGTCGCACACGCAGCAACTCAGCACCTAAAGTGATGGTGAGAGGTAGGTCATGGCAATCAAAGTAGAGCTTAGCGATGCGAAGAGGTGGACGATTGCGGTCAACATCTTTCTTGGATGACACAGTGTATGTCTCGACTTTTTGTACAGCCGGATAATCAAACTGCAATGCACGACACAGGCGAGGGCCTGCATCCTTGAAGTCAGCCTCCTTAACAAGGACGCTGTGGGGGACAACGACTGTGCCAATGCAATTGTTTAATGTCTCCTCCGGGTGACCTAATAAGGAGTCACTGGGAGTGTCTAGGAGGGACAATATGGTGGAAGACTGTTCCTCGGAATGAACCTCCACAATGCGGGAGGTTTCTGAGTGGTGGAACATTGTAACATGACCCACTTCTTGGCAAAGATATATTTGAAGATCAATGTCATCATGAGGGTGGTTTTCAACTTTGAAATACTTCGGCCATCTCAGTGGCTCAAACAGTGTGCTCAGTACAGCAGGATGGGTGCGGAGTGGGCGTTTAGAACAGCGGAGAGAAGATTTGGCATCAATAGGTAAGAGTGTCATAATTGATGATGGAGTCACCGTAGTACCGGGAAACGACACCGCCGGTGAGGGCCGAGTGAACAAAGCGGTGGGTTGAGAAACGTGTGAAGAGTCGTGGGCAACTCCGTTAGGTGGAAGTGGGGCGTCATGATCGGTAGGCATAGGTCGTTCTGAACGAACCACAACCGACCCACCGACAGGTTTGGTGCGATGGTACTGGAGGAGTCCGAGGCGTGCTCTTGAACAGAGATGCCAGAATGGGAAGTGGGTGGAGGAGGGTTAGAAACAGTAGTCAAGATTTTGCCAGAGATGTTAACCGGACGGGCAAGAACTGAGTCAGTGGCTAGTGAGGGAGCGATATTATAGGAGGTAGACGTGCCAAGAGAACTGGATACGACTAGGCTCGGTACTGTATTTGGAGCAGAGGTCGGTTGGTTGTCCAAGGACGGTGCAGGGGTCGGTAAAGTACCCGGGATAGAAGCAGGTAAAGAGCTATCACCATCCGAGGGGAGGACGGTTAGGGAAGGAGTCGGATACAATATCCATTTCCGCGCCAGCGGCGGTGATCGAAAATCCAGAGGGAGTCTCCATAAGACGAAAGTATTACGATTCATCCGGGATAAGCTCCACACCCACCATGGAGCCAAGAATTAGAGGATTTGGTATATGCCCTAGGAGTCAAACCCAGATATACACCTCGACCCCCTGTGCCTCATGGACGGTCAACTCGTCAGTTTCGGGTCCAGCACAGAGGGCGAGGTTTGACGGTAAAAGTTTCACCTCGTGCGGGCACGTCAGGTACAGTACTTCGGTTCTACGGGTGGAAGGGAACGCCGTCCACATCCACCCTCCATCGAAGTACAGTATATAGAGTAGTCCAGCTGTCAACGATAGAAGAAGGGGAAGCAAAGAAAAGGACAAAGGTAGAGGGGGCAAAAAGACAGAAAAGTGGTACCTCACAGGCCTCTGTAAACCAACGAGGAGGGAGGTCTTGGCCCACGAGGTCGGTGGAGCCCCAATCCTAAGAAGGTTTGTGTCCCCCCCAGGAACAGAGACCACCGGTCACGCTTCAAGCCCCGCCACCGCGACAAGGTGGCTCCCTAACGGCGGGGTATACTCTTTATAAGAACATAAGAAAATGGTAGTCTGCAGAAAGCCGATTGGCCCACACAAGGCAGATCCCAATTGCAATCTATAATGCACTAAAAACAATGTACAGTACTGTGAATTTAACCAAATACTTATAACTAAGGCTAAGTAAACCAGTTACTGTACTTAAAAAAAAAAAGCACAGTCAAAATATATCCTTTATTCTTGATATCGTTGCTTGAAAACCAATGTGTTGAGACTTCTCAGCCATGAGTCCATTAGTCCATGAGCATTTCTTACAGTTGGTACTGGCATTATTTTGAAGCTCTTTTGCACTTTTGCAACATTACTGGCAACTAGGGTAGACTCGTCAATTTGTGTGTGGTGGCCCAGTTAGTATGCAAAATTGATATAAATACTACCAACAAAAGGCCACGGCTGGAAGTGAGGTGGGCGGGCAATGTGGTGGTGAGCTTCGCTGTGTGTCTGCTTGCTGAGACTGGAACCTCTCCGGGAGGTCTGGGACCTGATAATCTTTTGCTGGGGATCCCAAATAGGCCTTGGTCTCTGGGTCTTCTCCTGGGTGACCTAGATGTGTGTGAATTTATTTACCAGAACGTCCCGGACTTCCCAAATTGACTAATTCCTTGAACGTGACGTCACGATAGTGCGTTGTTATGTGTGCGATTAGTTTGCTTGGGGAACCAGATTAACTTGCTCATGTAGTAATGTACACCCTATGTGGTGGATTGTGTTCTTTTATTTCATAAATTTTATTTTAGTAAGCGTTGTTTCCACATAGCGATTTTGATAAGTTAATTTGACTTTATATTGTCTTTGTCCCAGTTTTGGTTTGTTTAGTTTACAAGTTTTACATTTTAATTTTCTTTATTTTATATTTTATTTTGTTGTTTCTGCTCGAGCTCTGACTCAAGTCGGCCACCCGCTGGCCAGCTATGGGGAATGTGCCTGAGTATAATTATACAGTACATACATACATACAAAAAGGGAGCAAATTTAATTTAGAAATTTAATATCAAAATGTACTGTATATGTAAACTTCATTTTTTCCACAATGATTTTGATAACTTCTTTTGTCTTTATAATGTGAGGTTCCTGTTTAGGTTTGTTTGTTTTGCAAGCTTTACCTTTTAATCGTTAGTGAGTGCTATATGTATTTTGTACTACTGTATTGTTAATATCTTGTCAAATTGCAAATTAGCTTTAATGGAATGGTAATATCTTGTCAAATTGCAAATTTGCTTTAATGGAAAATTAGACAAATTGTTATATTCATACAGAATTTAATAAATTTACCAGGACGTCCTGAACCTCCCAAATTGACTAATTCCTTGAACATGACGATAGTGTGTAGTTATATTTGCGATTAGTTTGCTTGGGAAACAGAATAACTTGCTCATGTAGTGATGTACAGTACACCCTATGTGGTGGTTTTGTTCTTTTATTTCAAAATTATATTTTATTAAAGCGTTATTTCCACATAGCGATTTGATAAGTTCTTTTGCCTTTATATTGTGTCGTCCATGTTTTGGTTTGTTTGTTTTGCAAGTTTTACATTATAATTTAATTTAAATCTATTAATCAAACTCTGGGTACTTTTTATTTATCTATTACCAGTACAAATAAGGATGTGGGTGGTTATTTAACCACAAGAAAGGAGAGTGTCCCTGCCCTACAGGAGTTGCTAGGGAGGACACAAACAATGCTGATAGTAGTTCCACTTAGTGATTTTGATAAGTTTTTTTGTCTTTATATTGAGTGGTTTCTGTTTTGGTTTGTTTGCTTTGCAAGTTTTACATTTTAAATTAACCCATGATGTCCCATCACCGAACCTAATCTGTCAGTATAAAAGGTTAACACTAGTACAGGCGACGAATGCCACCTATCACTAATACTGGAGCCTTGTTCTCTGCTAATATCGAGCGGGAGCCACTAAAATGAATTGAAGGCAACACTGCACGTGTCTGAGCTAGCCGCCACCAGCCAGCCAGACTCGGTCACCTCTCCGCTTTCGTGGTGGAATGATCATGTCTCGCCGTGGATGAGCTTTTTTGGCTAAAATAGCTGGTATGGAGGGGTACATAAATTGCAAAATGCTCTGTTACAGTAGGGGTTAATACCCCCAACGGTATCTAGCAGTGCAGGAGTACACTCACTTTCCCACTAGTAGTCATTCTGTCCTTTGGATTACCTAGTGGGAGAAACCCTGCTGTAACGCATTTTTTTCTCTTTTGGGCAAATGCTAGGCCCACCGCTGATAAACTGTGGTTGAAGACAGCAAGGGGATTTAAACCCGCTAAAATACTACCTCAGTTGCCTAAAGGAAGCTTGTTGGAATTAAACGATATATCCTGTACCTAGTTCTGGCTCCCAGGTGCTGACTCTTAACACAAGGATCCAGAGGGTACAGGGTTTAGTGTCTTTCCAGACTGCCACTTTTTATCTACCAGTAGAGGGGTCCAAACCTGGTGTACTGTTCGCATACCCGGAGGCTGCCCTATCAGTAAATAGAATTGGCTAGTCTACCCTACAATAAAGGTAGAGTACAGTACTGTATAATTATTATGTCTTCGTGGTGCAATGCATAAGTGTGTTGATTTTCGGTGTGAGCGTCCTGGGTTCGAATCCCCGGACTGCCATATGTGTTTGTTAATTTCATTAATCGAGTTTAGGAGTAAAGTTGGTTAGTGGAGAGAACATAATAAGTAAGTGATTGAATTTTTATAAAATCTGAATTCATAAGCTGCCAGACCAGTCGTTGATAAAAATTGCTCATATGACTAGCCCTTTATAACCTAAAAGGAAGTACTGTATATCATAAATTTGCACTTTACGTTTACAACTGTCCATATAGCCAAAAAAAAAAAAAAAAAAGGAAATTCTTAAATACAGTATACCAATGATATAAAATAAGACTAATGTTCATGGTTCAAATTATAATTGCATCCGTTGAATATTCCTTAACTGAAAATTACTAATTTCTTAAAACTAAGTGCCCTTAAGAAATTGTGTTTGTAGCAAACTAATACGGTCATGCAAAGATCTGGTGCCAAGTTACCTGACACTTTGAGTACAGTATACTCAAAATCAACAGCTCGCCAAAAATCTTAACGATAAAATGTGTGATACTTAAGAGAGAGGAATATTTATTTGACACCTTTACAACATGGAACAAATAGTAGTCACAGACTATTAGAAACATATGAGAATTATCCAGTAAAATTGTAAAGTAACTAAAAATTACCATTTACGAGCAAAATTGTAATTAAACTATTGATTTTGACTGTACCTATGATGTAATTACATAATTTATTATGGCTACCATTAGATTTCACGCAGTTTAGGAATGATCTCGAGAAATCACAGGGGTAAAACGATCTTGATAAGCCCCGACTCCAAAAAATTCTTGAGAACAGAATCAAATTATCTTATGATAGCCAGAATAAAGTGAAAAAAAAGTATCATTATATAATAAAAATGGTTTGGAAACTTTGGGTGAAACAAAAATGGATTATCAATATAAATATTCTATAATAGAACATATTATTATTGCATAATAAAAACTTAGTCTGAAGCCAGGTGTTGTATGAGAAAATAAAATTATATATACAGTACTGTATATATATATACTGTATATATATATATATAAATAAATAAAGATGTTGACAGTACAACTAGAGCTAGTATTACAAAAGCTTTTTCCCACAACATTCTCCCACAACCCTCATCTAGCTATTTCTGAAATGCTCTTTTATAAGAATGTTCTCACTTCTTATAATCTGCATTTAGTTTATCGATTTTGAACTTCATCCTGGTACCGTAACATTTGGATAACACTTTCCATTGGTATTGGCAACTAGACTACAGGTAGGTTATTATATGGGACATAATTTTTATGAAAAACATTCAGAAGCTGCCAGAGAGTTGTGGAAAAATGTTGAGGGAAAATTATTCTGTGCGAGACCCCCTTAAACCTCATGCTAAAACATCACCTTCTTGTTAACTAGAAGCATGATAATAACATCTGATAGCACCGCAGGAGAAATTCACACATACAGTACTATACTGTGAGAGCAAGCATTAAATCCTTTAGCATGATGAGGGGGCCCACCTCACTTTTTTTCTCCCTCTCTCTTTGGCTTTTATCCATTCGGCCCCATTCAGCCTACTGTTTTAAGACGTTTACCCCCATCCAGGTGTCAATGCGAGCCAGGATATATATATTTTTGTTTTGACAGCAAGCTAAATTTGTAAATTTTTCTATTGAAAAATGCCTCCGGCGAAGCCAGATTTCTCCATACAATGCTGGCTCGCTATCGCTCGCCAGGAAGATATCGACACCTGGATGGGGATAAACGTCTTAAAACTGTCGGCTGAATGGGGCCGAATGGATACAAGCCAGGGAGAGAAAAGGAGATAAAGAAAAAAAAAAAAAGCTGGTGACCCCCTTAACACTACTGTATTTTCATTATATTCTGGCTATCATCTCAAACTTATTCAATATGCAGTTTTATGCTTTAATTATCATCTTCTAATATAATAATATAACTTAAATTGTACAGTAGTTTCTTCATTCATACAGAATTTACAAAAACGTCCTGAACTTCCCAAATTGACTAATTCCTTGAATATGACGAGTAGAGTTTGGTGTGGTATGTGGGAGGAGGAAGCTGAAGGGGAATATCAATAAAAGTAAAGTGATGGTGTGTAATAGAGATGCTCTTAGGGTAAATCTAAATGTACGACTGGATGGGGAAATGCTGGAACAAGTGGAGTGTTTTAAATATCTAGAAGTGATAAACAGGGACGCAGGCGTGGGAATGGAGGTAAGACAGAGTGTGTGAGGGAAGGAAAGTTTTCGGAGCAATGGGAAACATGGAAGGTGAGAAACCTCGAAATGAAAGCAAAAAGTGCAATGGACCAAGGGGTAGTTCTACCAACAGTGATGTATGGAGTTGAGACATGGAGTCTGAATAGACACGAGTAAAGAAGAATGGATGTGATGGAGAGGAGCTGCTTGAGGAGTATGTGTGGAGTGACGCATAGAGACAGATTGAGGAATGAGATAGAGGTACGTAGGAAAGTGGGACAACAGGAACCCTTATCAGCCAGAGTGGAAAGAAGGGTGCTATGCTGGTATGGACATGTTGAATGAATGTGAGACGAAAGGCTTATAAAGAGAATATACGAGTCAGAAACAAGGGGAAATAGATTGAGAGGAAGACCTCGGAGGAGATGAAGAGATGGTGTGAAAAAAACACTGGAAGATAGAGATGACTGAAGAACAGGCAAGAGAAGTAGTGATGAATATGGAATGAGTGGAGAATGCTTGTGAATAGATGAGTGATGACGTAGTCGTAGAGAGTGGGGGTCGGGCGCCAGTTGAACTAGATAATAGTACGTCAGGCGCCTGGCCCGGGGTACCGGTGTATATATGAAGGGCCCGCCTGGAAGTGATGTGGTCGGTCATCGTTGGTCTGGGGGTCAATAATGCTCATAATAGCATAGGAGAGCCTTGGTGAGTATGAGAGGCAAGAGCAATTGTCGAGGACAACCTTCCTTGATCATGGCCATACCCGCACTAAAGCTGTGCAGGTTAAATTCTCCCCACCTATATGTCACCCAAGTACATACACTTTAATTCATATCATCACCACCCACCAATTAACTTACAAATAAATCTAATTAATTAAACAATGAATACTGTACATGTGGTACCCCATGTCCATGGATTCGAACCTAGGAAGTAGTTTCAATCTCAAATGTGAGCGTCAATGTACAGTATGTATGTTTCCTGGGGCAAAGTGGTAAATAATTATGAATGAATGGAAGAAGCTCCACATGACAGCACAGCAGCAAAGTTCGTGGCCGCCGAAAGTAAAATACAAACTATAACCCCAAAAAGCGGAGGTAAAATACAAAACAGAGAGAAAAACACAAAACGATAAGATAAAACAAAAAGGAATTAAAGTAAACATAATATGTAATAAAACTGGAGAAAAACAAATAAAACCTAATACTGTACTGTACTAAGAAAAATATAATAAATACCGGTACATAAAAAATCACTAAAGAGAAAGATAACCAGCCTCCTCTAGAAATAAGAATGTGCCACCACCTAGGTGACAAGCAACATCTCCAAGCACCAAGGGGAGACAGAAAGCACCATCAGGCCCACAACAATGGGACCAATGAGTGAGGTGTGAATGCCCAATCCTGAGGTGGGCAAGTATCGTCTTCCAACGGCGTGGCATCGGCGGATAGCTCCAAGGACAGGACACAGTAGAGGTCACCTCCTTCAGCTTATTCACACCAACACAATTCCACCTCCGCTGCTATGCAAACCAAATAGCAGACCAAATCTCCAGATAAAAATCATGGTGAGGATGGAGACATACAGGCGCTGGACAATGATCTTCTACGATTTGACGAGCCTGCGGTTGCTTATTGGTCGGCCTTTGTATCTCAAGCTTTCTCCCACACAGTTCCAAGGTTGTATTAAAATGTAAAACTTGCAAACTAATAATGGGTTGCCTGACAGCATTAAGCAGTCTACATCTGTTAAGTCTTTCAAGAAGCATTTACAGACCTTTATGTTTTGAAGATGTTACTACCTGGAAAATGGTGTATTGACAGATGATTATAGAGTTTAGTAGTTATTATTATTATTGCATCAATACCTATGTAAATTATGCTCTAAATATGTTAATGTAGTTTTACTGATTTTTTTGTGTTCGAGCGCTTGCAAATTTGTTTGAAGAATGAGCACTCTTTGAAATAAGCAAAATTATCAACTCTGCGAAGCAGAGTGGTATCGCGCACACAGATCCCACCCGTATACTGTGCACCACCATTCAGCTCGTCGTCGTCGTCGTCGTCCGTCTGTCTGTCCGGAAACTCCTCCTAGACCGTTCGATGGATTTTCACCAAATTTCACAGGTATATTCATTTGGTCAATGCGAAGGTCAGCCAAAAAGAAATATTCCATTTAACTTAACCCTCCAGCCCCGGCTATGTATTATATATATATTCCTCGAAACCCGGGTGTTTTGGCCGAAAAACGTCTAGGCTAGGCTACCGTATATTCGTTAATCAGGCTGCTTCCCGCATTCCCGCGCATCCCCAAGCGTAGCTGTGTTATTTACCTGTAGAATGGCATTAAGTAGAGCTCTCTAAGTCAACTGGTTGAGCTGTGATGATGATTTCATTGGAGATAACTTTATGGCCAAAACAGCCACTTTACACCACTTTTCGATACTTAACAACAACATACAGGCACACACGAACAAGCGACGCTCTCCTTCTTGTGGCCGGAGATGCGGGGCGACGGTCCAGCCGGCTGTTGTTTACATGCGTCGGACCGACGCCTCGCACACGAAGCTCACAGGCTTTCAACCACTGGGCGTTCAAGATACCATCCGGGTACCTGTTATATGCTTTTTTATGGGCGTTCAAGAGCCCTTCCGTGGTGAGAGGGTTAAAGGTTAAGGTTAACCCTTTGGCGCACCTATAGTTTCCAATCAAAGTTTTTTCCCACTCCCTAAGTATATCTCAGCTCACTCAGAGCCAGTTTTGTGCCCGGCGATAATTTGTTTCTGCGACGTTTTTATCCACCAAAAAATCCTTGTACAGTAAACTTCCGTTAATCCGACGACCGATAATTCTTATCTCCCAATAGTCCGAATTTTTCAATTTGAGGCCAAATCCGAATTCACCCAATAGTCCGAATTTTTCAATTTGAGGCCAAATCCGAATTCACCCAATAGTCCGAATTTTTTAATTTCCTGGGCGCGCGATATTTCCAAATATTGGCCCTCTAGCGGCCAGGCCGGGCTAAACAGTCTGCCGTTATCGGTCTACCTGAAACGTTGTTTATCCCGTGTTTATCCTGTGATATAGTGACTTAGTGATGGGTCCCACAGCAAGTTCAGGTGCACGAGGGAGGAATGACAAGAACAAACATAAGAGGAAGCACGTAACTCTGTCCATAGCTGATAAATTGCGAGTGATAGCGATGGTAGAGAAAGGCAGTGATCGGCGTAAAGTTATGGAAACTTTTAATATCGGTGCCTCCACAGTTTCAAACATAGTGAAGGCAAAGGCTAACTTATCGAAGTTTGTTGCCTTTGGAAAGTCAAGTTACACGGGTGATGTGAGAAAGACAATGAAAAAACCAAAACATGAAAAACTTGACGAGGCAGTGCATAAGTGGTTTACGGCCAAGCGGGCTGAGGGCAAGCCTATCTCAGGGCTTATGATAATTGAAAAGGCCAAGCAATTCCTGCGTGATATGAATATGGAAGACGATATAAAATTCTCCGACGGCTGGTTGAGAAACTTTAAAATTAGGCATGGAATTAGGGTCCTAGATGTCGCCAGAGAAAAGAATTATGCCGACAAAGAGGCCGCCGATCGGTTTGCACAAATTTTTGCTACCATTGCTACCATGATTACCAGCTGACCCCAGACCAAATCTTTAACGCCGACGAGACAGGGCTATATTGGCGCTGTTTGCCAACAAGGACATTAGCTGGTAGAGGAGAGAAGGCTGCACCCGGATTCAAGATGAATAAAGAACGTCTCACAATCCTGCTGAGTGGGAATGCTTCCGGTAAATGTCGCAATCGTTTGTTTGTTATCGGCAAGGCTAAGAATCCCTGTGCTTTCAAGAACATGCGAGGGAAGTTGCCAGTGATCTATGATGCACAGAGCAATGCATGGATGACTGCCCAAGTATTCCATGATTGGTTCTTTAAGCACTTTGTTCCCGAAGTCAAGGCCTACTTCAAGTCGATTGGCCTTTCTGAGGACACCAAGGCTGTCCTATTCCTGGATAACTGCAGAGCACATCCCCCTGCCCACGAACTAGTGTCTGGAAACATCTTTGTCACCTACTTGCCCCCTAATGTGACTAGTCTGATACAACCAATGGATCAGGGTGTGTGCCAAAAGTTTAAGCAGAGCTACAAGTCCTCATTTGCCCGCAAGCTGATTAACTCTGATGCATCAGTAAAAACTTTCCAGTCAAGTTTTTCCATCAAGGATGCCATATATGATGCTGCCCTAGCCTGGAAGGATGTTTCGGAGGTAACCCTGAAGAAATGTTGGAACAAGCTGTATGCCCAGGTTGATGACCCTGAAGAGGTTGAAGAAGATGAGCACGATTTCGAAGCTTTCTTGGGCGTCGCAGGGAGGCAATCAACGAAATCCGAGGCCTGATGGATACCGTGCCGGCCAACGACCCCAAGAGGATGACTGAAGAGGATATTGAGGAGTGGGTTGATGTGGATGGTGACCTGCAGGGCGAGGAAGAGGTGACAGATACAGAAATTATCCGGAGTGTTGTGGAGCCAGAATATGTTGAGGAGCACTCGTCTGAGGAAGAGGAAGAGGCAGATGACGATGGCAAAGTAACCTGGAAGGAAGCTGCTACCTATTTCGATGGTATGGTCAAATTTGTGGAACAGTCTAGCCAATATAATGGAAGTGAAACAATCGATTTCCACATCCTCCGTAATGAGTTCTATGAGAAAAGGGGCAGGGCAGTCAAGCAGGCAGACATCAGGGACCTGATGAAAAACATGCACCAACGGGGCCGCCGATCAGATGAACCAGACAACCCTAGACCTGCAACAATGCCTCTCACAGACGACTCGCGTACCAGCTCACCTGAACCTCTTACCACACCAGAACCTATGCCTCTTGCTGATTTTGAAGGCTGGGAGGACCTAGCATCCCCTGTGAAGGCCACTCCTGAGGTAGCCCCAGCCGCCCCTGTGGTAGCTCCTGCCAGCCTAGCCACTCCTGAGGTAGCCCTAGCCCTAGCTCCCCCTTCAGATATTGAAGGCTTGGAGGATATGGCTGTGGAGTAATAATCAGTGAAGTGTAGTAGATTTAAGGACCCCCCAAAAAATATAAAACCAGCAAAATACAAAAAAAAAATAAGTCTTTTTAAGTTAATTTTACATTAAAGTACACTTACAGTGCAGAGCAGTGATTATAAGTTACTAATATGGGGCTAGGGGGCTAGTGGCTGGTGCTGGGGGCTTATCTTCAATGCTACACATCTCTTCTCTTCATATAAGGTGAGTTAAAGTCATGATTAGTCATTATTATCATTATTATCATGTGTTTGTGTCTTGGTTTGGGTCTTCAAAAAAAAGTCGGGGGGGAACGTCCGATAATCCGAAAAATCCACTAATCCGAACGAGGGCCGGTCCGCTGCCCTTTAACGGAAGTTTACTGTATTTGGATTAATGAGATACCATCGGCTTCGTTATTGATTGAACTTGAAGATAAGCGAATAAAAACATAGAATAAATACAAAACAACCACATTGGGGTACTCCGAAATAAGAATTGTAAAAACAAAATTAAATACCTTATCTCCAACTCGCGCTAGCTCAAAATTTGGCCCACAACATTTTTGATTTGCATACATATATGGAAGCGGAATTTAATGAGGATTCCACTGGTAACTTCAGAATTACTATAAACCAAATAGTTACCGAGATACACGAATAAACGTTAAAGTATCGAAAAACAGACGGAGCTGTACTCTGCTCCCTTCCCAGCCAGCCGTGAGTAAACCGTTAAACTGAGGGGGTTGCCAATTGTACCCATTGAACTAGACTTAATACTTAATATCTATGCCAAATATGACGCGCGTCAGACGAAAACTTAATTTTTGGCGAATATTTTTAAGTTTAATGACTCTTAATGAGTCATCGTGCGCCTAGGAAAAAAATACCTAATGACTCTGAACGAGTCATCGTGCGTCAAAGGGTTAAGGTTAAAAATAAGGTAAATATTTCAATTTTTTTAAGTTCTTATTCAAATGTCTTCATTTTCACTATACAAGTTACTGATAACCTATATATCGTATTGACCAAATTTTAGGTAAACATTCTTAAGGGTAAGGTCAAAGGTCAAAATAAGTTTTTCACTAGTATTTCTTATACTAACTGTTAGATTCTTACCATGTATATTCGGAATACCTAGGCCAAGGTCATAAAGAAACTATACAATTCCATAAGAAAGGTCAAGGTCACAGGTCAAATAAAAGGTCGATATGCTATTTTCTGTAATTTTCATCCAAACTTCACAAAATTTGGTGAGATAGTTGCACTTTAAATGAAAAGGAAAATAATACATTTGGACACATATCATAAAGGTCAAAGGTCAAGGTCAACTATTCTATTAATATATATGAAACTAACTGATGGGTTTTAATGAAATTAGGCATGCTTATTTTATTTTTCCAGGGCAATGTCAATAAAAACAAAATAAATACTCTTACATAAAGGTCCAGGTCACAGGTCAACTTTTACTATAGATTTTACTTTTTACTCAAATATCTTCATTTTCACTATACAAGTTACTGGTAACCTTGATATTGTATTGCCAAAATTTTAGATAAATATTCTAAAGGGTAAGGTCAAAGATCAAGGTCAAAGGTCAAAATAGGTTTTCTACTAGTATTTCTTATACTAACTGTTAGATTCTTACTAGGGTTACCATGTATATTCGGAATACCTAGGCCAAGGTCATGCAAGAAACTATACAATTCCATATGAAAGGTCAAGGTCAAATAAAAGGTCAATATGCTATTTTCTTTACTTTTCATGCAAACTTCACAAAATTTGGTGAGATAGTTGCACTTTAAGTGAAAAGGAAAATAATAAATGTCGAGACATACAAAGGTCAAGATGAAGGTCACAGGTCAAGGTCAACCATTCTATTGATATACAGTATATGAAACGAACTGATGGGTTTTAATGAAATTACGCGTTTTTTTTATTTTCATGGGCAATGTCAATGCAAACAAAAATGTACTACATAAAGGTCAAGGTCAAAGGTCAACTTTTATTATTTAAAAAAAAAAAATTACTAACATTTTGGAAAACTGGCTGTGTTTTGACTTATTACTTAAATATTATATTTATAAAATGTCATACATATTGTAATAGTTAAGGTCAGAGGTCAAGGTCAAAACAAGAGTATTTGTCAGTTTCCCTAAACTCCTCCTAGACTGTTTGATGTATTGTTGCCAAATTATACAGGCAAATTCAGTTGGTCAATGCGACGACCATCCAAATATATGTATTTCATTTTAAGTCAAAGGTCAAAGGTCAAGGTCGCAGTATTATGATCACTATTTGTAATAAATAAGTTTTTATACGAATTACACCATAGTCAATGCTAGTTAATAGGAAAATTGCTGTTAAGCTAACTAAATCCTCGATAAGAAATTTTAAGGTCGAAGGTCAAGGTCAAAGGTCAAAATATGATTTTTACTAGTATTTCCTAATTAATGTAAGATTCTCATTAGGCATACCATGCATATTTGGGATGCCTAGACCAAGGTCATACAAGAATAAACATAATTCCATTTGATAGGTCTAGGTCTAGGTCACAGGTCAACGTCAAAGATAAGGTCAATATGCAAATTTCTTTACTATTCATGTAAATTTCACGAAATTCGTTGAGACAGTTGTGCTTTAACCCGTTGAGCCCCGGCTAGTTATAATATTTTGTTCACCCCAGTCCCAAGCCATTTTCACTTCCTTTTTTTGTTTGCTAAAATGGAAGACAAGGATGAGAAATGAAAAAAAAAAAAAAAAAAAAAAAAAAAAAAAAAAAAAAAAACTCTCTTTTTTGATTTTTTTTTGGGGGGGGGGGCGGGGGGGGGGGTGGGGGGGGGGGAGCCTCAAAAAAATGTGTTGAGCCAAAATGGAAGAGAATGGTGAGAAATGATGACAAAATAAAAAAAACTCATTTCGGTCATTTGGGGGGCGGGGGGTTTCAATAGTTCGTCTCCCCCGCATGACCACCCGCCCGGGAGCACTAGGGTAAAAACTGAGTATGGCATTGTACGGCATACCTGTACATCCTAAGGAGTGTCTCACATAAATCTCAAACCTCTAGCTCCCATACGACCGGAGTAATGAAGGTTCAAAGTGGCGGTGAACTAAGGGTGTAAACTATCCCCACTAAGCCCACCACCACCAGCCGCGCGGCTGTCTCGGCCCGCTCACACCTACTGGCCCGGCTCCCACACACACTACGGTACCTCCCCCTCCTATTCTCCCGCCATTTCCTACCTTACGAGCCACGTAAGTGTTTTTTATATGTCGGACGCACGTGATGCGTCGCTGGGAGTTGGTGATCAAACACTGCCGACGCAACACGTGCGACGCTGGGTCTCACCGGGTTAAATAAGGGAAAATTAAAATGTTAAATTTTCAGATATCATAGTCAAGATGAAGGTCAAAGGTCAAGGTCAACTATTCTTTTAATAACTCTGAAACTAACTGATGCTCTTTAATGAAATTTGACATTTATTTGATTTTCTAGGGTTACATCAAAGCAAACAAAAATATAATCCTACATAAAGGTCAAGGTCACAGGTCAAGGTCAAAAGTTACCCTTCATCATAAAAAAATTACTAAATTTTGTATAAGCCGACGACTTTTAGTTACATTTTACTTAGATAACATACACATATATATATATATATATATATATACAGTATATATATATATATATATATATATATATATATATATATATATATATATATATATATATATATATTATAATACTTAAGGTTAAAGGTCAAGGTCAAGGTCAAGGAACAAAAGAAGAGTGTTAATAATTTTCTTTAAACTCTTCCTAGACTGTTTAACCCTTTGTGTACCAGTGACGTCTTTTTTTATTGTATTCTAGCTATAATAAGACGATTTTGTGGAGCTTACGAAGGATCTGTGGTAGTAAAAAGGGTTAATTAAGATTGTTGAAAGCCTGCTAATTTTATGGAGGCCCTTCATAAACTAAATAAAATCATCTTAATATCCAGTATGAAATGAAACCAACAGAACTGTACTGAACGGGTTACGTATCGTCACCAAATTTTGCTGCCAAATTCGGTTGGTCAATGCAACGCTTGTCCAAATTTTGTGTTTTTGTTATTCAAAGGTCAAGGTGAATGGTGAAAGTCACAGCTTATGGTCACTATTTCTTTCTTATATATATTTTAAATTTGAATTACACCATATTCAAAATGCTACAAAATAGTGTTACGCTGACCCTATTATAGATAAATATTCCAATGGTTAAGATTCAATGTGATCATAAATGTAATTATATATAGATATATATATTATATACTCCCAGGCGGACATGAACCACCAACAGTCAGGACGAGTGTCTATGCTTTAATCCACTACACACAAGTATCCTCTATCACGATGTGGTATAGTCGATTAAAGTATGGGCACTTGTTCCGACTGTCGGTGGTTTAAGTCCGGCTGCGAGTATAAAAACATCTAATATATATACAGTATATATACTGTATATAAACCGATTGTACCTAAGAGATTCAATACTACTTGCAGAATTCTAGGTCGCAGAGTTGCGTATGCATTTTTTTTTCTTTTTTTTTTGGTAATGCGAAAACTGCACACCTACTTTATTATTATTATTGGTGAGGCTATTCCATGTGTGCTTTGTTGTGTCAATGGTACCACTAGACTAGAGGAGTGCATGTATTGTGCCATTCTACGAGGGGAAGGGAGACCGGCAGGAGTGTTCAAGTTATAGAGGTACAGTATTAGTTTATTATTATCAGTGGTTGGAAAGCTGTATGGCAGGGTGTTGATAGAGAGGATAATAAAGGGTACAGAAGGTGCAATAGGAGAAGAGCAGTGCAGTTTTAGGAGGGGAAGAGGGTGTGTGGATCAGATTTTTGCAGTTAGACAACTATGCGAGAAGTATTTAGAGAAGCATAAGGAGACATTTTGGGCTTTTATGGATTTGGAAAAAGTGTATGATCATATGGATCGAGAAGCAATGTGGAAGGTGCTAAGGATTTATGATATTGGAGGAAATTTGTTAAGTGAAGAGTTTTTATGAAGAGAGCAGAGCGAGCGAGTAGGAAATGAGTTGAGTGAATGGTGTGAGGTAAATGTAGGTCTGCGACAGGGTTGTGTAATGTCGCCATGGTTGTTTAATGTATATACGGATGGTGTAGTGAGGGAGGTGAAAATGAGAACTATGGGTAGAGGATTGAATTTAGTAAGAAAGAATACCAGCCTTATGAGGGCTGCAGCCCAGTAGGCTGTTGAAAAATAGCTCCTTCTCTCTCTCTAGTAAGAAAGAATGGTAGAGATTGGGAGTTGAACCAGTAGCTGTTTGCTGATAACACAGTGTTGGTGGCGGATTCTGAGGAGAAACTGCAGTAAGTAGTCAGAGAGTTTGGTGTGGTATATGGAAGGAGGAAGCCGAGGGTGAACGTCAATAAAACTAAAGTGATAGTGTGTAATAGAGGTGCTCATAGGGTGAATCTAGATGTGCGGCTGGATGGGGAACTACTGGAACAAGCAGTGTTTTAAATATCTGGGAGGAGTGATAAGCAAAGACACAGGTGTGGAAATGGAGGTAAAACAGAGAGTACTGTATGTGAAGGAAGGAAAGTTTTCGGATCAATGGGAAGTATATGGAAGGTGAGAAATCTCGGATTGAAAGCTAAAAGTGCAATATATCAAGAGATAGTTGTACCAATAGTGATATATGGGCTCTGAAGGCACAAGAGAGAAGAAAGCTGGATGTGATGGAGATGAACTGCTTGAGGAGTATATGAAGAGTGGCGCATAGAGATAGATTGAGGAATGAAGAGGTACGTAGGAGAGTAGGACAGCAGGAACCCGTCAGCCAGAGTGGACAGAAGGGTGCTGTGCTGATATGGACATGTTGAATATAAACACCATGTGAGGAGGAGCACTTTATTGACAACGTCGCATATAGCTTCATCATTGGCCTGATGAAGCTATATGCGAAACATTGTCAATAAAGTGATCCTCCTCACATTCATATTTATATTCATTCTGTCTACTTTACAAAGTACAGTACAGTATATTTTTATAAATATGGACATGTTGAGCGAATGGGCGATGAAAGGCTTACAAAGAGAGTATAGGCGTCCGATACAAGGGGAGGTAGAGGGGTAGGAAGACCTTCGTTGAGATGGAGAGATTGCTTAGTACAAGCGTTGGAAGATAGAGATGACTGTAGAACAGGCAAGAGAAGTGGTAATACTGTAAATCCCGGACTTCCCAAACTTGACTACTTCCTTTAACGTGACGATAGTGCGTTGTTATATGTGCGATTAGTTTGCTTGGGAAACAGATTAACTTGCTCATGTAGTAATGTACACCCTATGTGGTGGATTGTGTTCTTTTATTTAATAATTTTCATTTTAGTAAGCGTTGTTTCCACATAGCGATTTTGATAATTTAATTTGACTTTATATTGTCCTTGTCCCAATTTTGGTTTGTTTAAGTTTGCAAGTTTTACATTTTAATAGAAATGCATGGAGAATGCTTGTGAATAGATGAGTGATAACGCGGTCGTTTGGAGAGGGGTCGCCAGTTGGACTAGATAATAGTCCGTTAGGTGCCTGGCCTGGGGAGCCGGTGTATATGAAGGGTCATGCCTGGATGTGAGGTGGGCGGACATTTTGTGTGCTCCGCTGCGTGTCTGCCTGCTAAGACCGGAATCTCTCCGGGAGGTCTAGGGCCGCGGGAGTGCTGGAGGCCCCTAAGTGATCCTTGGTTTCTGGGTCTTCTTCTGGACGACCTAGATGTGTGAATATATATTTTTTTGTATTTTATGTTGTGTTGTGTTATACCTGTTCGGGCTCTGTCTCGAGTCAGCCACTTCCAGCTATGGGGTATATGCCTGAGTAAATACATACATACATAAATACATTATTATTATTATTTATAATATTATTTATATTATTTGATTTTAATAAAATATTTTGACATTAATTGTAGTTTCTTAATTCATGCAGAGTTTAGTCAAATTTACCAGAACGTCCCGGACTTCCCAACTTAACTAATTCCGTGAACATGACGATAGTGCATTGTTATGTGTGCGATTAGTTTGCTTGGGAAACAGATTAACTTGCTCATGTAGTAATGTACACCCTATGTGGTGGATTGTGTTGTTTTATTTCATAACAAAAATTATATTTTCGTAAGCGTTATTTCCACATAGCGATTTTGATAAGTTATTTTGCCTTTATATTGTCTTTGTCCAAGTTTTGGTTTGTTTAGTTTGCAAGTTTTAAATTTTAATAAATTATTATCAAGAGAGCCAGCTGCCTTGACCACACCATCCGCCCGCCCATTGCCCTCAACAGATACATGAGCAGGGACCCAGAAAAAGGAGACACGGTGATCCCGATAACCAACAAGAACCAACCAGCAAATAATCTCTAAAACCAGCGGGTGAGGGGAACCTAAAGACTCAAGGGAGGAGAGAACAGCCCGAGAGTCACTATAAACAGTAAAAACATTCACAGGAAGCGTAAAAATCACCGGAAGAGCCAAAAATGGTTAATAACAGCTGGTAACTTGTTCACAGATGAAAATACTTTTTCATTCTAATACTCAACCACACGATATACTTGTCTTAACACCATACTAAGGCCACCTTATCAAATTACTACAACCCAACATGTCACCTTATTGTCTACAAGATTGACTAACTGGTATTAGCTACATATATTACATACACAGTTCATAAGGTTTCAGCCAATAATTAAATACAAGACATCCAAAAATTATACAGTATGAGGAATGTATATCAAACCTTAAACAAGACTTTCATTTATAAAATATAATTTATATTATGAACATAAGAATATTCCTCATATATGATATACTATACCTCAATATTTATGTAGTTTCAAGATTATAAGAAAAATCTCTAGTCTTTGAATTATGGTAGCCTATGTACTTACTGTATATCAACCAATCTCAACACATTAATATTAACTCTTTAAGTATATGGTGATACACTCCTTCCTCTTATTCTGGCTACCATTAAACAATTATAATTAGTTTAGGAAGGATATGTGAGTCAAAGGGTTAACTGAGATAGTATGGTACTCCTAAAATCCAAGAGATCCTTCCTAACCAGAATATAGTAATTTAAAGATATCCAGAATAAACTGAAGAAATATATCATCATACTGAAAGAGTTTATTACATTTTGGTCTATGGAACACCCTACTCGAGCAACTGATTGCTGTACACCTTATATTTAAATAATTTATCAATTATGCTAAGCAATGGTCATCTCATGTGGAAAAGCATGTAATACTATACTGTAATGCTAAACTAATGAATTCGCTACTAACCTTGCATACAGTTCAAACTTTTAGCTCTGATACTTTATAATACGAAGCAAGTTTCTGTTAGTGGAGGGTAAGGGTTGGAATGAACATTTGCTTGTTCCACTCACTAGTGTCCAGGTCTAGGCACAAATATATAACATGTTCATAAGCAATGCTCCATCAATCAGTTATATTCAACTAGTATACCATTCAACCAATAGAGGATTACATACTTTAGGATCTGATAATGAAGTAGTTTTACATTAACCTACTGAGCCTGAGCCCTCGTAAGGCTAATGATACAAACTTTAATAGGATCGTTAAAGTTACCTAATGTGAGTGCTATTGAATCTGCTGACATGTCAAACTGCCACTTATGAGAATGCAAATAAATAGCTTTAATTATCACCATCATCACTGACATGATGGCCATAAAGCAAAAGTGCTTGTACTGAGGTAGCTTTGTTCTAAAACTCAGTGGTCTAGCTATTCTATTATACAACACTCTCTTTAACAATGTTTAAAGATAGAATTATTTATACAGTCAAATTCTTGAAATCCGGCAAGCAGTGGATAAGGGTGGTGCCGGAAAGTAAAAAATACCAGACTATCAGGATATCCCTCTGAAAATATCCTCAAGTGTATTAAAAGTATATACAGTATAATATACTCACTGTACTACAAACATGTTACTACCCTTGAGGTGCAGTGTGGTCACCGCCACTTTTTGCAAACGTGTATTTCCCCACACCCTCTGAACATCTAAACCACTCAACTCATGATAAGGATACTCTTTAAATACTTCTTTTGTTTACTCTTTTTCCATAAGTTTGGCATCTATATGCTTAAAGTATCATTAATTATATGTATATACTCACACACATACCCCATTTCTGGGGGTGGCCGACTCGAGACAGAGCCCTAACAGAAACAACATTTAACCCACAGCTAAGGTTGTGTAGAGGATACCAAACCTCACTCTGGATAGGACCAGCCCTAATAATTACCAAAAATACTTCAATCGGTTAGCCTAGCCTATTGCCTATAATTATTTTCGCTAGCTCATAAACTCCAGCTGTGTGTATTTCCCCATGTTTGCTACGTTTTTTATTATACAGTATATTTCTTAATATTTTGTCCTAATTGTTCCAGTTTTAATAACACTACAGTATAAATAATATATTATCTGAAAACTGCTGGATTCTCGGGAATGTGGGTAAATCAGCAGCCGGACTAACAGATATTTACTGTAATAAGTACGGCATAATAATAATAATAACAAAGATTTTTTTTCTTGGAGAGAGCAGTTATGTCATTTTTGTGAGAAAAGATGGTATAGACAAGACATGTATACTTTACTTTAAAGACCGAGTGATCCATAAGAAGTATGGTCCTAATCGCAATATTCCAAGCAACCCAGTTCATAACATATAATTCAACCGATGAGTATTGCTTATGAACGTGTTATATATTTCAGATTGTACCTTAGCATGCATATTTTCCTGTGTAATCTATGGTGAGGAGATTGTTAACAAACCAAAATTGAAACCAATTAAGCCCTCGGCTAAAAGAACAATTATTGGTACTTGCAATAAGTTCAATATACATACTGTAAAGTATAATCCTGGATAAATATAATACACAGTATATATATATGTATATGTATATGTATATATATATATATATATTGAGACACCCCGAGTCCAAAGGCATGTAAGTGCCATTTGAAAATCTTGATAAATTCTTTAGTAAATCACGATTTACTAAATACATTAACAAATGGCAGTTACATCCCTTTGGACTATGTATGTATATATATACGAGGCTCGCCCCGTCCAAAGGGACGTAAGTCCCATTTTTAATTTATTGAGTAAATCGCGATTTACTAAAGAATTTATCAAGATTTTCAAATGGCACTTACATGCCTTTGGACTCATGGCGCCTCATTTATATATATATATATATATATATATATATAAAATATTATATATACATACAGTATATATACTGTATATATATATATAAAATATTATATATACATACAGTACTGTATACAGTATATATATATATATATATATATATATTTTGTGTGGAATAGTGTGACCTTGCACTGTAAAAGGCAGATATATGACTACCCTAACCGGCACCCCTACTAAGTAACTAAGGAAGGGGCCCACAATAACACCTCACCAACCACGGTGTCACACCACCAGTTTTTACCGGCAAATCGTATCAGAGTCAAGAATCCACTCTCTTACCATAGTATTTTGAGACACATACGGAGTAAAATCTTGTGTTCATTATGAGGATCCAATATTGTGAGTACCGGTAAGAAGACTTAAAATAGCATCATAATGGAACTCAAAATTGTCAGATAACGGACTTTATTCCATATTTTTTCTGATACTGAGACGCCAAGGATATTTGCAGCTAAACTAGTTGTGCGACGCCGGCGTTATACATCTCAAGACAGCTTTCCTTACACAATTTTAAGAAGGCCTATTTGAAAACTAACACTATTGGTTCAACATGACAATGATCATACCAGATGTATCATACTGGTTTCTCAATACATTATATTATATACAGTTTATACAGAATGATTTTTACCATCCTCTCTCTTATGCTAAATTATTTAATGTTACTACTGTATTAGTCCATTGATACACTTTGTAGTTAACTCGAGATACATTGCTATTATGCTTTATTAGTAAAAATATATTAGCTTTTAACTTATGAATTGACTAGCATTCCTACTTTCCAAGTGATGAGTAGTCTGGATTTTTTCTTATCACTTACAGCATTAAACTATATTATCAACTCTTTGACATATTTAATATAACCACAGTCCAAAAATGTAAATCCTCACATATTTAACAACCAAGACAAGAGGTTGCCCCTAAAATAAACCAGGCGAGGAACACACATTGGCAGGGAAACAGCTCATAATTGACGAAGAATCAACAATTTATACTAAAATGCTCAGATACATGCATGTGTGCCTTGTTCACCCAAAGGCGGCACTCTTGGTAGTAGAGTCCGAGAGGGGAACCCAACCTGCAACGCAACAGTATGGAGAGAGCCCCCAGCTCCAGGTACCATTGTACCACCTCCATGTAGCTTCAAGTGTGATTAGTAATAATAATAACCTCAACTTTCCCGGTCTCACTAGGGAACATGGCAGTGTACATAATTATTAAATTATTATCTAATGATACATTATTTTAATTAAATATACTGTACATTTTTGCTGAAGTCTTTCAACTAATGGATAATATTCATAAATATTTATTACTTACATGAAATTCTCAAAAGCACCTAAAAACACTGTGTTGCAACTGCACTGTGAATAACCATTTCAGTATGATAAAATCAGTTTTATTTAGTACTGGCTAAAAGTAACTAATTTTTATCAACTTAGGAAGAACTGCTAGGATTGAAAGGGATAAAAGCTATTTCAATTAAGCCTTCACTCTCTCGGGTCTCTCCTAAACAGTCTATAAATTCCAACCCCCTAACCTCTCAAAACCCTAAAAGGACTTGAGTAATATACTGATATTTCTACCATTTGGGAAGGGTCAACCAGTAAAAATGTCTGGAAATATACAGGTACTATATTAGAAACCAGAATAAAATGCAAAATAGCTACACTATACTGAAATAACTAAGTATTAGAGGCTAGAATTCTTCCACACAAATAAGGAAATTATTTAGAAATCCTTTATTAAAGAAATGCATCAACTGACATAGCCAACTGTAACAGATGAATAACTAAAAGTACTTCATACACCACCATATAGTTAATATGCTACTGTTTTAAACTGTACCTACAGTAATTATATCAGAGAAAAAAATATAAGTGGAATGTGCAAATATTAACTAAAATAACAATTAGTGGGTAAAAAATAATGAAACAATGGGAGTTGGAAAAAAGTTTTGAAGTTATTACAACCAAAATCTAGTTATAAATTATTCAATATATAAGTACCGTAAAACTATCTAATTTTTGACATTTTGGAGGGTTTTCATTGAATAACTCTGTGTAGAATGGTACAAAATTATCCCTGTAGTGGTGGGCTGGATCTATCAGAGTGAGGGTTGGTGTCCTCTACTTCCCATAGCTAGTTCTGACTTTATATTTTTCATCATTCTCATTTCTATCTGTCTTCCTGGGAGTGGTGAAGGCAGTGGGGCCATAATGGTGTGCCCCAAGGTTCCCTAGTGTCTTACTCTCGCAGCCCACTGGCACAAGTCGGCCTTTCTCTCTGGCATAGGGATGAAGCGAACCCACCGCCCGCCACTTCGGTGGTGCAGTCAGCCTCTGTAGCAGTTATGGTGATTTCTTGTTACTGCCTTATTGTAGCACGGTTAAGGCTGGTGTGGTGCAATTTCGCCAGGTGCAAGTGCTTCAGGGGACATTATTGAGTTTTGCTGAGACACTGTTAGCGCTATACCAACATCAGCCACAGTGATAACATGATGGGGCGTTGTTGTGGCAAGACTTTGTTTGTACTGTGCTGCAGTAAAGACTGTAGCCACCGTGTTATGATTGCTGTGCACTGTGTGCAGTACTTTACTGTGATTGTACCATGGAAGCTACATTCACTGTGGACGGTTGCTGTCTTTAACCCCGTATGTATGTATGTATGTATGTATGTATGTATGCATGCATGTTGGTTTTGGTTTGTTTATTCTGCAAGTTTTACATTATAATTACAGTATTGTGTAGCTAGGGACACAGTACCTACAGAACTCCTATAAAAAAACTAATATCGGCATTAAACTTGGGTGTCATAGAAACAATTTTCTGGCATCCCAATTTGGACAAATATTCCTAACTTCGGACTGCTTTTCCCAACATTGAACACTCATGTATTTTCCCTTAAATCAGGAGTACAGCTAACAGCACCCTATTGCCGGACACCACTGTCCAAACTTCGGACATTTTGGAGATTTTTAGAGAAAAAAAAAAAAATAAAAAATAAATAAATAAATAAATTAAAAAAAAAAAAAAATATATATATATATATATATACATATATATTATTGGACTTTCCTGTGTTAAGTTATAGCCTATACGGGTTTAGAAAATTAACAAAATCTTATTTATTTGGCTCATAAATTGAGATCACAGTATACAGTAGGCATTATATTACTTTGCAGTGAAAAATCTGGTTATGAATATAAGACTACTCACAAACTTTTTTTAGACCAAAAATGAAAACAAAAGTACTGTATATTGCATATACTGTACTCCAAACTATAAGAACTGGGCTCCTACTCCTCATACATAACTTCACATAATTAGCAATATGTTACCTCAAAAATTCCCGGAAAAAGCGCTCGTGATACACCACCTTTTGTAACACACACATAGAAGTTCCATTTTGCTTCTTCACGCACACTCATACTACCGGTAGATAATATTTTCAATTTTTTGTTAAGGGCAATTATGGTCTGGCTACTTCAAATTTTACCAGAATTTTGCAAGTTTTACCAGAATTCAGCCAACTAAATCAATCTACCCTTATCCTAGATTCACATACGGTAGCTACCAATGAAAAAGAACCCTGAAACATTGTGATATGAAACTTGGTCCATCGAAAAATGCTCGGAAAAAGCACTTGTGATATACCGCCTTTTGTAGAGCGCGCACACAAATTCCAACTCTCCAACCCAAGAGTGAAACGATATTCCCAATCTTTCCTCTATTCAACAGCTGAGCTCTGCAACTCTCTCCCTGAATCCATCTTCCCCTCATCCTATGACTTAAATTGCTTCAAACTCCATGTGTCCTGGCATTTTGGCTCGAATGTTCCATGATTTTGGCCCTGTCAATTTTTCAACTCTGGGTGAGGCACTCATCACAGGCAGTTCTGCCTTTTGTCTGCCTCATCCACAAAAAAAAAAAACACATACACAATATCTATTTTTTTTGCTGCTTCACACACACACACACACACTCATACTCTTATTGTCAATGTAACATTTTGCCTTTTCAAGTGTTATATTGTACATTAGAGTAGTATAGTTTCTCTGAGTGTCATTGCTATTTTAGGCATCTTTTGTCCTTTATAAATTCAAAATCAGTTTATTTCATTTATTTATTAGAATTATGAATGTCCGAAGTTTGGATTAATTAATTTGTCTGTCCGAAGGTTGTAATAATTAGTGTAAAACACAGAAATATTAATTTAAAGAGGCATAACAAGTTTATGCATGAATATTTTGTAAAATAGTTTATTGGGCATTACTGACAAAACTTGTATCTATGGGGGTAAGGGGGCCTTCATCTAATGGTGGAGGAAAAAAAGAATATGCTTCACGCATCCTACTGCGTGTCGTACAAGGCGAATAATAGGGGGGATGGCGATAGACTTGTGGACCAACAGCCATTACTATGCAATAAAGTCTTTATCTTAGCACTGTCTTGGTATGGCACTGCCGAGGCTGGTGGGGTTGCGGATAGGTGCCAGAGGGGACTGAGTCTTACCTGGGCGCTGTTTGGCACCACACCTGTGTCTGCAACAGTGTTTGTATGTTGGAGCAGGACTTTATTGTTCTTTAATCCAAATTGCCTAATATAAAGTACAGTAGAGTCTTGTTATGGTGCTGTCTTTTTGTAACACTGTTAAGGCTGGTGTGGTTACAGATACTGCAGGTGCAAGTGCTGCAGGGGGACTCTGTTGAGTCTTGCTGAGGCACAGTTAGCACTATACCAACATCAGCCACAGTGATGACTTGTTGGGGCAGTGCTGTGGCGGGACTTTATTGTACTACAGTACACTCCAACTACTGAAAGGCAACCCCATCTGAGCCATTACAATGTATGTAATGGAAATATGACACTAAACCATTGTAAAGTATGTATACTACCTAATTTCTTACAACTATAATAGACCCTACCAATATAATGACACAAGTGGCCACTACAGCAAATTGGCGCTGTTTTCCCGCCTTCGGGCCCTTTAAATGTTGACACTTTGGCTTTATCTACCACTGAGTAGTCTTCCAAATAGAAAGAATATGCGGTATGTTGACACTTCTATGCCTACCATACATTTCAACCATTGAATGAAGTTCCATACTATTAATGTAAGTCATTGATAACCGTGGCCAATGTAGATTAATAATTTTAATGGGGGCTATTATCATCGGGAAGAGAAGGGTGGCTGATTTACAACAATTCAGACTTTTGAGAATGTTGAAACTCGGTAACTGGTTTATATGGACATTTATTTGACTACCAAACGATATGGGTATTGGATACAGGTACATATAAAACTCATCGAACAGGCTATACTTGATCAACTTCTACCACTATTTAAACAAAATGGAGTAATTCCTGTTGTTCAGTCAGCATATAGAAAATGTCACTTGGCTGAAACAACCTTAATCAAGATTCATAATGACCTGGCGGCGAACACATGTAGCGGGAAGTCTTTTCTCCTTGTTCTGCATGATTTGTCTGCAGCTTTTGACACAGTTGATCATGACCTATTACTGACTGATCTGTATTCTTATGGTGTTTGTGGCGATGCTCTTCGGCTTCTAAGGTCCTACTTGTCTGGCAGATCTCAGCGCGTGGTAATCAATCACACTACCTCAAATCCAACTCCACTTCAATATGGAGTAGCTCAGGGATCAGTTCTGGGCCCTGTTCTGTTTACAGTTTACACTAGTTGCTTATAATTCCTGTTGGACGCACACGGTGTTGACTACCACTTTTATGCTGATGATACTCAACTATATTATGTCAAGATAACAAATATTGATGATATAAAGAACAATATAGAATCCTTGCTGCGTGACATTACGATTTGGATGACTAAGAGGAGACTTAAGTTGAACGATAGCAAAACTGAGATAATTGTTATTAGAGGAAACAGAAGGGTAAATGATGCTGAGAATGCCCTGACTCTTGACATCAGCGAAGCACAGCTTTGCCCAGTAGGTTCTGTTAGAAATTTGGGAGCATATTTTGACCCCAAATTAAATTACGCCGAACATATTAAAAGAGTGGTAAAGAAATGCAACCTTCTCATCAGAAATCTATACTCTGTTAGACAGTTTCTGGACAGATCATGTCTTTTGACATTGGTTCACATGATTTTCTCTCATATCGATTATTGTAATGCACTATGGATTGGTCTTCCGAATTATCTATTAAGGAAGGCTCAATCTATGTTAAATAGGGCAGCAAGGTTATATTTGCTCTTCTACCGAGAACTCCAACTACCCCATATTTAATTGAGTTGCACTGGCTGCCGGTTAAGGCAAGAGTAGAATTTAAATTATGCCTCCTGACTTTTAAAGTTCTCAGGTCTGGTGAGCCTAGTTATCTTGCTGAATTGCTAAAGCGTTCGTCTGTGCATTCTGGGGTGTTGTTACGAATTGAGGATGATCCTTTTCGTTTAGAAGAACCGAGGGCTGTACACCAGTCATCCTTCTCCGACCAGTTGTTTTCCTACGTGGCTCCTAGGTTGTATAACAAACTGCCGCTGTCCATGAGACGGTTGACCTCTGTTGAATCTTTTAAGGCGCAGCTTTAGACTTTTCTTTTTTTGAAAAGCTATGATCTTGACAGGGGCACTGTGAGAGAAAACTACAGAGTTTAGTGACTACTATTTTTGTTGATGGAGCTTGTACTAATGAGTTTGCGAGCGCTAGCAAATTCCTTAGAAGAGCTGGTGCTTTTGAGAAACAAAAACACATTATTATTATTATTACACCTACAGTACTTTACAACTAAAAACACAGGATCTGGCTATATTGCTGTTCGCCTCAATTAGAAGCCCCACACACAAGCTTCTTATGGTGACCATCAGATGGAGAATGGTCGCTTTGGACACTAACCAGAATATTTTTTAGGCAAAAAGAAATATACAGTAAAAGTCCTGTAATCCGAATAGCAGGGGACCGGGCCTCGTTCCGATTACCGGATTTTTCGGATTATTGGAATTTACCCCTATGAACCTGTGTATTAACCCTCGGAATCCGGGAGGCCTCATATGAGGCAAAATGGTCGGCTAAAAATCGCCGCTATAATCATCAGAACTCGGCAACCACGCGTTGTAGCGACGTCATCTCTACGGCATTCTACAGACAACAAAAAGTTCTACAATTTGCAAAAACATTGACTGCTCTAGGTGGTCTCAATCAGTAGCTACTGAATTATGAAGTTGATTTTACCAAAATTCATATGAGGCCCCCCGGATCCCATGGGTTAATGGCCTGACGAAAACCTGAACACAATATAGGCTATGCATATGCATAATATAATGCTATACATCCAATATGACACATAATGGTAAACATTTAAAGTGATTTCATGAACATATGATATGTGTGTGTACCATTATGTGTTATTTGGGTGGGTTTTGGGTAGCCTAATGCCTCAAAAAGGGGACTTCGGGACTTTTTGAAATTCGGACTATCGGGTGAATTCGGATTTGGCCTCATTTTAAAAAATTTGGACTATTGGGAGATTCCAATTATCGGTCGTCGGATTATCGGACTTTTACTGTACCAAGATTGTGCCTTGCATACTATTAGCAGCCATGAGTATGATTTTTGAAGCAGTTTTTGTTTGTTTAATTTGTAGTATATTCGCACTTTGTAAATACAGAAATAGATTTCTCTGAATGTCTCAAACCTTAGTACAAATTATTTTATTGTTTCAGTTGCTTTATTCAGAGGTTTATGAAGTAAATAATTCATCCAATGTTATTTTCTTAGAAGTGTCTGACATATATATAGCGTTTAAACGTCACATTGAGTAGAAAATTATAATAGTCCATAAAATAAGATATTCGTTACCAATGATGTCATTACGGTACAAAAACTTCTACAGGTAAACAGAACTGCTTAATTCGGCTGGCTCTGATTTCGCCATTCCCTTACACTTTATTACTAAATATATCATGAGACGCATGATTATATTTTCATCTAAATAGTATGCTCTATTAAGTGATGTTACATATTATAGTAATCAGATGTTTTTACAAGAAATCAACAGAAGTTCTGGAACATTTAGTAAGCTGTCGATATAGTTTTTGGAAGAAAAAAAATTACAATTGGTTGCGTGCACGTGTGAGTTTGTTAGTGGGGATAGGGGTGAGGCAGAGGGTGTATCATACGTCGGGCAGTGATGAGGTGCTGTTTAATTTGTTCATCTATTTTCAGTGAGTTTTAACAATAATTAAACTTACTGGCAGTAGCTTATTCTACTGTAAATAATTCTACTATAACATGTGTTTATTGTATATAATATTTCTATAAGGATTTGGTGCTTAGCATTCCTACTTTGCAAGCAATTTGTGGATTCTCATAAATGTATTTTGTTCGCCATGTGTACTGTATTGATTTTAGAATTATAATTGATACATATATTAATTGTGTGTGCATAAATAGATATGTTACTACCAAAAAAACAACATATGTGAATGGAGTGTCTATTAAACAAAGCTGGTTATATTGTTTAGTTGCCAAGTAAATTACCATTTGTCCTATGGTCCCTTTACAATGCGACAATTTTCCGACTGGTGGTCACCACAAGAAGCTTGTGTGTGGGGGTTCTAATTGTTTGTCCTGTGCCAACAAAGTTCCTTCCTTTTTTTCCATCCGATTCATTTGTTTTCACCCACACATAATCAACCTAGTTCCATAAGAGTTACACGCGGTACATAATAATTGTCAAAGATTAATTACATATTTTCGCAAAATGTCCGAAATTAGGTAGTTTTACGGTATTCCCCAACTATGTGACAGCTCACTGGTGCTGACCCTAGACTTTGGAAGCAATACACTAGTACTGTTGTATGGTTGAAGCAAAATCACTTAAGTGTTTTTGGCAGTAATTTTTTCTGGTAACATTTGGGTAATTTTTTGAAGCATTGGTATTGAAAACAAGGCTGATGGATTTTAAATTGAGTGGCTGACAGACAAATAGTAATGGGGGAAATAGAAAGTCTGCAGGAAAAAACAAAATACTAGTGCAACTAACTGTAGCTACATGGGTGGAATGTACACTTACAGGAAGAAGTCCATGGCACTGTCACAGTACAGATATGGAGATGTAATGTTTTTAAATTATTTTTTGGGCCACAAAGCCTGAGTCAAAATCATCTTTCCCAGTCTTTTGTGTGTACTGTTGGACCACAAGTATCTGGCCATAACTGTACATGGAGAGGGGCAAACAGGAGGGAGGGGAAACATCAATAGATATGTGGGGAATTAAAGAGTAATAGAGGTGAGAGAAATGAGTTGACCAAAATATAGTAGACCCATAAAACCTATTGTCAAAAATTAAAGGGTGGAGAGGTTATGATGTAAGCTTCTGAAGTGACTCAGATAGGTGGTATGCCTTGTGAGTGTACCAATAGAGACAGAGGATACATTGTGAGTTTATGTAGTGATATAGCTAAGTTCATCATTGACAGTCCCCATAAAGATGCAATAACTCAGGTGTGTTCATCACTGCCGGACTCCCCACTGAGGCCTACTTCACACGGCCGTTTTTCCTGTGTGGGAATGATATGCATGGGTAAAATACCTGGCATTCAAACAATCATGTTTTTCCAGGGCAGGAGACTCGTCAGACGTTGTTACTCAAAGTGCAATGAGTGGGTTCTCCCATCACGCTCAACTGAAGAACCCAATTGCCACTAATACAAGTCTAATATGCCGGTCGTGAAGCAGTTTAGCAGAACAGGTGGGAGATTTCTCTCGACGTGATAATGTGAATTGTCCCATTTAATTCATCTACACTGATTTTACCTCATCCGTGCAATTCACATGCAGGAGAAAACACTCGTGTGAAGCAGGCCTTAGCAAGAGTCGAGAGGATACGATGCAAATTTCTACAGTAACTCGGTTGATGAAGAGGATATAATTTTAGTGTATTCCGTGCCTCAGGTGGGTTCATCATTATCAGAGTCCCCACTAAGGCCAGTGTTCTCACCCGTGACCCGACAGCGGTGCAGGATAGCCTTCTCGTAAGCCTTCTTGACAGCCTTGCGTTCTGCCGGCTTCCTGGACTCCACCAGCTTCGCCTTATCTAGAGTTGAGTCTACACCAAGAGGTTCTAGTTTGGAGCGTGGGAGCCATTGCCTGAAACATAAGTCATCAGTCATCACAAAAGTTGCAATACAAAAAAGAACAAATTATTAATTGTATATCTGGTATAAAAACTTACATAGAGGTTGTGTATGTATTAATTAAAATGTAAAACTTGCAAACTAAACAAACCAAAATTGGGACAAGGACAATATAAAGTCAAATTAAATTATCAAAATCGCTATGTGGAAACAACGCTTACTAAAATGAAAATTATTAAATAAAAGAACACAATCCACCACATAGGGTGTATATTACTACATGAGCAAGTTAATCTGTTTCCCAAGCAAACTAATCGCACATATAACAATGCACTATCGTCACGTTAAAGGAATTAGTCAAGTTTGGGAAGTCCGGGACGTTCTGGTAAATTTGACTAAACTCTGCATGAATAAAGAAACTACAGTACATGTTAAATGTCAAAATATTATTTAAAATCAAATTTGCAACATGACAAGACATTAACAATAGTACAAAATACAAATATTGATAAGATATCTATACTATTACAAAATAATATATAAAATACAGTACAGCACTCACTAACGATAGTGCTATCGGGTAGGTACCTGTAAGCATAGCATGCCTCAAGTGACCCCTATCAATAACTACCCTACAAATAAACTAAGGAAATCGCAAAAGCAAGCAATTGATACTATCGACAATGAATACATATAATATAAAGACAAATAATTGCAAAATATGAAGTAACAACAGATTTAAACAAAGAGTACTCTTTTAACAAGAACAATCAATTTAAAAAATCATCAATATTAATATTAATAATAGAAAAAAAAAAAAAAAAAAAAAAAAAAAAGATAAACAATAAATACAGACAAAAAATAATAAATACAGACAAAAGTAAGCAGAGGTTATACAAGAAACTTCAAGTTAAAAATGCTTGATTAAAATTATTGATGTCAAATTTTAGAATACAGTCACAATAATTGACCCTAAGATAAAATTTATGGAACAATTTACTTGCCTCAAAACCTCTGTCTACTAAGAGTCTGTATAGTAACCTAGCTCTAGCCCAAAAGTCATCTACTTTAGTGCAAATTTTACAAAATCTTATTAACTGGGAATAAAAACAATTATAAGTTATTTTACTATCGATATTACTACTAGGGAAAGGAAAGTTTATTACGTTAAAATTAAAATCATCAACTTTGTGATATACTTTAAGTATGCACTGTTCATTAACAATCTCTATATTTATATCAAGAAAATTTTCAACTTTATAATTTACGTTACATTGTGTGAGGGGAATAGAATTAGGGTAAATAAGTTTAGCAACTTGATTAAAATTTAACAAATTGCAAACGAGAATATCATCAATATATCTACTATTATTACTTAACAATTTAGCAAGTGCTAATTTTTCTGGGATTTTTTTTTTCTTGCTACTGTCAACTAAGTCTTTTATATACTGTATTTAAATTCTAAAGCAAGCAAGAATAAATCTGCAATTAAAGGGCTAGCATTTCCACCCATAGGAATTCCTAATACTTGTTTGAAAATGTAAGGCCCGAATCTAACATAAGTATTGAAAAGGAGGAATTTAAGGCCATCTTTAAGTTTAGTTCTTTCAAAATATACAGAACTAGTGGGAGTAGAGCTAAGTGATGCATTATTAAAATATGTATAAACATTTATGAAATAATTACAATCCCTAACGAACCTGTCAAAGTGCAAATCTATAATAAAGCAAAGCTCTGAATATACTAAATCTAAAGGCAAATTGGTATACAAAGTTGAAAAGTCGAAGCTATGTACCGAGGTAACTTTCGGCATGATATTTATTTTATCAATAACTTCTAACGAATTGTCAACACTCCAATAATAGTTAATGCCAGTTCTTCTCATGATGGTATTACAATATCTTTTATGAACGACCGTGAACAACCGCAGCAGTGCAAGTACTGGTAATGAGCTGGATACACAGGCATAGTTTGCCTTTTTCCAGAGGATCTACTGTAAGAAACTGTAAGAAATTAGTACTTTTAATGTATTTTAAGCAATTTACGACTTGTTCTGATAGAGTTTTAGTGGTAGCAAATTTTGCTCCGGCAATAAAGCGATATTTATAAGGTATTTTATGAAATTTAGGTAACATGTATAATTTTGCAATGCACTTGTTCTTATCAGAAAGTTTAATATCAAATGTTATATTTTTCTTGGTATGTTCTGTTAGTCTTAGTAATCAGAAACTTGGGTATTAAAGTGAATATGTTATGACAAGATACATAAGTGGAAAAAGTACAATAAGAATAAGTAGATAAATGGGTAATCAATTATATTTAATTTATTATATTTTTAAATTATAAAATTAATTAAAAATAATATTATAATAATATTATATATTATTTATTATTATCTTAGCTGCTGTGTCCGAACTTACTCACGGTCACCGTACTCTGCCTCAGCCTCAGGCAGTGCCCGGCTGCCGCCGCTCCGAAATTAAAAGCCGGGCCCGGCCGCCTGGCCCGGGCCGCCGCCGCACCGTCACCGTAGTGACCGTACTAGCACTCAGCCCGGCCGGGCCGGGGCGCCGCACTCAGGCTGAGGCTGAGTTGAAAAAATAATATTATTTTAAAAATAATAATATTATTATGGTCGTTAAAAATAAAAGTTGTAAAAATAGTGCTCCCCACTCGGATTCCTGTTCCACTTCAATAGAAAACACTGTAGACCAAATTTTACCAAAATAGCATGACATTTACCTGGTGCTCAATGACCTTGAAGTTTCACCCTGAAGGCAATGTAGTGTTAAACGGCAAAAGAGGACTTTGTCACGAACAAATGACCGAGATGGTCTTTTCTACATCTCCCGTTAGTAAAAAATCAACACTATCATGTCTAGTTATATTGTCTACCACCTTATTAGAGATGTGTTAATTGTCACAATGATAACATAATTCATCTGTTTTCGTAATTTTGTGTATTTTTTTTGTTCGTGTAATTTTGTTTTCCAGACGTGCACTTTTGCCTTTGTGTGAGATGGCAAGCACCAAAATGAAGAAGCGGTACCTTGTGGCACCACTGGAAACAATCCCTGGAGCACAACTACCATCTGCGAGAGAAGTTCTGGGTCTAGTTATTTACAAGCTCGATGTTGAGAAGAAGACGATCAGCGTTTCAGCACACGAGGTCCTCATTGTGGAAGAAGTCTGGGCTAGGGCAAGAATTCCAATGCAGCGAATTGATAAGGTGGCCACGAAGATCAAGAAGCTGCATAAAGAATATGCCCTTATCCGGAAGACCAAGAAGCGCACTACCTCGACACAAAGTGAGCGAGAAAATAAGTTTGGTGAGGAACTAAATGATTTGTTCGACGTGGCCCATGCAGATGCCATGGCGATAATGAAAAACGCGGAGGACAAGGACTTCCTCCTCGCCCAGCGCGAGTCTGGTCGACGTGGGAGGATGGGCGGCGTTGATCTCGTGCAATTTGCTCTTGAGGAGCGTGTTGCAGAACGCCACGCGGCCCAGACATCAAGGCAGGAGAAGGTGCTTTATGAAGCCACAACATCGTCGGCGACTGCGGAGTTTGAATCAGATAAATCATCCAGCAGCAGCACTCCTGTCAGTAGCCCCACTCGAAGCTCCCACAGCAGCGCCAGTGGCCCCACCGAGCCAAAACGAGCAAAGCGCGGCTTGATGAACGTTGTGACGCCAGGCGTAGCAGCAGCCCTTGATCGAACGAAGGTGAGCGACCGTGCAGCTGTCTACGTCCTGACAGAGACAGCACGCTCTCTGGGCCACAACCCCGAGGAGCTGAATATCAACCGAAGCTCCATCCGCCATCAACGCCGTCAACATCGCGAACGCCACGCATCTTCTTTGAAAGAGGAGATCATGTCTGACAGTCCTCTCATAGTACATTGGGATGGAAAATTGATGATGGACCTCACTACTAAGGAACACGTCGATCGTCTCCCAATCCTGGTGTCGGGGAAGAGCGAATCTCAGCTCCTCAGAGTAGCCAAGCTCCCCACTGGCAGCGGCACTAATGCTGCTCGCGCTGTTGTCGACGCAGTGCAAGAATGGGGACTCACCAACCGAATCGTCGGCATGGGTTTTGACACCACCGCAGCGAACACTGGCCATCACCAGGGCGCATGTGTTCTAATTGAGCGAGCTCTCGACAAGGACTTGCTCTACTTTGCCTGCCGGCACCACATCCTGGAGATTATGATTGGAGCTGTCTTCCTGTCTGCAATGGGAACTACCGCAGGGCCAGACGTCGGTCTGTTTCGGCGTTTCCAGGCAAAGTGGGAGCTCATCGATCAGTAACAGTATGTGACCGGCGCAGCGACAGAAGATGTCGCCCCTCTCTTGTTGGAAGTTGACGGCGAGTGGTTCAGAAAGGCGCTGGATGAACGCAAGGGACTCCGAGATGACTACAGGGAGCTAATGGAACTGACACTTATCTTTATCGGCGGTATACCCTCACGCGGGGTGCGGTTCCTTGCACCAGGCCCAATGCACCACGCCAGATGGATGAGCAAGGTCATCTACTCACTGAAGGTATGGATGTTCCGGAAGCAGTTCAGGCTGACAACAAAGGAGGAGCAAGGCCTCCGGAGCGTCTCCGTATTTGCTGCGAAGATTTACAGCAAGGCATGGACGGAGGCACCATTGGCATCTGCAGCTCCGCGCAATGATCTCGCGATGCTCCAGGCGCTGGACTCCTACTCGACCATCAACAAGCCTGTGGCAGAGGCAGCACTGAAGAAGATGTTGCGTCATCTTTGGTACTTATCTGAAGAGCTTGTTGCTTTGGCCCTGTTCGATAAGGACGTCACAATCGATGACAAGCGACGGATGCAGGCGGCCATCAAAAAAGAGGAAGAAGATGGTGATGAATCTCCATCAAAGCGACCCACACTTGCTGCAAGTGCAATCGCTGGGCGCCGACTCGAAGAATTTGCGACTGCCCACACCTCCAGCTTCTTCAGGAAGATGCACCTGGACAGTGACTTTCTGGATGCAGACCCTGCTGAGTGGCCGGAACATCCTGCCTACCAGGTTGCATTGGCAGCAGTGCATGGCATCTGTGTCACAAATGACCACGCCGAGCGGGGCGTCGCCCTTATTCAGGAATATAACCGCTTGCTGACACGCGACGAAGATCAGCTCCAGTTCCTCTTGCAAGTTGTTGCAGACCATCGCCGTCTGTACCCTGACGCACGGAAACAAACCCTGGCACAAACTGGGCAACAATGAGTGGTTGGAAGCCATGAAACCCCCGTCATGAACGGCTAATACTCCCTAGAAGGGAGGGAGACCCGGCTTCCAGTGCCTGAGCTACAGGGGTTAAATTTTGACATCATTGAGCACCAGGTAAATCTTACCCGAATTGAATGAAACTTTACCCCGGGGGTTTTCTCATCAATACAAACAGGATTCCGGGTGGGGAGCATAACATTTGCAATATTAAATTTCACCCCCTATAGCTAACGACCACTATTGGGTATTAAGTAATTATGTTGTGAGAAAATACACAACATAAGTGGGAAAGTACAATAAGAATAATGTGGAATAAATACAATATATATTGCCTAAAAGATACGTAATCGGAAAAGGAAAGAAAGATAAAAAACAAATGAATTCAAGTGGGGCACGGAAACTAGTGCGTATATGGAGCGTCGATGTTGTGACGTCATGAGCAGGGCGATGAGTAACTGAGTCATGGCGTCGGAAGACAGTTGACCGTGAGTAACGATAGCGGATGGAAGTGCTGACAGTGGAGTCAAGTCCTGGCCAGGCAGCAAGAAATGAGTCGGCACTCAAAGCTTATTAGTGCACTGGAATATAATCTGCTCACGCCGCCCTGGACAATGAATCAAGTATTATCCGCCAACTCTGCCTGCAATACTCAGCATATGGAACTCTGCCGGTGATACAGCGACGTAAGGCGAATACAAAGTGAATTCAACAGTGGTAGCAGAGCGTAGTTCGCAGTTTTACCGAAATATGGCGTCAGTGATTAAAAATCCTCCACAAATGACATCGGAAAAAGACTATGAGAGGTGGAAGAAAGATATCGAAATATGGCAGAAACTAACGAGTGTGACACCGGAGAAGCAAGCATTGGCGGTTCATTTGACATTGACTGGCAGGGCTAGAGATGTCAGCAGCGAAATAGATACAACAGTCTTGGAGAGTGACAAAGGAATGGAACATTTGCTGACAAGATTAGACTCTGTTTTTATGCTAGATACAAATAGACGGGCCTTTATGGCTTATTCTGAATTTGAATCGTTCAAGCGCCCCGCTGAGATGACGATAACTGACTATTTGGTGGAATTTGGTAGAAGATATTATAGATTCAAGAAACATGGTATGGAACTGCCAGATCAGGTGTTGGCATTTCGGTTATTGAAAAGTTGTGATTTGTCAGATATTCACTTCCAATTAGCGATGTCAACTACGACTACCATCACATTCGAGGAGATGAAAAAGACATTAAATAGAATGTTCGGAGGTGGAATTGTAGACCACAATTTAAGTGGAGATGCACATAATGACACAGTGCAGGTGCAGGTGCAGTCTGAGCCCATTTTGGAAGTCAGTAGAGCTCCATTTCGAGGCACCGGAGGCAGATATAGACATGGGTATAGACGTGGAACACGTAACAGGTACTGGAGTCCTAGAGGTGTTGGTGGTGATGCCAAAAACCCAACAGGACCAAATGGTGAGCTCACAAAATGTTTCGTGTGCGGATCTGTTGACCACTGGGTCCGAAATTGTCCTAAGGGAGAGGATAGGGATATGGAAAATAAGGTTGTGATGGAAGATACTGGCGAAGTGCAGCTGACATTGCTATCAGACGGGGTTGATAAGAGAGAAAAATTAATGTCGGAAGCTTTGGAAGCCCTGGTTCTTGATTCAGGATGTTCTACAACGGTGTGTGGAGAAGACTGGTTACAGGCTTATGTGGATACAGTATCATCAGAAGACGTACAGTTGATAAAAAGAGAGAGATCAGAGACATCATTTAAATTCGGAGATGGAAGACAGGTGACATCAAAAGGTATTGTGCATATTCCCTGTTATATACATGGGATAAAAATCATGATTCGGACCGATGTGGTGGATTGTAGAATTCCACTACTAATGAGCAGGTCAGTCATGAAACGTGGAGGCATGATATTGAACTTCAGAAAGGATACAGTGCGTATGTTTGGCAGAGAAAGTAAGCTGCATATCACCTCTACAGGGCATTATACACTTCCCATAGTGAAGACACCATGTAAGCAAATGGTAGACTGGGTATTGGCCACAGAAGATCATGAAGACATTTCCAAGAAGGTGGTGAAGTTACATCGGCAATTCTCACATCCCACTGCAGAGAAGTTAACGAGATTAATCAAAGAAGCAGGGTTACTCAATGAACAATGGAAACTGGAAATAAATAAAGTGAGTGATAGTTGTGATATTTGTAGAAAATTTAAGAAAGTGCCTCCCCGTCCTGTGGTGGGACTCCCCATTGGTAAGACGTTCAATGAGGCAGTAGGAATGGATCTGAAGGCATGGAAGAGTGACTATTTTCTTGTCTTGGTTGACTTGGCAACAAGATATTGTGTGACTACCGTCATCCACAATAAGAAACCTGAGACCATTATAAGAGAGGTAGTGATTCAGTGGATCAGCCGGTTTGGAGCACCTGACAAGTTCTTGACCGACAATGGTGGAGAGTTCAATTAAAATGTAAAACTTGCAAACTAAACAAACCAAAATTGGGACAAGGACAATATAAAGTCAAATTAAATTATCAAAATCGCTATGTGGAAACAACGCTTACTAAAATGAAAATTATTAAATAAAAGAACACAATCCACCACATAGGGTGTACATTACTACATGAGCAAGTTAATCTGTTTCCCAAGCAAACTAATCGCACATATAATAACAGTGATTTTCGGAGCATGGCCGAAAATTATAATATTCAAGTGATGTGCACAGCTGCTGAAAGCCCATGGAGCAATGGCGTATGTGAGCGGCTGAATGCCGTACTTGGTGATAATGTGGCAAAGATTGTGTTGGATGCAAAATGTGGTGTATCTACAGCACTGGCATGGGCTGTATCAGCACGTAATGCACTCCAGAACAACAATGGCTTTTCCCCAAACCAGCTGGTATATGGATTCAACCCAAGTATACCTAGTGTGCTGAATAATAAGATTCCTGCTCTTGAAAACAGGACATCATCGGAAATCGTGGCTGAAAACCTTAATGCTATGCGTGTGGCCAGAGAAGTGTTCATCAAAAATGAGTCCAATGAGAAAATACGTAGGGCACTACTGCATAACGTAAGAGCAGACAACATGGTATGCTTGCAAAATGGAGACAGAGTATATTACAAACGAAACAGTGAAAACCAATGGAAAGGCCCAGGTATAGTGATTGGAAAGGATGGTAAACAAGTTCTTGTGAAACATGGAGGAACATATGTGCGAGTGCACACTTGTAGGTTGCAGAATGCCAGTTGCAAGATGCAAGACATGGACGATATCAGTAGTGGCAAAACAACGGAGACAGGATTGCATGTTCCAGTTGAAGACGAATCAAACGACGTTAACATAGAAAACGAAACAGAGAATGAGCCTGAGGACGTTGAAATGGATGATAATGAGAAATGCAGTGGTGAACAGGAGTCCGGAGACGAGAAGCTAGAGTGCCTAGAATGCCTAGAGTGGGGGATAGAATAGAAGGATACATGGTGGAAAACAAGGAAAAAGTAATTATCACAATCTTAAGTAGAGCCGGTAAAGCAACTGGCAAGTACAAAACATGTTTCAACATCAGAGACGAAACAAGTAATGTGACAAAATGGATTGATGTAGATAAAGACATCTATAATTGGCGGATTGTGAACGATACAGAGGAAGTCATGATAACATATTCCAATGATGCATGCACAGAGGCAAAAAGGGCAGAAATGAAGAATTGGATTGATAATGATGTGTTTGAGGAAATTGAGGACCAAGGTCAGAAGGCCATATCAACAAGGTGGATTATGACACAGAAAATAAAATCTGGCACTCAGGTTATTAAGGCCCGTTTAGTGGCACGTGGCTTTGAGGAAGAATTAAAGGATGTTCCCATTGATTCTCCTACGTGTTCAAAGGAAGCTTTTAGATTGGCTATAAGTATTGTGTCCGCCAAGAATTGGGACTGCCATGCACTGGATGTGAAAGCCGCTTTCTTACAGGGGCATCCTATTAATAGAGAGATTTTCGTGTTGGCCCCTGAAGAATTCTACAATGGATATCTATGGAGATTAAAGAAGACAGTATATGGTCTCAATGATGCGGCCAGAGCATGGTACGAGAGGGTGAAGCATGAATTGCTTACATTGGGCATGTCCATGTGTGGTTTAGAACCAGCACTGTTCTTCTGGCATAATGATGGAAGATTAGAAGGGATCATTTGCATCCATGTAGATGACTTCTATTGGACCGGGTCAAATGCATTCAAGATATCTGTAATGTCCCAGTTGGAAAAATTATTTCCGATTGGTTCTGAAGAGAAGACTCGTTTCCAGTACCTGGGTATCACAATAGAACAAGCAGAGGATGGCATTATGATCAATCAAGACAATTACATTAGACATGGACTCCAAGAGATGAACATGATCAAATCTTATAAGGACAGAAGAAATGATGAAGTCAGTCAAGAGGAGAGAACAAAATACCAATCTGTTGTGGGCCAACTAAACTGGGTAGCCACACAAACGAGGCCAGATATATCATATGATGTATGTGAACTGAGTACGGCATTCAATCGGACAACTGTCGGAGATGTAATCAGAGCCAACAAAGCCGTCAAGAAGGTCAAGGATAACCCACTGTCAATTTGGTTTGGGAAAGTGGACCTGGACGAGTGTACACTTGAATGCTACAGTGACGCGTCTTTTGGCAATTTGACAGACCTTGGGTCTCAGGGTGGTCACATCATATTTGTGAGACAGAGAGTGAAATAGCTGCCCCATTGCGTGGAGATCAAGAAAGGTGAGACGGGTGGTGAAATCGACTTTGGTAGCAGAATCCCTTACTCTATTAGATGCAGCAGAGAATGGGATGTATTTGGCACATATGCTGAGAACAATCCTCGGAAATCAGCACACAATTCCGGTAAAATGTTTTTCAGACAACAAATCTTTGGTGGATTGTTTGCAGTCTACCAAGTTGATAGATGACAGAAGCCTAAGGATAAATATAGCTGTGTTGCGAGACATAATAGCAAGAAAAGAAATCCAAGAAGTGAAGTGGATAGAAACAACGAAGCAGATAGCAGACTGTCTCACGAAGAAAGGAGCCTCTCCTATGTTGTTACTAAAGGAGTTGAGCAAAGCAGAGTAAAGAAAAGAAAAAAGAACAAAAAAAGGGGAATGTGTTAGTCTTAGTAATCAGAAACTTGGGTATTAAAGTGAATATGTTATGACAAGATACATAAGTGGAAAAAGTACAATAAGAATAAGTAGATAAATGGGTATTAAGTAATTATGTTGTGAGAAAATACACAACATAAGTGGGAAAGTACAATAAGAAAAATGTGGAATAAATACAATATATATTGCCTAAAAGATACGTAATCGGAAAAGGAAAGAAAGATAAAAAACAAATGAATTCAAGTGGGGCACGGAAACTAGTGCGTATAATTATGGAGCGTCGATGTTGTGACGTCATGAGCAGGGCGATGAGTAACTGAGTCATGGCGTCAGAAGACAGTTGACCGTGAGTAACGATAGCGGATGGAAGTGCTGACAGTGGAGTCAAGTCCTGGCCAGGCAGCAAGAAATGAGTCAGCACTCAAAGCTTATTAGTGCACTGGAATATAATCTGCTCACGCCGCCCTGGACAATGAATCAAGTATTATCCGCCAACTCTGCCTGCAATACTCAGCATATGGAACTCTGTCGGTGATACAGCGAGGTAAGGCGAATACAAAGTGAGTTCAACATGTTCATCGATTAAGTTATCAATATTCAGATTATTTTGAATTTCATAAACAGAATTACCGCAAATATTTTTACGAAATATGTTACCTTTAACCCTCCAGCCCCGGCTATGTATTATACATATATTCCTCGAAACCCGGGTATTTTGGCCGAAAAACGTCTAGGCTAGGCTACCGTATATTCGTTAATCAGACTGCTTCCCGCATTCCCGCGCATCCTCAAGCGTAGCTGTGTTATTTACCTGTAGAATGGCATTAAGTAGAGCTCTCTAAGTCAACTGGTTGAGCTGTGATGATGATTTCATTGGAGATAACTTTATGGCCAAAACAGCCACTTTACACCACTTTTCGATACTTAACAACAACATACAGGCACACACGAACAAGCGACGCTCTCCTTCTTGTGGCCGGAGATGCGGGGCGTCGGTCCAGCCGGCTGTTGTTTACATGCGTCGGACCGACGCCTCGCACACGAAGCTCACAGGCTTTCAACCACTGGGCGTTCAAGAGGCCTTCCGGGTACCTGTTATATGCTTTTTTATGGGCGTTCAAGAGCCCTTCCGTAGTGAGAGGGTTAATGCCTAATTCTTTTTTCATGTTTTCAAGATAAAATTTCTTACTTGTGAAGCTATAATTATTGCTGGCTTTATCTACTGTAGTGATTATAAAATGTTTATGTAAATTTATTAAATCAGCTGCTTATTATAATTATAGTCTATAAAATCTGAAAGATTAAATTCATTTTTAAGCGAGAAAATTTTATTTCTAATTAACTTAATTAATAATTTAGACCATGCTTCTAGTTCTCTCGCATCGCAGCACACAATTTTTAACACAATTTTTATTGTAACAAAATAGTGCATAGTACAGTAGGTCTGCGTGGATAGCGATTTATTGAGTAGCAACTTCACGACAGCGGTAGGATAGCAACGATCTCAGTCTTCCTGCATAGATAGCGAGATAGTCCAGCCAAAAAAAAAAAAAAAAAAAAAAAAAAACAGGGGGGGGGGATGTGCCTGAGTAGAGCGGTAGATAGATGTACTATGGCACATACCCCATTAATCCTCGTTTATTCATTTATTTATTTATTTATCTGTCTTGAGTCGCGCGTTCCCCCCCCCCCCAAAAAAAAAAATGGGGATTGGGCCTGAGTATATAATTACTGTACATACAAACATTTTTTTTTGGGGGGGGGGGCTTACTTGAGATAGAGCCCGAACATGGGGATCACAACACAGCAGAAAAACAAAACAAAACACAAAATCACACACATCTAGGTCATCCAGGAGAAATATCCAGAGACCCAGGCCCATTTGGGGTCCCCAGCTAGATTCCCAGGTACCAGATTTCCCGGAGAGGCTCCGATTTTCGCAGGCAGACCCGCAGCGGAGCCGCCACCACAAGCCCGCCCACCATGCTTCCAGGCGTACCCTTTATTACTACTGGCTCCCCGGGCCAGGCGCCTGACGGACTATTATCTAGTCCAACTGGTGCATGACCCTCTCTCCTAAACAACCAGATTTACACTCATCTATTCACTAGCATTCTCCACATATTCCCATCTATATTTCATAATAAACTAATTTATAAGTGGTTCTCTCAGTCAATGACGTGAGAGCCTTATCTATTATAAGGACTCCCCGGGTCCTCTAGGGAATCTGGAGTTTGTTTAACGCAGCCCGAATAATAGAAAAATAACATCCCAGGGGATACCCCTTACATAGTTCCTAGGGAACATCATCAAATCGGATACCACTATTAAGAAAAAATAAAATAATTATAGAGTAAGGTACAGTAGTTCGAATTCCGCACCGACATAAAGGCGGGCTTCCTATGCACAGTAGCCAACACCATCTGGTGCGTATAATAATCCTCTTTTCAGGTTGCGCCTGACCCAACCGGACGTATTTTTTGTGTCCCCTGTTTATCCCGTGTCTCTCCGTCTAGTTCTGCTTGTTTGCACTTATAGTGAGTTAATGTTATATTTTAACATAGGAGGTAACTAGGCTAAGTGAACGGGGCATCTTTTTCAGGACACACGCGAGGTTGATCCGGTCGCGACCGTCTAACACCCTACAGGATGCTGAGGCCATTTGCCATGTTTATACTTTTTTTTATGTTTTTCCTTTACCAAGAGTCATTATATTTAAGCTATTACAGTATCTATTCTTGATCAATAGTGGTAGCCAGCTTTGTACAGTTTATATTTGTGACTAGGCTAACTTTAGTCCATGCTTTACTCCTTGTATAGCATCTGGAATCTGCCTCTCGTACTATTGCGTTTCGGCAGTCTTTTTTACCCCGATACTGTATACAGTATATAAATTATTTTTGTTTTATATATTATATTTAGCTTTAGAGATCACATTCTGCCAATACCGAGATTTCCTCGGGGTATTGTCACCAACATCGACACGGAGGTAAAGGTAAAAAGTGTTGCATTCACGAGTTCTGTACACGCATTGTTAACATTTCTAGTCATTTAGCTGCAATATTTATTAGAATATATTTAATATTTATTTAATATTTATTTAATATTTATTGACTATTACCATGTTTTTGACAAATTATCATAGATATTGTGCTCGTGAGAATTATAGCTCGCCATTTTAGTCTACAGGGTGCCCTCTTGTGTGCTTGAGGTGCTTCGCGGACAAGATGGCGGCTGTTGCGAAGCCTCTTCCGAAATTCTTTAAATTTTTCAAAATTTTCCCAACTTTTTTTTAATTTGGGGGGGGGGGAAGGTGGTGGAAATAGACATTTTCAAGATTAGTTTATCCTCTTTTTGTTTGTAGGTTGTTCTTTTACAATTACTCTCTCAAAATTAGGAAACTAAAACAAATTTAATTATATTATTTTTTTAACCTTTGATATTTAGACTGTGTTGAGTTCAGTTCTTGTATATCTTTTGAAGTTAATTACTCCTCTCGAGAGATATTAGTTATAATTCTTGCCTTGCTCGTAAACTATTATATCTTTTCTCTCCCTCTTCTATCCTTCCTATTGACCCTCTATTATAGTCCGAGCTGGACTCCGGGTCTGTCGTTTCAGGTTGTCCCAGCTCCTGGTCAGGACGGTGCGTCGGAGGCGGACCGGGAGTCCACGCTATCTGTCCCACGCGGGCTCTGATATTTAAAAATCCTTTCTCTGACTCTATCTATAACAATAACTTCGGCTAGTCAGACGCCTAACCGAAATCAGCATCTCTGGGTAGACCTCCGGGTCACCCGTCTTTTCGACACTTTTCTATCCCAGGCTATTCAGTTGACTAGCTATTTTCCGGGTAGACCTCCGGGTCACCCATTCTTTAGCTTATAAATACTCCGGTTACTCAGACAAGTGACTAAGATACTTTCCCTTGTTGTCTCAGCGGAGCTCCGGGTAGAGTATTATGACTCATACCTCAAGCTCCAGCGGAGCCACTCTTTCCTATCCTTGCTAATCTCTGCATAGTCAGCCAGACTTCCTAGTCGTTGGTTAACTATCAGGGGCATATGTGTTCATACTTGTTAATTCGTGATAGGTTTCTCGAGTCCCAGTCATAATTAATCTACTGTACAGTATACATACACATCATACATAAAATTTGAAGACCGAGTGTTCCACACATAAGTGCAGTTTCAGTCTCTTGTCCTAATGGCGGCGTTCCAGGCAACCCTGTTAAAGGCTGCTTCACTTGTCAAGTTCTTGGATTTGAGATCGGCGCGTATAGTCCGATCCCAGGTCTTCCTCGGTCCACCCCTTGGTGCAGCTCCCTCCACAATCACAGACCTGCGTTTTTTCACCCAATTTTTTTCATCCATTCTCTCCACATGTCCATACTATCCCAGTCTACTTGTACGCATCACCTCGCTAATACTCTTTATACCTAAACGTCTCCTCAGCTCAACATTTGTTATTCTATCCTGTAGCCTGGCCCCACACATCCATCTCACCATTCTCATCTCATTACGCTCCATTCTGTTGACATCCTCTACTTTAACGGCCCATGTTTCTGAGGCATACGTCATTGCACTTCTAACACATGAGGCATACACCTTTCCCTTCAGGGGGAGAGGCATTCTTTTCATGGTCAGGATTGGCATCAATTCTCTGAACTTCCCCCAGCCACACCTAATTCTAGCAACAGTGGCAGCCTCGGCCCCACCACCGGCAGAGATGGTATCTCCTAGGTAACAAAACTTGTTCACCAGCTCCAAAGACTCATTTCCAAAATTCACAGCCACAGGATCATCACTTAACACAAGCTCGCCTTTGCACACTACGCACTCAAATTTCTCTATTTCTGACTTATCCTTCGGCAGGGGCCCCTGTATTTTACTACAGCGCTTACTCCCATGGTGTACCCAACATCGACAGATGCTACATTGAATTGAGTTAACGCCCACTCCCTTTCCACACACTGCACATGGGTATGCACCGCTCTTTTCCACATTGCCTCGTCTCAATCTACAATGCATAACCTTGGTTTTGTTAATATTGACTCTTAAACCCTTGCTCGCCATGCCCTCTCTCCACTCTCTGAATTTGGCCTCAGCATCTTGCATACTGTCAGCTATTAGGACTAAATCGTCTGCATAAAACAGTTCCAACGGGAGTCCGCCTCTAAAAACTCTGGACAGTGCCTCCAAGACCATAATAAAGAGGAGGGGGCTTAACACTGAACCCTGATGGACTCCAACACAGACTGCGAACTTATCACTCAGTACACCCTTCACCCTCACCGCACTTCGCGAATCCTCATAAATCTTCATTATCACACGCACCAGCCACTCATCCACACCAAGTTTCCTCATAGCCCACTGCATTCCGGTTGCTAGGTGGTAGCCAATAGCCTGATTTGATGAGTTTGTAAACTCCGGGTGAGGAGGTCTTCCGGGTAGTTACCTTCGAAGGTATACAAATCAACTGACTCCGGGTCTTTAGTTTTTTAGGGTTTGTTATACAGTCCAGTCTCGATATACACACATTTTTTATACTGTACACGGATTCGTTTGGACACGGTAACCAAAAAGTTCCAAAGTCGGGATTACCGGTATACACGGGTGGCAGCCCAAGCCTAGGTATACAATATATAAATTATTAAAAATGTTATTCATGCAACAAATGTCTGTCTGTCTATCTATTTAATGCATCTATCTCCCTTATAAATAAATATAACTATGTCTTCTTCTATTTTTAATCTATGAATCATTTCTAATATGATGGAATTGAAAGAATTAATATCCTTCCAGCACACAAATAATAAAATGAAAAAGAGTCAATAAAAATGTCTCTTTTGTCTTTTTAGAAACTTAAGTCCGTCTCATATATGTTCGCATTTTATCGATCGCTTGGACCTAACAACACTCTATCTATCTATCTATCTATTGCATCTAGGCCTATCTATCTCCCTTATACATTAACATAACTATCTTATTTAGACTTTTTGTAATCTATGAATCATTTCTAATGCGATGGAATTGAAAATGATATCCTTCCAGCACAAAGATAAACAAGAAATAAGAAACAGTCAACAAAGGATTTTCCCCCATCTTCTCTAGATACTGTACACTGAGCTAATTAGTGTGATCGACCGACGGTCGTATTTGCCTTTTATTTATATATTTTTTCCTATGATATATTTTTGCCTTAAAAGTGTCTAAAACAAAATGACAGGGAATTATTTTAAACTGGTTTTTAATAACATTTGTGTAATTTTTGCTGATTATGAGTTGGTGGAATTTTGTTTTCTTTAAATCCTCATATTGGTAATGATTCACAGATTATATAGAGAGCAAATAACATACAGTACACTTTTAAGTTTGTTCAATAGTTTTGCATTTGCAATAAGGGTCATAACTTCTTCTCTACTTTTTGGTCTATTGAACCAAAATAAAGGGAAGGGGAGGGAGGGAGTGCCCCCGACATTGACAGCCAGTCTGATGATGATAATGATATGATAGACAATATTTCTGTGTTCTCTGGTTTCGATGAGGACGATGAACATGCTGGGGAACCTGGAGGGGCCGATGCGCGAGCTGTAGCGCAAGGCTTATTAACTTCATCACAGCAACAGGGTCGGGGTTGGGGCCGGGACGGGGAGGGGGAGTGAGTGCAGCGGCGGGGATATCTACCTAACGGCAACACATCTATCCACACAAATGGGTCAGTAACGGGTACAAATCAGTCCTTATTGATGCTTAATGTATTCTATGTTTTGTCATAAATGATGGTGGTTTACAGTAATGTAATATAATAGGGGAGGTGTGGTGGAGTGGTCTTGCCACTGGCCTGGTAATCCAAAGGTCCCGGGTTCAAATCCCGATGTATCAATGGGAAGATATTATTGGGATGGAATTTGTGCTGTACCTGGTATCAGTGCATTACCACAAGCCCACCGAAACGTCAATAAAATACCCTCATTGTTCCCTGATTAAATAGCACTGTATGAATATTCCCATATTCAAAATATGCTATAGGGGTGCAATGCCTGGTGAGTTATCTGCTCAACAGGTGGCGTTGTGTGTGTGTAAGTGTGAGAGTCCGAGTGTAGGGGGTGAGACAGTGAAGCACGGGAACGAGGTGGCTTCAGAGATGGGGTCGTTTCGGGCCATGAGTGAGCACCGTGCCTCATGTGAAGGCAAGATGGCAGGTGCTCGTTGTACTCTACGTGCTTCACATGTCTCACTCCCTAGACTGGAACAAGACCTCACGGGCTTCACTGTTCATTGTAAAGCGGTGAATGTTAAGGCTCTCAGCCTATGCCCGAGAGGAAGTAAGTTGGAAAAAAAAAAAAAAAAAAAAAAAAAAAAAAAAAAAAAATCGGCTGGCAAAAAAGGGGACTTTGGGAAAGTGGCTGGAACGAATTAATTAATTCCCATAAGTTTGCTTGGGAACCAGATTAACTTGCTCATGTAGTGATGTACACCCTATGTGGTGGATTGTGTTCTTTTATTTAAAAAATTATTTTATTAAGCGTTATTTCCACTTCGCGATTTTGATTAGTTCCTTTGCGTTTATATTGTGTCGTCCCATTTTTTTTATTTTGTTTTGCAAGTTTTACATTATAATTATTGGTATTTAAAATAAAAACAATAAAAGTGAGTGTGAAGGTGTATAAATTTTAGTTTTATTTCTGTTTTCCTGTCTTCTCTTGGTTAATTTGTCTTTTCTTTATGTTTTTGTTCTTTTCTGTGCCTGTAGTACAAAACAGAAATAAGGTTAAAAACAGGTGGGTGTAATTACTAACCATGTGCGCTTGTTATCAAAGAAGAGTACGAGGTACATGGGCATGGGGTAGTTGTTGGCCAGAGCCAGAACATCATCGGGTGGAACCGGGATCGGCACACCGTTGTGGAAGTAACCCGTCTTTGGCATCTTGGGGTTGATTATCTGTAACAACATAATAGGATATATTTTACCGACTACTGCATAAACTAATAACATAAAATAGCAGTTAAATTATCAATGAAAGTTTTCTATATACTGTTGTTGATGTTGTTCCCAAGATTGTCTGGCCGAACAGTCCCGAGTCTGGTAGACCGAAGCCATCCATATGCTCGGGCCCCCGAAGGGACCAGAGTGAGATCTGTCTTTGAAAGGGCAGCGGGGGAGGGGATCATCAGCCCACGGGCTTACACCCCCGGGACAATGCCCCCACTGTCCGCAGCCCCTTTGCAGTATCACTCAATCGGGCTATCTCGCCAGCACTGTACAGGAAAATAGACAGTAGAAACTTACAGTAGATCCTCTGGAAAAAGGCAAACTATGCCTGTGTATCCAGCTCAGTACCAGTACTTGCACTGCTGCAGTCGTTCACGGTGTTGGCGGCGGCGGTAGCAGACGCAACATTTTTACTATTCTGTATTTTTGTTTTATAATCAAACTTCAAATCTTGTCTTCCCCATACTTTATCAATATTACTTTCAAACTCCCTTATTGATTCGGAATCGACTACATACTGGGGCAGTGCGTTCCACTCATTTACCACTCTATCACAAAATGAGTTCTTTGCCTTCTCAAGCCTATTTCTTTCTTTGTAAATTTTCTTAAGAGTGTCCTCTCGTTCTTGTTCCCTCCCGCATCAAGAAGATACCTTCACACACATCCTCATCGTACTTTCCTGACACTATCTTAAAAGTATCTATCATATCCCCTTTCTCTTATATGCCAGTGTCGGAAGCCCCAGTGTCCTCAACCTCTGCTCATAGCCCGCGTTCTTCAACGTTGGTACCAGCTTGCTAGCTCTCCTCTGCACTTTCTCCACTGCTTCTATATCCTTTACCATATATGGAGCCCACACCTGGTTCGCATATTCCAGGTGCGGCCTAACCAGCGCTGTATAGAGATTCCTGAAGATTTCTTCGTCAAGTGACACAAATGTCCTCCTTATCAGCCCTACAATTCTATTGGCTTTGTTTATCTTTTCCGCTAAATGTTCTGAGAAATTTAACTTATTGTCTATCACTACTCTTATATCCTTTTCTGCATTCACTTCCTCCATCGCTTCATACATACTGTATCCTACCTTGTCTATCTTGCTGGTCCCAATCCGCATGTACTTGCATTTTTTTTGGATGAAAAGGCATTAACCAATGCTCAGACCATCCCTTCATGCCCTCCACATCTCCTTGAAGCAAACCCATATCTTCCTTACTCCTCACTCTTCTATACAGCTTAGTGTCATCCGCATACAGGTATACCTCACTTCCATTAGTTATAACTTCAGGCAAGTCGTTGATAAATATAACGAACAGCAGTGGTCCCAACACAGATCCCCGAGGTACCCCACTTGTAATTTCCCTCCACCCCGAGCCTATTCCATTCACCAGTACCCTCTGTCTCCGATCTTTCAGGAAGGCTTCTATCCATTTCATACATTTCTCCCCTATATTATAGCTTCTAACTTTCTCTATTAACCTTTTATGTGGGACCTTATCGAAGGCCTTCATAAAATCGCAATATACCACGTCTATTACATCACCATCTTCTAGAATTTGCATCCAATCATCTACCACCTTAATTTGCTGTAGTACCGTCGACCTCCCCGGCAAGAATCCGAACTGTCTCCCACTGAAAAGTTGGTTTGACTTCATATGATCCATTATTCCTTCTCTAATTACCGTTTCCATTAGTTTACACACAACACTTGTCAAACGGACTGGTCTATAATTCCCTGGGTCATTTCTCTTTCCCTTCTTAAATTATAGGTTTGACTCCTGTAAGGAGATAAAGAAAACCTAATATTTAGTAGTGGCCCCGTAATCATTGACGAACATGCCTATTACATAAGGCATCCTCTTCAAACACTAATCCGCCGTAGTTTTGAATCTACCGCGCAGAGCATTTAAAAACTGAGGAGCCTTCATCATGAGCGCACGCGACCTCACTCATGGCTTCAGTCATTATGAATTGGGTTCTCACTACGAAAAAACTTCGTAAAAAATAAAAACAAAAAGAAAATAAGAATAACTATCTAATAAGCTTTCCATCATATCGTGGATGTACTTGTGTGGATCTCTGACCAGACGCTGATTCAGGCGTCATTCCTCCTTCACTGACATATCAAGTAAACCAAAATCCTCAATACATCAACGAATGGGAAGGGGACGGTCGGGAGGGCCCCAGTCGTCAATGATTACGGGGCCACTACTAAATATTAGGTTTTCTTTATCTCCTTACAGGAGTCAAACCTATAATTTATTAGTGGCCCCTCCATCATTGACGAACATGCCTGATTTCTAAGACTGGAGGGGGACATTCGTAATCATATCATAACTCTAGAAAAGCAGATAATAAAAACAACCACATAGTATTCTTACTTTTGAAAATATATTTAACAACGGCGTAGGCCGAAAAAATACAAGAAAAAGGGGGTTCAGGCAGGTGCATGCTTCAAAGAAGCCTGCCTGACAAAAAATGGGTAACCCTGAAGATTCTGAACACAGATCTGTAGTTACAAAAGGCACCCCACTCAACGAGTGGTGACAAAAAATAACAAGTTATAAGTTTATATGTGCACATAATAAACCCCAACATAAACTTGGAGATAAATTGCAAAGGAACTCCATTGTTCTAATATTAAATTGCTTTCGCAGCTAAAACTACTATAACAACACCGTTGTTTTGTACTTAACATTGTACTAGCACAATTTCTCGCTGAGAAATTTTCATATCACATTTTAACCTTAAATTGTATCACAGCTCTCATACTCCGGCGGGGTCTAGGGTGTCCTATGTCAACTGACTGCACCCCCCCCCCCCCCTCTTTCCCGTGAAAGTAAACAAAAGTGACTGCAGGGCCACCTAGACCCTCTGCCTTAAAGCTATACATGGTAAGGAAGGTTTGTCTAGAGCAACTGACAAGTATCTAGACAGAAACGTATGATTAGACGCCCACAACTGCGTGGACGCGATGTCTTCGACTGAAAAAAATTTCAGGAAACGTAAAGAGGCTGCCCATTTGCGTAAATCGTGGGCCCGACCCACAACGCCGGGATTACTTTCTTTAATGACTTCTACCAGAAGAGAGGCTAATCGCCGTTTAAGTAAGCGTTTACCCGTACTTGCTACCCATAAAGCACCTTGGGGGTTTCGAGGAGCTACTCTCAAATATTTGGTTAGAGCTTGCACTGGACATAGATTATGATGCACCTTTCCCCTTTTTAACGCCGGCACCGTGAACTCAGAAAACACGTGTGCACTATGCTCATTCTTGGCTACAAAACCTGGGGAGGGTGCTATGGAAATACATTCATTAAGTCTACCAAACCTAAGACAATTAGGTGTGTTGCTCATCGCCGCCAGCTCAGACACTCTGTTTCCGGTGGCCAAAGCCAAAAGGAAAACCGCCTTTTTTAAGAGTAATGCAAAGTCTGCAGTATTTTGGTACAGACGAGAGTGAAGCAAAGACAAAGCTTTGTCCAGAGACCAAGTAGGCATGAGCTGACGGGGAGGTGGGCGGAGTTTAAAACATGCTCTCATAAAACCTGTTTCCTCCGCTACCGGTATGGAAAGACCCGTAAGGTCTAAAAAGGGCACTCTAATCGCAGTTAAGTGATTTTTTTAATGTTACCACAGATAAACGTTTCTGCTCAAACAGATAATTCAAATAATTAAAAACTAATGCCACTGAGGGTACAGTTTGTTCTGTCCTAACGATCCAAGAAGTAAAGGCTTGCCAATGTGATTGATACTGTCGTTTTGTAGACTGAGTATATTGATTGAGTAATTTATTGGTCACATCTCTACCGTATGGTGCTAGCCACTTGGCCTCCTGAATGTCCATAATGCAAAAGTCAGCGAGGTCGCTAGGTTGCCAATCGTGTCTAAGTGGAAATACCCGACCGGGAGCGATACCGGGTCCGGGCACCACATTTTCAATTGCTGGTACCACAACTGCGCTGGCCACAGTGGCGCGATTAGCGAGACTAAGCCTCGATAATCTCGTAGTTTGTTCACTACGTGGCACATTAGTGACGCATCTGGCGGTGGAAACAGATAGATGGAGCTCCATCTGTTCCAGTCTGTCACTAGGGCGTCTGGCCCCCCTGCCGGCGTTTTCGCCCGGCGGGTGAGGTATAGAGGGAGTTTGTGAGTCTCCTCGGACACAAAAAGATCCACTTGTGGATGGGAGAGCTCTGCAATCATTAGGTTGAAAATGGGTTGCTTGAGCTCCCATTCTACTGTCGTGCTCTGTCTCCGGGACAGAGCGTCTGCCCAGACGTTCGCTACGCCTGGGAGATAAGATGCGTGAAGATAAATATCTAGACTGTTGACTAGAGCAAAAATCTCTTCCGACACGTTTAGCAACTTCCTTGACCTCGTTGACCCTTGTTTCTGAATACAGTGGACTGCATTCAGATTGTCCATTCTGAAGGCCACCGACTTGCCCCATAACGCCGGGCCGTGAGCCTGAAGGAAATACAAGGGGACTAGTAATTCTTTGACATTGATGTGAGAGATTTCTAAGTGGGACCAAAGCCCCTGACCCTGGTGCCCCTGATTTGACTGAAATCCCCACCCTATTGTGCCTGACGCATCCGTGTCTACCCATACCGTTGGTGGAGGAGAGGTCCATGACATTATTGAGTGCAATGTTTCCCTCTTCGCCCAGACCGCTAGTAAGGTGTGGATTAATTTCGGGATGGGCCATAATTTTCCCGCCGGTAAGAGCGGGAAATATTTGTTGCCTTCCAATATTAATCGTTTTACTTTCAACCGGCCCAACTTGACAGTTAGTTGAATCCAGTTGAGAGAGCCGACCAGACTCCCAGACCCTTCGCGTCGTAGTCAGACTGTGAAGAAACCTGAACAGTTTCCTGCGAAACCTGTTGCGATTGTCCACACTCTGACTCAGAGTGAGAGCGGCGGTGTCCCAGACCAGCCCTATCCACTGAATTACTCGTGAGGGAACAAGGTTTGACTTTACCAGATTTACCTTGAAGCCTAGAGTTTTGACATGATTTAAAATGATATTGACATGTTTTATGCATAATTGTTGTGTCTCTGCCACCACCAGCCAGTCGTCCAGATACCACAACACTCTGATCCCTTGTTTTAACAATGGCATCAGGGCTTGCCGGACTAGTTTTGTGAATAATCGAGGTGCCAGGTTCAAGCCGAACGGCATCCTCTGAAAAACAAAATTTTGGTGCCTGATCCGTAAGGCCAAAAACCTTTGAAATCTTTTGTTGACCGATACGTGCCAATAGGCGTCTGTCAGGTCTAGTGAACACATCCAACCTCCCGGTGGAAGTGTTAGCCTGATTTGGTGTACTGTTAACATTCTGAATGATTCGTTGTGAATGTGAAGATTCAGATAAGACAGGTCTACGACCGGCCTCATCTGAACACTGTCCCTTTTGGGAACCAAAAATAGTTTGGACGTGAATACAGGGTAATTTGGTGGGACCGGGATGATGACATTCTTGGCAATCATTTCCTGGGCTAGTGACTCCACCTCTAAAGAAACAAAATTCGCCTTTATCGGCTGACGTAATCGAGGTCGCCGGAGCCACTGCCAAGTGATGCCTTTGCGTGCCACCATCCGTGCCCAAGTGTTTATTGGCCATGCTTGGTGACACGTTCGGAACGACCCAGTTAGCAGACAAGGGTTCGCCGGCTGTACTACCCTCAGTTCCTCCGGCCTTAAGGTAGGCACCGGGAGTGAGAGAGACTTTAGTTTTTTGATGGTGGGGTTGGTGCTGGACGCTTTGCCGGCTGGCTGGTGTTGGCCGAAGACTGGCCCTGACCTGGTTTATTTTGGCCGCGTCCTCTCTGACCTGAAAACCTACTCTGTCTATGCCTGTACTGACCCTGGGGGGAGTGGGAGGACTTAGGCGGAAGAAAAGGTTTAGATCCCCCTGGCTGAGCTTTAGTAGTAGGCCTGGGTTTGGGGAAGTTAAATGCAGGTTTCTTAGAAGGGGTGGGACTGTGCTTAACGGCCTGTGCCATATTGAACACTGTTTGCCACACTTCAGGGGTCATTAAAGAGGGAGTAAGCACTGGTGACATAACCACCTGATTAGCAATGCGATCAGGTAGCTTGCGAACTAACGACATCCGAAGATCTTGTCGTGCTCGTACCGCCTCAAGCAAGGCGGTACGTATGTCACCCAAGGATTGGATTGACGACTGAAGAATCAGTCGCCGGGATAACTCAACCGATCTTCGAGCATCCGCATCTGCAATTGCCTGAGTGGACCATAGTAAAGACTTAGCCACCTGCTGAGATACTATGTACTGCGAGAACAGGCGAAAAGCTTTTCCCCGTAGCCTAAATTCTCTGTCTAGGTGAGTAGGGGTAGGGGTAGTGAACGGGTCCTTCAGCTCACAAAGATTAATCTTAGGGGCAGCTAGAAATTAAAACAAAGCTGACGGGACTCCGCCGGCAGAACCCACCGGCATGGAGAACCATGAATGAGTATCCTGAGGTATCTGGTGGGAAGATTTAGAAGTGAAAGTGGTTGCAAAGTTTTGAGCCTCTACCTCCCAAGGTCCTGGTCCCAACTGTCCCACCTTCAAAACTGGATTAGCTGCGTCGTCTGTGACGGTCTGTAAATCTAGTTCAGGAGTGAGAGCTGACAGAGTCTTAATATCATTAAACCCATCCAGCTTAGACCAGTCTGAAAATAGTTTTGAAGCTGAGGCAGGGGGTAAAGCAGGCTTAGAAGCATACACAAAATAATCTTGGTGATAATAACTAGGTATAGCCTTGATGTTTACGTCCAGAACATTACCCAAAGTATCCACAGCCCTTAATTTCTTTGACTTATTGCCCTGGATGACCCACTCACGCGGTACCGGGAGTTCCCCTGACAAAGTAGGTTGGGCAAGCTCTGGTTTAGAGGAGTTCAAAAGAACCCATGACTCGTCTGGCCCATAAAGTAAGGGCATAGCTACCTTTCTAAGAGGCGCTTTGTCTAGAGGGGGTGGATTGACATCCGTTATGACCCTGACATTTGAAGTTGTCAATGCCGCCGTAGCAGGCCTAGTGATCCCTGAGGTTAACAGAGTTGGAGGGTTAGGGATCTTAGATAAATCAATCGAAGTCATCAGAGGCCGTACCGTAGAACTTGTCGTGGGAGCCCCCAAGTCCATTGTGGGGTTTTCCTGTTGTTGGCCAAAAAATTTAGATAAAGCATGAGTAAGCAGCCCATTAATTTCCTGTGCCGTAACAAACTGGTTTGATGAAGAACTTACAGGTGAATCATTAGTATCCTGTGGCGTCCAAGCCTGAGCCTGACCCTTGTCCTTCCATCTCCGAAATTATTGAAACTTCGTCTTTCTCCTCCTGATCCTCCTGAGAAGACCCCGCCGAGGCAGGGGTACCTTGTTGCCAAGATAAGTCTGGGATAGAGGATGGGATCGCCGCGTCCCTGTGGACATCGGCTACTGTGTGACTCGTTTGAGTCGGACGTGGGTGGTCAGACCCTGGTTGAGCAAACCGCCAAACACCGAGGCCCTGGCCTACGCTCTCTTGAGAGTCTGAAACATTCTCAATTACTGAACCCCCTGAACTTTCCAATTCCAGGGTTAAAATATTAAGTGGCAAATCCTCTTTTGGGACAGGCGCTGCACTGGACTCTTGGGCCTTAACACAAACTCTGTCTGGGGTAGAGGTACGATGAGATGCACTAGAAGTTGGTGAATGTCGAGAGGACTTCCGTTTATGTGAATCCTTTTTGGAGGATTTATGGCTACGGTGTGACCGCGAACTATTCTTAGATCTGGAGGAATCCTCGCCGTGACCACTGGTGGAACCTTCCGTCCTACTCTTCTTACTCGCCGGTGAAGAGGCACGACTAGATGACTGGTGTCTAAGAGGAGACCTAGACCGGGATCTCGCCCGAGACGAGGAGGCGGATACCGGGGGTGTAGGCTCTCTTGGGCGTTTAGGTGTAGCCGCAGAAGATACAGAACCCTGACCAGTCTCCGCCGGCTTAATACTCGTGACTCTAGAGGAACGTTTAGGGGGAGGGTGTTCGGAGAGCAATCTATCCCAAAGTGGGACGTTGTCACATTGAAGTGATTTATGCGCAACAATGGTAGTGTAGGCTGACATCTGTTGCCTAACCTCTCTCAACGCTACTGCCGCGGTCTTATCATTATCACAAAGGACCTTTATAGCTAATTGGGAGCAAAAAGAACAATTACGCATAACCCAGAGACCCCTTGAACGGTCTAGACATTTAACACACCTTATGCAACGGGTATGCGCAAAAATAGGGATACCAGCACAAGCAGGGGTAGTGCACAAAGCAAAAACTGGGGCCACGGTAGCCATGACAGAGACTGGTGGGAGAAAACTACCGCCGGGTCTGTATTGGTCCGCCGGAGCTCAGCTCTGGAAAAAAATAAAATTTCCAGGAATTAATGCTCATAAGGTTAACCCAACATGTTCGCACACAAGTGTTAATAACCCGCCGGGTAACGAGATGTAATGACACAACGAACACAGCTCGCTACGCGGCGGGGTTCAGAATATCTAAACAAATCTTTTGTTAAAGAAAGTGAAGAATACCCTCTGATATAATATAACGGTCCAGCATGGCGCTTATAGTCTCTTGGTGGTGGTGACTGTCTCAAGATTCAATTTTGTAACAAAGCAACCCCCCATAAAGATGCCGGCCCTTGAAATATTTTAGTAGAATAGCACAGGGCAGGATGATACGAGATCTGATGTCTAACGAATTGTCACAAAAGATCGCCGTAAGTTTGAAGGCGGCGATACCTAATTGTATCACTAAATTAAGTGGTTAAATCGAAATCGAATTTTGTAAATTCCTTAGTTCCTCCACCTAGGAGCACCCTCCGGGTGAGAAGAATCGATATATAACCTAATTGAACCTTCAATCGCCGTAAGAGTAAAGGCGGCGATACACATAGTATCACTTAAAATGGATTGGTTAACTAACTGAAAGACATAAGTCGTTCATCCCACCCTACCCAGGTACACCCGCCGGGTGAGATGTCCAAACGTTAACCCCATAAGTTCCTGTCCCCACTTCTTTGTAAAAGATCGCCGGGGAGGAAAGCCTAAAACAACAGCTAGGTTTTTCATGTGGTTTTTGTAAAACCGGGTAGAAAAACTACATAACGTATGTCCGCATGAACAACGTTTTATAGATGGGAACAGCCATCCCGCCGGGAATCAAAGGAGGCCTGAAACCAGGCACCCACAGAGACGCAGTCCTGGAGAGCCACAGACGCCCCAACGCCGGGGAAACAAGCCAGTGTTAACAACCACGTGTGGCCCAACACGGATCGCGGCCGGGATTTTCATGGTGAAACCGAGAAAAAACCCGCCGGAAGGCAACCCACCCTGAACAGACACCATCTGAACAAACAAGAGACACGAGGAGAGCCACGCACGACAAACCCAAGGTCACTCAATAATCCGTGGAATTAGCCAATACACAACTAAACCAGGAAACAATTATAGTCCGAGGAATTAGCCAATACACAACTAAAACCCGGATACACATGACACAGTAGGGCATATTTATAAATAATAAACAATAACACTAGTACATGTGGCAAAGCTACGAGCGGCTGGCTAGGCCTAGGTAGACGGCATAATAAAAGTTGAAATATACACAAACACTGGAAATATCACAACAGGAACCACCGCCAACACACCACCGTAGCAAATACTTCCGACCAAGGGAAGACTGACTCGGGACCCAGAAAAAACTTCACCAAGTGAAGAAAAATACGCTGGGAACGTCAGAAAACAAAGCTTACCTCATCAGAAAGATAAAAGGCAGCACTAAATAACGCGTAGTGAAAGCCGCCTGCATCACAAACTAACTCAACTGTGAAAAAGTTCACCTGTCCACAACGGGACCACGAGGGTACATCCAAAATAGATGCCCCATACACTCGACCCAAAATACACTGCACTGCGGGCAACCAGCCCAGGACACTCCTGCTACGCCTATCCTAACCTTACTCGATACATCCTGGAGTAAACAAATGAGAAAAAACTCACTAGGGACGCAACGAATGCGGAACTAGCGGAGCGTGGGGAGGCACGTCCGGGCAGGCTGAACGCAGAGCAGAGAAGGAGGAATGACGCCTGAATCAGCGTCTGGTCAGAGATCCACACAAGTACATCCACGATATGATGGAAAGCTTATTAGATAGTTATTCTTATTTTCTTTTTGTTTTTATTTTTTACGAAGTTTTTTCGTAGTGAGAACCCAATTCATAATGACTGAAGCCATGAGTGAGGTCGCGTGCGCTCATGATGAAGGCTCCTCAGTTTTAAATGCTCTGCGCGGTAGATTCAAAACTACGGCGGATTAGTGTTTGAAGAGGATGCCTTATGTAATAGGCATGTTCGTCAATGATGGAGGGGCCACTAATAAATATAGCTGTTATGTTCGCCTCTCTCCAGTCCATCAGGATTTGTCCTGTATTAAACGATACCTCAAATAACATTTTCAATGGCTCTACTAACATCTCCCCTCCTTCCTTTATGATTCTTGGGTGTATCCCATCCAGTCCCGGTGACTTACTTCTGTTCATTTTTTCTATAGCCCTTCTTATTCTAGCATGGGAAAACTCTATTAGTTCTAGTGCCGGTGCTGGCTAAGGTTGGGTAGAGGATGCCAAACCTCACTCTGGATAGGACCAGCCCTCACCCATTTATATACAGTACTGTACTGTACTGTATATTGGTATGGTTCCGCTGCGTGTCTGCCTGCTGAGACCGGAACCTCTCCAGGAGGTCTGGGACCAGGGGAATGCTGGAGGCCTTTAGTGATCCTTGGTCTCTGGGTCTTCTCCTGCGCGACCTAAATGTGTATGAATTTATTATTTTGTTTTTTATGTTGTGTTGTTTCTGCTGAAGCTGGCTCTATTGATAGAGTCAGAAGTGGCTGGGGGAAGTTTAGAGCTGTTGCCGCTTCTGACCATGAGAGGACTCCCACTTCATCTTAAAGGGAAGGTGTATACCTCATGTGTTAGGAGTGCGATGACCTATGCCTTGGAGACGTGGCCAGTTACAGCGGAGGATATTAATAGAATGGAACGGAATGAAGAGAATGGTGAGATGGATATGTGGGCACACGCTACTGGATACTGTAGGAGGATTTGTGCAGAGGCTGAGCGATTGATATTCTCCTTGCTTTGGATATATGCTGCTTTTAACACACTCAGCTGACCAGGAATTATATCTTCTTTTACCCCCCCCCATGGTGGTGGTTGTTGTTGTTGTTGTTGTTGTCGTTCCCTAAGCTGTCTGGCCGAACAGCCCTGAGTCCCTAAGGAAGGCCATGGCCATGATTGGGCTTTCCCACAGAGCTCTCATTGAGTGTAGATTGTGTTGTTGGCATAAGTGGTTGTGTGAAATGCAGTCTTCTATGATGTGTTTAATGGTATGGGGTGCTGTGTTACATCCCGGGCAGGTGTCGACGACGGAGTCATCCACTCAGGTGAGCTGGATGGTGTCCGCATCTCAGCCTGACCAGGTGGACTCTGTCCTCACGAGGAAGGGAGGATTCGGAAGGATGGATTTCGGGAGGTCGTGCTTGCAGCTGCGTGTTGTCTATGAGTGAGTGGATGGATCGGCGAGAGATATGAGTATGGATGTGCTTCTGGAAGTTGGTTTGGGGTGGGCAGGGAGGGAGAGAGGACAGTATTTGTGTGTGATACCGTGTGCTGGGTGTTGTTTTCATATTTCTTGGTATCTGTGGGTGTGTTGCCATGTAGTGTAGTGGGTGGTTTTGGTTCGTGGAGGCTGCTGCCAGGAATTGAGTGCCTCTCATGTCCAGATGATCTTTGACTTTAACCCTTAAAGATCGGGGTCGGACTTAAGTCCGGTTCCAATTTGCAGCAAGTTAGGAGCATTATTAAGGCTTTTAAAGGGTTAAAATCGAGTGCAAATGGCCGGGAGCGCAGCGGGCCAGACAGCCGACTCCCAGGGCTTACCGCCGCCCATTAACTCATGTTCCCTGTGTTCTCGAGAGGCCGGCAGTGTAGCCAGTAGTGAGCATCGCTGGGAAAAATATGCCGCTATACACTAAACTCCCATGTTACTGGAATCACTGTATGAGAACCACGAGTGCTACGTAGCTCGTTCTGGTCTAATTTTGAAGCTTTTAGCGCCTAGTTTTTTGCTAAATAATTTTGTTTCATGCAGATACTTGATTTATCATGCAGGAGGGCCTGAATATGCCCAAATAAGCCCAAAACCCCCCGCTAGACAAGGGTTAAGGATTTTGGTTTCTTGATGTAGGTGCTCTGTAGTCCTGGAGCCAAGGGGTGTTTGCATGCATGAATGGGCCAGAAAATCACCCGCTTGATTTAGTTAAGAGGGTCCACTGGGACACCTTTTTAGCGAGGGTAGACATCCCGAAACCCGGCAGTTATCGTGTTATTCGGGGTTTTCGCTGAATTTAATGAAATCAAAATAACTCCTTTTTTTACGTGTGACGGTTACATAAATTGCAATAACTCGGCAATGAAATGGTCTACAGAGCTCTTTCACCACTCAAAATAAAGCTTAAAGAATTATCTATTCAATGGATACAAACACAATAAGATTGGTCAATACCCAAGGTCACAAGAGGTCAAAGTATGACCTTTTCTGATGAGGAACTAAAATTTATGACTTTTCAAAATTAAATATTTGTGAAAAATAGGTAAATGGATTGAACGTTTAATGCTTTTATATTCTGGTTAGGTACATCATAGGCAAGTTTTTGAAATTAGTTGGAAAAGTTGATTACGTATTTTAACCCCTGTGTAGCAATCAATAAAAGGTATATATACCGTATCAACGTACTGAAGCATAACAGATATATGCCGTAATTTGTATTCTTTAGGATTGCAATAGGAATGCAAAAGTGAGTTAATCCAGTATATTTTATGTTCTCTGTTCATATATTGTTCATTTAAAATTTTGGGAAAACTAATTTTTATTTTTTTGTTTTCAGTGAAGAATGTCTGGCTTACCAAAGAAAAGATTAAGGGCATCACAGTCACCATCCTCAAGTGGTTCTTGCGATCCCAAGAAAAGCATAATCTGCCAAAAGTATGATGATAAATGTGAAACGACCAGCACAGAGAATGGCAGGGCACGTATCACGTAAACCAACGTAGAAGAACGCGGGCTATGAGCAGAGGTTGAGGACACTGGGGCTTCCGACACTGGCATATAGGAGAAAGAGAGGGGATATGATAGAGACTTTTAAGATAGTGTCAGGAAAGTACGATGAGGATGTGTGTGAAGGTATCTTCTTGATGCGGGAGGGAACAAGAACGAGAGGACACTCTAAGAAAATTTACAAAGAAAGAAACAGGCTTGAGAAGGCAAAGAACTCATTTTGTGATAGAGTGGTAAATGAGTGGAACGCACTGCCCCAGTATGTAGTCGATTCCAAATCAATAAGGGAGTTTGAAAGTAATCTTGATAAAGCTGGGGAAGACAAGATTTGAAGTTTGATTATAAAACAAAAATACAGAATAGTAAAAATGTTGCGTCTGCTACCGCCGCCGCCAACACCGTGAACGACCACAGCAGTGCAAGTACTGGTACTGAGCTGGATACACAGGCATAGTTTGCCTTTTTCCAGAGGATCTACTGTAAGAAACTGTAAGAAAACTGTAAGTTATCATTGAAGCAGCGGAAGTGAGAAAGGACGTAGTTTTTGAAAGACTGAAGCAAGTGGACAAAGGCAAATTCTTATACCATGTTACTAACGAATGTTATAAACAGTATACCCTCAAGAAAACACTGGATAAACTCAAGCAGTTAACCGAAGTCTCCACGGATATTGCTGCTTATTCCCTAGAGGATAGCTCATCCTCTAAAAGGAGTAGACGGTCTATGGTGGATTCTCGAGACCCCGCATCTCTGCCAGCTAATATTAACAAGTTTTTAAAGAAATGTGTCATTTGTGGAAATCCAAAACACAACAACGTATACGATAAATGGAGGATTTCTGAAAAAGGACGGGCTGAATCATTCCTAAAGGCAGCCATGATACTTCAGGATGATGTGTTTACCCGAACTTCCGACTTGCAAGATGCGTATGCCGTATTTGGAGCGGATCTTTACTGTCACAGCCAGTGTATTCGTAACTACATCAGGAAAGGAGAGAAAGTAGCAACTGAATCATCGTCAACGCCAACTGGCCAGCAGAAGTTTGATATTTTTGCAAATTTTATGAAAGATTTAGAACCAGGGTTGAACTCGGGGAGATGCTATAACCTGACTTATATTTCCAAGTGCTGTAATGAAGCGCGGAGTAATGATCAAACTCGTTTTACGTACACAAACAGGGATGTGAAAATGTACCTAATCCACCTGTTTGGGGGGGATGTCTCATTTTTTGTCCCAACCGGTTAAAAAAAAAACACCATTGTTTTCAAGCCAGGTGCAGCTGAGACAGAGCCAGAGAGAAGTGAAAGGTCGTTAGATAGGGAAACAGTAAGAAAGTGTGGTACCATGTTGAGAGATTGCATCCTCAACGAAGACTTTGAGCTGAATGACAGGTTCTGTGATGCCAATGAACTTGAGAAAGCATATTCTGACATGATAATTCCCAGTGACATTGCAGACTTTTGTTCAGCTCTTTTTGATGTTGATATTTTACACAGTGACAATATTGTAGATGGTGAGCCTGAAATTTATGAGGAGAGTGACACTAGATCTTCCAAGATAAAAAAAGTACTATCTGTGTATCAAGTCATCTTTTACATTGTAAATAATGGTAAAAAGCGAACCCCTTTGCACATGTTGAACTCTGAAGCTATTTATAATGTGTGTAGGTCAAAAACGCTTATTTCTAGTCTCAATAGGTTTGGACTGGCAATTAGTTATGACGAGCTACTCCGCTATCATTCTGATATGGCATAATTTGTTACAGAAGCAAGTCAGGGTCAGGTCCCACTTCCTAGTCATTTAAACACATCAAGGTTCACGTTGGGGGCCTTTGATAATTTTGACCATGAGGAAGCAACACTATCTGGCATAGGAGGAAGTCATGACACTGTTATGATTCTTATGCAGGACAAACTTCAAGGAGTGACTCTGAATAGTAAGCCTAAGATATCGGAGACTGGTGTCACCCACAGAGAGAGACAATTCACACAAGAGTTAGGTTGCCAGACTTTGTTTCCTTACACGAAAACTGCTAAAAAGCCAAGCCTTCCAACAATCTACGAAGTTCCGGAAGAACTGTACAAAATAGACAAATCACATGCAAAAAGTGTCAGCAGGAAGGACATAGCTTGGACTGTAAGTAGAATGGATCTATCATGTATGACGGAAGGTGTTAAAGAAACAACTATGGACCAAACAATGCCCTCTTGGAGTGCCTTTAACTCTCTTATTACTGATGAGAATGTGTGTCAGAAGGTTGTAGGTTTCCTACCAGTCCTTCCCCACCCTGTTACGGAATATGGCACAGTTTACACAGCATTAAAAAACTTCCAGAATATTTTGAGTCAACTAGACCAAACACACTTGCCCGTGGTATGTGATGAGGGGGTGTATCACATTGCCCGTGAAATCACCATGAGCAAACCATTTGAATTTAATAACTTGGTGTTATGTCTGGGCTCTTTTCATATGATTAAGGTAGTCATGGGTGCGATAGGAAAGCTCATTAATGGCAGTGGAGCAGAAACTATATTGGTAGAGTCTAAAGCATTTGGCCAAAATGTGGTAAGATCAGTTCTTGATGGATCACATTATACGAGGTCGTTGAAGGGTTTGTTCATGCTCTCTGAGTGTATAGAAAGGCTGCAGTGGGCGGAGTTCTTCAAAGTGGAAGGAATTGAGAGGTACAGGGATGAGCTTGAGCATCTGAGACTGTTGAAAAACTCTGTAGCAGAAAAGAAGAGGGAGGAAAGCAAGGTTCATTTGGAGGCATTTATGTCAAACTCAGAAGTCATGGTTGAAGACTTCAATAAATTTAGATGTCAGAGAAGTGCAGCATCAGAGACTTTTACATTCTGGGACCACTTCATCAGAATGGTGGCTGTTCTAAAGGACTTGGTTAGGGCAGACCGTGAGGGAGACTGGAAACTCCATCTCCAAAGTGTTCAATCTGTGCTGCCGCTATTTGCTGGATGTGATAGGGTCAACTATTTTAGATGGGCTTCATTATACCTAGAAGATATGAGAAAGCTACCAGAAGATGTGTACAAGAGTTTCCTGGCAGGCAAGTTCGTGGTGAAGCGGACAGATGGACCATTCAGTGCTGTAGGGGCAGACATGTGTCTCGAGCAGACGATAAATCGATCCCAGAAGAGTGCTGGCCACTGCTGGGGGTATCATCGGTAGCACCAAAAAGAAGCAATTCGTTGCTCAGTGGGAGATCATTTACCATGAAATGTTAGCTGTTGTCAATTTCCAACGTCAGGTCAGTGGAGTCGTCACACCTAGCACAGAACTTTTAGTAAACCACGAGTTCAACTTATCAGCAACAAGGTCATCTGAGACATTGATTCAGGATATGATTGAGTATGTAAAAGAACATGACAACCCCATGATGTTACCGTGTGAAGGAGACAAAGACAAGCTTCACAACATCCTCACACAGGAAATCATGACAAAGGAAATCCGTGACAATCTGCTCGAATTTGATGAAAGATCTAGGAAGAAGTATGAAACATTCCGAAATGAAAGAATCGTAATGAAACACAGATCCATCTTTGATACCATTCACAGGACGAACCTTAAGACATTCAAATCCATGAAGGGAGACCAAAGTACCTATAAGTCTACAAGCAAAGAGACCAAGAAGCAAATGGCAGAAACCCAGAAAATCTATGACATTGCTCGTGTCCGAGAATATGACATGAAACATTTGCTGGGGTTTGACCTGATTGACAGCAGTTACCTCTTTGACAAGAATGGACTAATGACCAAACCAAACAAAAGTGAACTGTGCACTGAGTTAGAAAAACACCTTGAAAAAGCAGACTATATACCACCATCTAAATGGAAGCCAGAAAATATAGTGACTATCATTGATGTAATGGCAGGCCTTCGTCGTATGCGGGTATCCCAGATGAACACCTTTGGTGAACTCTGCGATAAGTTCTTGGAGGTGTCATATGGACTTGGCAGCAACTCTAAACGTGTCGACTTCGTCTTTGACACATACATTGAGGGTTCAGTGAAGGACAGCGAAAGAACTAGAAGGTGTGGTTGCAGCCCAATTGATTTATATGGGATAGGTACAGGAATGCAATTGCCAGTCACAATGGATGCATTCTGGGCCTCATCTGCAAACAAATCCAAGCTACAGAAACTCATTCGACAACGCATCTTAACCAAGCCAAAACCGATGACAGATACAGTTGTTAGCTCGATTGGACTTCCACCTGAAATTGAACCATGCCTGGCTATTTTGAATGGAAAAGAGACACCATTACCTGATCTAGACACAACGATTGAAGAGGCCGACGTCAGAATTATCCCACATGCTCGTCATGCAGTTGAGAATGGGACTAAGAGAGTGGTTATTATATCAAATGATACTGATGTAGTAATCTTGGCCCTACACTACTGGTCGCTTCTGAAGGCACATGGCCTACGAGAGATGTGGATTGGTGCTGGTGTTGGTAATACCACAAGATACATACCCCTTCATGTTCTAGGCGATAAGTTGGGATCAGATACTTGCAAAATCTTAGTTGCCCTGCACCATCTCACTGGTTGTGATTCCACAAGTAAATTTGGTACAAAGGCTGCTGCACTGAAGGCAGATCCGGTGCATTATCTGATTGATTTTGGAAAGGAATTGAACTGTATTAACTTCATCTTGGTGGAAGAGTTCCTTGTGAATGTGTACAAATCAGGAACCTCATGCAGAACAATGGATGAATTACGGTACTACCTCTACCACCACAGCAAAAAGACCATTTTGGAACTGCCTCCCACCAGCCGATCAGTCAAAGGTCATGTCCTCAGGGAATTCTTTGGGACATATCTACAGCTACACTGCCTAAGCAATCCTCAACTGGATCCCAGAGACTTTGGTTTCATTGAAGAAGATGTCATTCTTCAACCGGACCATCTTCAAGTCTTGCTACCGGATGACTTTGCAATGCCCTGTAAATGTACCTCCTGCTCTACTAAACGCTGTGTCTGCAGACAACTAGATATGAAATGCTACCCTTACTGCAAATGTCAGGTGAAAGGATGTCAAAACCTAGGCCATTAATGTGACACATCACAGAATACATTTCCAACTGTATCCCCGGCTCACCCCTCTCCCCAAAAGTAGGTCATTCATTAATGTGACAAAAAATAATTGAAATCTGCTTTGAAGATATATATGCAATGTGTGATACTGTGATACAGAGTGTTTTGATAGAACTTTAGCTGACTCAGTAGTACCATAATTATATAACCAATACATAGCTATTATTGGTATATCATTCGCAAACTTCATATTATTGTACTGGACGCCAAGGGGTTAAAATACGTAATCAACTTTTCCAACTAATTTCAAAAACTTGCCTATGGTGTACCTAACCAGAATATAAAAGCATTAAACGTTCAATCCATTTACCTATTTTTCACAAATATTTAATTTTGAAAAGTCATAAATTTTAGTTCCTCATCAGAAAAGGTCATACTTTGACCTCTTGTGACCTTGGGTATTGACCAATCTTATTGTGTTTGTATCCATTGAATAGATAATTCTTTAAGCTTTATTTTGAGTGGTGAAAGAGCTCTGTAGACCATTTCATTGCCGAGTTATTGCAATTTATGTAACCGTTACACGTAAAAAAAGGAGTTATTTTGATTTCATTAAATTCAGCGAAAACCCCGAATAACACGATAACTGCCGGGTTTCGGGATGTCTACCCTCGCTAAAAAGGTGTCCCAGTGGACCCTCTAACTAAATCAAGCGGGTGATTTTCTGGCCCTTTCATCCATGCAAACACCCCTTGGCTCCTGGACTACTGTGGGTGTGCTGTGCAGCCTGTAATGATTTTTAGGGCTTTGTTTTGAATAGTCTGTAAGGTCTTATGATGTGTTTCAGCTAGATTAGAAGCACAGACTGGGCTTGCGTATTCCATCACTGATCTTATGTATTGTTTATAAACTGTGGTGGTGGTTTCTTTGTTGTGGCCAAATTTTATGTGAGCAAGTGATCTGAGGGCGTTAGTCTGGGTGTCAGTTTCTTTTTCGTGTTTGTGGTGTGCTGTTTGAATGTCATATGAGTATCATGTTACTCCTAAGATTTTGGGTGGGTGTGTATGTGTTAGGGGTGTGTTGTTTATAGTGAGTTGAGGGATGTATTCGTGTTCTCCTGTCCAGCTTGTGAACAGGGTTGCGGTGGATTTGGCTGGGGCTAGATCAAGTCTGTTTGTAGTGCACCAGCCATGTAGTGTGTTGAGATAGGGTTGAAGGAGATCTGTTGCTGTGTTTAGGTCATGGTGTGTGCATGTGAGTGTTATGTCGTCTGCATAGGGGGCTAAGTTTATTTGGGGTGTATTGGGTGTAGTTATATCGTGCATTGTCCGTTCTCAGCTGAAGGTACAGGAGGAGGGACTCCCCAGGGCTGTTGCCTTAGTGTTTTCCTCTTCCTTATAGGTATTGATAATGTGAAGAGCTACCTCCCTGAAGACGTATACTTCACCCTTTATGCTGATGACCTCAGCATATTTTACATGGGGAGGAAGATGGCTCATATAACCCGCAAACTTCAGATGGCTCTAAATGGGATTGAGAGGTGGACAAAGTCAAATGGTTTTCAATTTTCCACTCATAAAACCTTTGCAGTTCACTTTTGTAGGCACAGGAAGCGTGTCTGCCCATATAGGGGGACTGTACGTCTTCATGGTGAACCCATTCAGTTCAAAGATGAAGTTCGGTTCCTGGGTGTTATTTTGGATTGTCGTTTATCATGGTTACCGCACATAAAAGATCTGAAGGCCCGATGATGATGCAGTTTTTACCACCATACACTCCCTGCTGAAAAGCAAGGCTAGGGTGGGTGCCCTGATGAATCAGGGACTTAGTGAATAGTTGCCACAGATTGCTAGACCGCACCGTTCACCAACAGCACTGACATCTGCCAATAACTCACTGGCTGGCCCGAGGCTCGAACCGTCAACCTCACGGTTAGCAGGCGAACGCTCTACCAATTGAGCTACGGCCTGTGCTATCGCTTAATGAATGTCGTCAAGCGTTTGGCTCATACGTCTTGGGGTGCTGACAGAAAGGTTCTATCTACTACAGCTCTACACAGCTTTCATCCAGTCGAAGCTTGATTTTGCTTGTCAAGCTTATGGCCTGGCCAAACCAAAGGTACTTCAGATGGTTGATCCAGTACTTCATCTAGGCATTCGCCTTAGCATTGGTGCCTTCAAGTCGTCTAGGACAGGCATTCTCTGTGTGGAAGCTGGGGTCTTGCCCTTAAAGTTCCGCAGGCAGTACCTTCTACTGAAACACTATCTAAAGTGCAAGCAACATCCTGACCATCCTATCTGCCGCAAACTCTTCTCGGCTGAGGGTCTTTTTCACGACCGCTCGGCATGGAAAACCTTTGGTTTGGTTGCAGCTCACCTCATTGATGAAGTTCTGCCTGAGGGGATCGACGTCTGGGATTTTCCGGAGAGTCCAGGTCCTTGGAGCATTCCCGCACGTGAATCATGCAGAGAACTCAACAATATTGTGAAGGGCGAAACACCTGCGCCGGTCTTCAGGTCTTTGTTTTTACAGCATGCTAGCAAGCATGCGGAGGAAACGAAGGTGTACACAGATGGTTCTAAGAGTGTAGATTTTACGGCGTATGCAGTGGTGACTGAAGGGGTTACGTTTAGCCGACGCCTCTCTCCAATTGCCTCTATTTTTACAGCGGAATTATCCGCTATCCTACGGGCACTCAGGATGGTTGGGAACCTTGAGGGGAGTTCCTTCGTGATTTGCTCAGATTCTAGAAGCTCTCTCGATGCCCTTCAAGGGGAATTCCGTGGGAGCCCGATACTTACAGAGATAATGAAATGGCTGGTCACACTTGCATCTCGACATAAACTGGTCTCTTTCTGTTGGACACCAGCGCATGTGGGAATCCATGGGAATGAGGCTGCAGATTCTGCAGCTAAGCATGTAGATGTCTTTGATGATGACCTCCAGTTGCCCTACAATGATTATTTGCCTCTCATTAAGTCTGCTATGTTGTCTAAATGGCAGGCTGAGTGGTCTGACAATGTCCTTGATAAACTAAGAGGGATCAAACCATCTGTAGAACCTTGGCACGAAGCTTGTTCCAAAGTTCGTAGGGAGGAAACTGCTCTTGCTCGCCTCCGCATTGGCCACACTAGACTCACTCATGGTTATCTCATGGAAAGGACGAACCAGCCGGGGTGTACAGATTGTGCTGTTGTCCTCACGGTTAAGCATATCCTGATAGAATGTCCATCTTTTCAACGTCAAAGGGATAGGTACTTTGGAAATATCCGCAGACCACTGAGCCTGAGCTGAGGGCTGTTCCTTTTTTGCTGAAAGAATGTTTGCGTTCTGCAAAGATGTTGGTATTTTGGGCAAGATTTAGTAGTTTTAATTAAATCCATTATCTCCCTTTTTATATTTTTAATTTTTGTAGTCCTATTCGGTTTTAAGTTTACAATACACCACTTCAGTGGGTTACCCTTTTCCTAAAATTTCTCCATTTTTAAATCAACTCCTTACCTGTAAATAATATATTCCCTTCTTGAATGTTTTACAGCTCTTTCAGCTGCTTGGCATAGAGCCATGGTATTTTTTCTAAAAAATTTTTTTTTTTTATATACAGTAAACCCTCGCTATCTCGGACCTCTAGAAGTCGGAAACCCGCACTACTCGGACTGGCATCGGCCTCTCGGACATTCACTTCCGTATTTCGGACATTTCCGGCATCGTTCCGACCGTCTCTGACGTTGTCGGACTTTATATAAGTATTCGGAATATGTCCGTCATAACCGTCCTCTGATATCTCGAATATTTCCGAAATGTGTCGTAGCGGTGTCCGACAAAGGATGACGTGTCGGACGACCCCTCACGTAACCGGACAATAAGGGTGAATATCCGAGAAACAGAAGGGAGGTCCGACGCCATCTTACATCCGGGGCCCAAGCGCCCGGCTCGGATGCTGGGAGCGTCAGTCCGCACCAAGCTCTGTTGTGTTACACATCGACGCGTGCCATTATTTAGTTCACCATGCCTCCCAAGGATAAGCCTAAGCGTAAGGTGACTTCTGTATCACTTGAAACAAAGCTACAGATGCTAAAGGATCTGGACAGTGGGATGAAAGCCAAGCAGCTTCAGGAGAAGTATAGCTTAGGCAGATCAACAATCTACGACTTCATCCGAGACAAGGAGAAAGTCCGGCATCATGGCGTAGCTGTGCTTCATGGTCCTTCCACCGCCAAGATCTTTCGCAAGGCCAAGCTAGCCTATCAAGACATCGACGACGCAGTGCTGAAGTGGTACCAACAACTTCGTGCTGAGGGCGTACCAGTGAGAGGCATCGAGATCCAGCATGCAGCAGAACATTTTGGCCAGCATCTTCATCACCCAGACTTCAAGGCTAGCGAGGGGTGGTTGTGGAGGTTCCAAAACCGCCATGGCCTCTCAAACAGGAGTATTTGTGGTGAAATCTCAAGCGCCGATACTTCGGCCATAGAACCCTTCACTGATCGCTTCCACGCCCTTATAACCGAGGAACACCTTCAACATTGGCAGCTCTATAACGGTGACGAGACTGGCTTATATTGGCGTTCTCTACCCTCCAACACACAGGCCCACCGAGAAATCACGTCCACACCTGGCCACAAAACTGTGAAGGAGCGCATTTCAGTGCTTTGCTGCGCTAATGCCGACGTAAGCCACCGTGTGACCCCTACAATCGTCAGCAAATCTCAGAAGCCGAGAGTAATTAAGGACCTCATCATTACCAAGCAACTCCCAGTCGACTATTATGGATCAAAGAAAGCTTGGTTTAACCAGGTCATCACCGAGGATTTCTTTCACAAGAGATTTGTACCCGACGTTCGCTCGTTCCAGAATCGAGTGTATGGTGTACCCTATGACGAAGCTGTTGCCATCTTGTTGCTCGACAACGCACCTGCCCACCCTTGTACCACGAAACTGGAGAGTGCAAACGGCAAAATTAAGACCATGTTCCTGCCTCCTAATACCACAAGTGTTATTCAGCCTATGGACCAAGGAATAATTGAAGCTTGCAAAAGGCGATACAAGAGGAAGTTCCTGGAACAATGCCTTGTCATCATAGAAGATGGGATGGACGAAGAAGGTTATGTGGATACACGCGGAAAGAAATCTCTACAAAAACTGAAGCAGTATACCCTGAAAGACTGCATCTGCAATTGGGCAGAGGCGTGGCGCGAAGTTTCTTTCAACACACTGAGGAATGGTTGGACCAAGGTCTTAAATATCCCGAAGGTGCAAGATCCGGGTTTTGAAGGGTTTGGGGCAGCTGACTTCAGGAACCTCTTGAACCAGGGTAACCAGGGTGACCTCCCCGAAGAAGAAGTTGACGACTGGCTGCAAGAGGACAGAGACCTACCTGGACACGAGCATAAGACTGACGAACAAATTGCAGCCGAGGTGTTGGGGGTAGCCCATGAAGAGACCCAGGATGAGTCGGACGAAGAGACAGAGGGGGGGCCCAAGATATCAGTCTCGCATGCCCTGGACTCCTTTGACACCATTCTTCAGTATCTGACTCAAGTAGATGACCCAAAGTTGCAGTCCCTATACGAACCACTGCGTAATGGTCGATTCCATATTCAGAGGGCACACCTTGATCGGAAAAAACAACAGAAAATCAGCTCCTTTTTTGTACCCTCTGCTCCTTCCAGACCTTGTACTTCGTCTGCTACCAGTGGTGTGTCGCTTGCTAGCACCACCTCCCTCCCAAGTGTTTCCTCAGTTGCTAGCACCTCGTGGAGCACTGTAGACACTGTGCCACTCTCAGACTTAGACATGGATTTGGATGAATTAATGAGTAGCATGCCTGTGCCCATGGATATACCTGAACCTGACATTGTTTGTGAGGTGGAGAAGGACAGTGTGGGTAAGGGTAAAGGTAAGGGTTCCATGACAGGCAAGGGATATGGTCCTAAGAGTGGGGGTGTGAAGAACAGGGAGGTGGAGAAGAACAGTGCGATGGACATTGAGGTGAAGAAGGACAGTGAGAAGGGGAGTGAGGTGGTCATGGACAGTGAGGTGGAGAAGAACAGTGAGGTGGAGAAGGACAGTGAGGTGCAGAAGGACAGTGAGAAGGGGAGTGAGGTGGTCATGGACAGTGAGGTGGAGAAGAACAGTGAGGTGGAGAAGGACAGTGAGGTGGAGAAGGACAGTGGGGTGAAGAAGGACAGTGGGGTGAAGAAGGACAGTGAGGTGGAGAAGGACAGTGAGGTGGAGAAGGACAGTGAGGTGGAGAAGGACAGTGGGGTGAAGAAGGACAGTGAGGTGGAGAAGGACAGTGAGGTGGAGAAGGACAGTGAGGTGGAGAAGGACAGTGAGGTGGAGGTAGGGGTGAAAAGGGGATGCTGCAGTAATTAATGCAGTGTTGGGGAGGGGGGAGGGAGGACATCAAGACTACAGACAAGAGCTATGAAGGGGTAAGTGTAATATAGCCTACTGTACAATACATATTGTAAAACTAAAATACATGTACAGATTATAGGGTTCGAATAGGGTTTTCTAGGTTGACGCGGACGTCTCTCTTGAGGTCGGATTTTTTCCGTAGTCTCCGATTTCATTGTTGTCTCGGACGGACATTGGTTAGGTCGGATTTTATCCTCTCTTAAGTCGGACATAAGTCGGACCCCGGACATCTCGGATTTTCGGTCATCTCGGACTGGGTCTCCCCCCAATTAGTCCGAGATAGCGAGGGTTTACTGTATACTGTATATATAATACTGTATATATATCGTGCATGTACAGATTGAAGAGTGCAGGCGATAGGACGGATCCTTGTGGGACTCCGTTTGGAAAGTTTCTGATGCTAGATGACTGACCGGCAAAAGATATGTGTGCACATCTGCCTGCTAGGAAGTTGGCCAGCCACCTTTTTGTATTGTTGTGCATGTTTGTGTTGTTGTGCATGTTTGTGTTGTAGATTTTGTTTGTTAGGTTGTGGCGGGGGATGGCATCGAAGGCTTTACTAATGTCGAGTGTGGCTAGTAGTGATCTGTGTGGTGGTCTAGCTGAGTTGATGCCGTCAAAAGATCTTTGTGTAAGGTCTGTGAGAAGAGTGTTTGTGGAGTGCAGTGGCCTGAAGTCATGTTGTGTTGGAGCTAGGGGTAGGTCGGGTGTAATTAGTTGTAGTACAAGGCGTTCCATGACTTTGGAGGGGGTGCAAAGGAGCGTGATGGAGCGGTGTGAGGAGGGTAGCGTGGGGTCTTTGTTGGGTTTGGGGAATGTGATGATGATACCATGCTTCCAGATGTCTGGTATTGTATACTGTATACTGTATATATAATACTGTATATATATCGTGCATGTACAGATTGAAGAGTGCAGGCGATAGGACGGATCCTTGTGGGACTCCGTTTGGAAAGTTTTAATGCCGTTTCATCCAAAAAAATGCAAGTACATGCGGATTGGGACCAGCAAGATAGACAAGGTAGGATACAGTATGTATGAAGCGATGGAGGAAGTGAATGCAGAAAAGGATATAGGAGTAGTGATAGACAATAAGTTAAATTTCTCAGAACATTTAGTGGAAAAGATAAACAAAGCCAATAGAATTGTAGGGCTGATAAGGAGGACATTTGTGTCACTTGACGAAGAAATCTTCAGGAATCTCTATACAGCGCTGGTTAGGCCGCACCTGGAATATGCGAACCAGGTGTGGGCTCCATATATGGTAAAGGATATAGAAGCAGTGGAGAAAGTGCAGAGGAGAGCTAGCAAGCTGGTACCATCGTTGAAGAGCGCGGGCTATGAGCAGAGGTTGAGGACACTGGGGCTTCCGACACTGGCATATAGGAGAAAGAGAGGGGATATGATAGAGACTTTTAAGATAGTGTCAGGAAAGTACGATGAGGATGTGTGTGAAGGTATCTTCTTGATGCGGGAGGGAACAAGAACGAGAGGACACTCTAAGAAAATTTACAAAGAAAGAAATAGGCTTGAGAAGGCAAAGAACTCATTTTGTGATAGAGTGGTAAATGAGTGGAACGCACTGCCCCAGTATGTAGTCGATTCCGAATCAATAAGGGAGTTTGAAAGTAATCTTGATAAAGCATGGGGAAGACAAGATTTGAAGTTTGATTATCAAACAAAAATACAGAATAGTAAAAATGTTGCGTCTGCTACCGCCGCCGCCAACACCGTGAACGACCGCAGCAGTGCAAGTACTGGTACTGAGCTGGATACACAGGCATAGTTTGCCTTTTTCCAGAGGATCTACTGTAAGAAACTGTAAGAAACTGTAAGTGAGTGGTGAACACGGCCATTGAGCTAATTAACAATCCAGTCTCTTCTGATAGCTCAGAAGAGATGGATGGAGCCCACATCTCAGTCTGGCCAGGTGGAATCTGTCCTCGTGAGGAAGGTAGGACTCAGAAGGATGGAGTTCGGGATGTCGTGCATGCACCTGCGTGTTGTCTTTGAGTGACTGGATGGAACGGCAAGTGATGTGAGTATGGATGTGCTTCTGGAAGTTGGTATGGGGTGGGCAGGGAGAGAGAGATGACAGTATTTGTGTGTGATATCGTGTGCTGGGTGTTGTTTTGATGTTCCTTGGTGTCTGTGGTTGTGCTGCCACGTAGTGTAGTGGATGGTGTTGGTTTGGGGAGGCTGCAGCCAGGAATTGAGTGCCTCTCGTGTCCAGGTAGCCTTTGACTTTGAGGACTTTGGTTTCTTTATGTAGGTGATAACATACATACATACATAAAATTTTAAGACCGAGTGCTCCACACATACGTGCAGTTTCAGTCTCTTGTCCTAATGGCGGCGTTCGAGGCAACCCAGTTAAGGGCTGCTTCACTTGTCCGATCTCAGGTCTTCCTCGGTCCACCCCTTGGTGCAGCTCCCTCCACAATCACAGACCTGCATTTTTTCACCCAATTTTGTTCATCCATTCTCTCTACATGTCCATACCATCCCAGTCTACTTGTACGCATCACCTCGATAATACTATTTATACCTAAACGTCTCCTCAACTTATCATTTGTTATTCTAACTTGCAGCCTGGCCCCACACATCCATCTCACCATTCTCATCTCATTACGTTCCATTCTGTTGACATCCTCTACTTTAACGGCCCATGTTTCTGAGGCATACGTCATTGCACTTCTAACACATAAGGCATACACCTTTCCCTTCAGGGGGAGAGGCATTCTTTTCATGGTCAGAATTGGCAGCAGTTCTCTGAACTTCCCCCAGCCACATCTAATTCTAGCGACAGTGGCAGCCTCGGCCCCACCACCGGCAGAGATGGTATCTCCTAGGTAACAAAACTTGTCCACCAGCTCCAAAGACTCATTTCCAAAATTCACAGCCACAGGATCATCACTTAACACAAGCTCGCCTTTGCACACTACGCACTCAAATTTCTCTATTTCTGACTTATCCTTCTGATATCCTTATTCTGATAAGTAGGTGTAGTAGTTGTGCAGCCTGTGATGATTTTTAGGGCTTTGTTTTGAATGGTCTGTAAGGGCTTGTGATGTGTTTCAGCTTGGTTAGAAGCCCAGGCAGGGTTTGCATATTCCATCACTGATCTTATATATTTTTTGTATACTGTGGTGGTAGTTTGTTTGTTGTGTTCAAATTTTGTGTGGGCAAGTGACCTGAGGGCGTTAAGTTTGGGCGTCAGTTTGTTTCTGATGTTTGTGATATGTTGTTTGAATGTCATTCAAGTCTCATATGTTGTTGTTGTTGTTGTTGTTCCCTAAGCTGCCTGGCCGAACAGCCCCGAGTCCCTGAGAAAGGCCATGGCCACGATCGGGCTTTCCCACAGAGCTCTCATTGAGTGTAGATTGTGTTGTTGGCGTAAGTGGTTGTGTGAAATGCAGTCTTCTATGATGTGTTTAATGGTATGGGGTGCTGTGTTACATCCCGGGCAGGCGTCGACAACGGAGTCATCCAGTCTCTTCTGATAGCTCAGGAGAGCTGGATGGTGTCCGCATCTCAGCCTGGCCAGGTGGACTCTGTCCTCGCGAGGAAGGGAGGATTCGGAAGGATGGATTTCGGAAGGATGGATTTCGGGAGGTCGTGCATGCAGCTGCGTGTTGTCTGTGAGTGAGTGGATGGATCGGTGAGAGATATGAGTATGGATATGGAGCGGCTTCGGTCGCGCCGGGAATTTCCAGTCTCATATGTTACACCTAGTAGTTGTTGTTGTTGTTGTTGTTGTTGTTGTTGTTGTTGTTGTTTGTGTGTGCGTGCGTGTGTGTGTGTGAAGGGGCTGTTGTTTATGGTGAGGAGTGGGGCATTTCAGGATTTGGCTGGGGCTAATTTGAGTCGGTTTGTAGTGCACCAGTCATGTAGTGTATTATTGAGATAGGGTTGAAGGAGATATGTTGCTCTGTTTGAGTCTTGGTGAACATTTGAGTGTTATGTCGTCTGCGTAGGAAGCCATATTTATTTTGGGTGCTTGAGGTATGGGTAGATCATGACTGTATAGATTATAGAGTGAGGGGGACAAGAAGGATCCTTGCAGGACTCTGTTTGTGAAGTTTCTAATGTTAGATGACTGACCGACAAATGATACATGTGCATATCTGCCTGCTAGGTAGTTTGCCAGCCACCTTTATGTATTGTTGTTCATGTTTGTGTTGTAGATTTTGTTTGTTAGGTTGAGGCAGGGGATGGCATCAAAGGCTTTACTAATGTCGAATGTGGCAAGTAGTGTTCTGTGTGGTGGTCTAGCTGAGTTGATGCCGTCAAAAGCTCTTTGTGCAAGGTCTGTAAGAAGATTGTTTGTGGAGTGTAGTAGCCTGAAGCCATGTTGTGTTGGAGCTAGGGGTAGAGCGTGTGTGGTCAGTTGTAGTACGAGGGATTCTGAGACTTTGGTAACCACACCTCCTATAAACAAACTATATATACTGTATATACTGACCAGCGCGGGATACCACGGATAACCTCTACACTTGGCCCACACCAGGTCTAGCGGCTCCAGGGGTATCTGGTCCCCGGTGTTACCCGACCCCACAGACTCGCCCTCCCCGCTGGAGTCACTGCCGCTGCCCCCACCCTCTGAGTCGCTCTCACTCCCGCTCTCGTCCTCGCTGTCCGACAGGCTGGAGTGAGATTCAGAGTGGCTCTCCTCGTCTGTCTCAGGGGGGATCTCTGAGCAACATGAAAAAGGGTAATAAGTTAGAGGGAAGTTTATTCTGCAGATAAGTGAAATATTGCTGTAATATCAAAGAGAGCTTGAACATATTCCATTTACCTAAACTGAATAAATATATAAATATATATGTACTGTATATATATATATACACTATATATACAGTATATATATATGGTAAAAACATTAACTATTTTAAGTTGCATGATATACCACTATATAGTTATGACTAATCTAATAAGCTATATAATGCAAGAAGATCTGAAAATATATATACCTGTACTGTATTCTACCAATATCATATTATTATTAGACAAAAGCTATAATTTCATATTTCAAGATTAGCAAGGTCATTGGATTGATCTTTAGGATCTTTGGTAATGTAACAAACACTCACTGACACAAGCTTCCTCATATGAGGTGGTGTCTCTACAAACTAATGGTATAGGTAATAGTATCACTGTGTGATGGCCACAAGGGAGAGTACTAAATGATGTACAAGCACTATGCAGTCACCTGAGTCCACAAGTTGACAGTTACCCAAGTCAAGACCTTGGGTTAGCCAGGATATGGCTGGATCAACAGGAAAGCCTATAGACCGACCTAGCCTTACATACATACATGCATACAATTTTAAGACCGAGTGCTCCACACATACGTGCAGTTTCAGTCTCTTGTCCTAATGGCGGCGTTCCAGGCAACCCTGTTAAGGGCTGCTTCGCTAGTCAAGTTTTTGGATTTGAGATTGGCACGTATAGTCCGATCCCAGGTCTTCCTCGGTCCACCCCTTGGTGCAGCTCCCTCCACAATCACAGACCTGCATTTTTTCACCCAATTTTGTTCATCCATTCTCTCCACATGTCCATACCATCCAAGTCTACTTGTACGCATCACCTCGCTAATACTCTTTATACCTAAATGTCTCCTCAGCTCATCATTCTAACTCCTTGTTCAAGGAAGACGGAATCAAAACGCATAGTGATGTAAAAATTAACCATTCTTACTTAGAGTGGGAAACGATCATGGGGGTGGGACTCCAAGATGCTAATTCTTATACCAGTAAGCTATATGCTAATGAGCCCCAAAAAAGTATAAATATACCGGTACTAAAAATTACTGTGTTTAAATATTTGATGTATTTAATTACATTGTAAATAGTATAAATGTGACTAACCTCCTCCCTGCCGGTACATCTTGAAAGAGTCCTTGGTAGGTGGAGTGCCTGTGTCGGAGAGGTCCAGGATAGATATACCCTCAGGGAAGGTTAGGGACCCGGGCTTACTGTTTGGCTGTCAAGTTAATATAAGCCTTAAATAAATGTCCTATCTAACTTGTCTCAATAACATACACTAAATATGCACCTTACAACTACCTGTATCAGCCAATTATGTTTAATTTTTTAATTTTTTTTTCATATTAAGATACCAGGGATTTACAGATGAAACTGAACAAATTGTTACTCAACTAACAACTGACATTTTATAAAATACCTATAAATAATATATTACTCGGCAAGGTACCTACTTAATTACATAGTCTAGATACATGGAAATAAATTGCAAGCAAATTCTTTGTAATGCCCACACCCCAAAGAAGAGAGTCTACAACACCACCAACACTGCACAAAACATTCTGGATAGCATCCACAGCGATAATCGTATCCAGAGAAGTAAATAGGACAGTCTGCCACTGCAAACCACTAACTTCTATGGAGATCAGCCCTACACTGCAGATGAAAAGCACCCAACTTTGGGTGAGGGTTGGTCCTATACAGAGTGAGGTTTGGCATCATCTACCCAACCTTAGCCGTTTATGTCCGTCTCTTTTCCTGTACAATACCGGTTCTACTTTTCCTTCTAGGTGCTGGCGAGATCGCCCAATTGGGTGGCACTGCAAGGGGGTCTGGAGATGGTGGGGGCATTGGCCCTGGGGTGCAAGCCAATGGGCTGATGATCCCCTCTCCCGCTGCCCTCTCAGAAACAGATCTCATCTCACCCTGGCCCCTTTGGGGGCCCCAAGTATCTGGAGCAGCTTCGATCTACCCCAAGGGGGTAAGGGGGCTTTCATCTATGGTGGAGGATATTCCCCACGTATTTTACTGCGTGTCGCACAAGGCAACTAATAGGTGGGATGGCGCTAGACTTGTGGACCAACAGCCATTGCTATATAATGAAGCTTTGCTATTGGCACTGGCTTGGTGTGACATGGGTAAGAGGGTGTGCATGGTGGGAAAGGGCATGGAAGAAGAAATCTAGAAGACGGATATATACAGTACTGGAGTCCTGTGTTGCACTCAACATGGTTCTGTGTAATACTAAGTTCAAGAAAAGGTTGAGTCATCTAATCACATAAAGTTCTGGGGGCACCAGTAGCCAGATAAATTACTTCATAGTGAACAGGAAAGACTGGCAGTTTGTTCGGGATGTAAAGGTCACCCCAAGCGAAGAATGTATCTCCCAACATAAGCTGTGACTCTTAAGATCCTGTGCGAAAGAAAGTATACATGCCTTAAGGAAAGTATGGCTGTTGAATAAATCTGAATAATTCCAAGGATAGGTTTTGCAGAGAACTGGAGGAAATGGATAGGAATAGGGGCGCTAAGCCAAATGATGTAAATAGCCAATGGAACTTCCTTGAACGTAGCCTTCTTGCCGCCACTGACAAAGTCTGTGGCAAAACCGCTTGCCACGGTCCCGCAGTGCACACTGAGGTCCGAGGTAAGGCTCTCTCTCACAAATGAAAAACCGTCAAAATACCCCTATTTTTGCCAATTTTCCCCTTCGGTTGCACGATCGTTGCAAAATAACCCTGTCGTACAAGGATGATTCAGGTGTCATTGGAAAACTCTATCATCGCCCTTTCACGGATATATACTGTACTGTACAGTAATTGTATTACGCTCTGGCTCTTGCTCATGCATGAAAAAGACCATGGAATGAAGGTAATTTTCGGTAAATATAGCTGCCTGGTGCGACGGTGATATAACACCCCCCCCCCCCCCTCCCCCCTCCCCATCCCCTTCCCCCCCCCCACTCCCCCCTCCCCCCCCCCCCCAACCTTCTCTCTTTGAGAGTTAAGGGGCCATCACACATAGCCGAACCGGAGTCAAAATGCAGCCCGATTCTGAATCAGCGTCATTCGGCCAAAAAAGGTGGCCGAACTGTGACAAGACAGAATGCAAAATAAATGCAAAACGAACGTGCCACAGTGTACACCGAACCCCGCAAGAATGCAGACCGACCTACACGATGCCTGGACGAACATTGCCCGATGTTTTGACATTTAAAAAATTTAAAGTTTTTTGGCTGTGCGAATGCTGGACAAATATTGCACGAATACAAAGAACACTACCCGATTGGCTGACGAACCCTGGTTGAATGTAACCGAATGCAGCCCAGCCGTACTACAAAAGAAGGTCACCTGGGCTTTATTAGTGGTAAGCATTGAGGCAGTTGGACAAAATTCAAAATAAAGCTATTAGATTAATCAATAACCCTGCAATCACACAGGACCTTCCTACATTATCCATACGAAGAAACGTTGCATCCCTTGCATTATTCTACAGATATTTTCACAGCAATTGTTCCGAGGAACTTGCTTCAATTGTGCCGCCTCTCCACATCTTTCCCCGTAGAACTAGGGCAGCTGAGAGCGCCCATGAATTTACACTTTCTCCTCCACAATGCAGGACTTCTGCTTATCAGAATTCATTTATCCCCAGAGCTACTACTCTTTGGAATTCACTTCCCTCGAATTGCTTTCCACAAACTTACAATCTACAAATGTTTAAATCCAGTTGTTACAAACATTTTATGAATGGAGGATGCCTTTAGGCACATGGACCTTTTTGTTTTATCTGTGTTTTGCCTTCCTCCGTTCATTGTCTCTTTTAAAAAAAAAAAAAAAAAAAAAAAAAAAAAAACAGGGAGGGTTTTGTGGGGGAGCTTGGTTATGGCCTTGGCCTTGCTCAGGACCTTGAGGCTGTTCAGCCAGACAGCCTGGGGAACAACAACAAAAGAAGGAGAGAGGCCACCACACACTCAAGGGACTGGAGTTCTCGCAGAGAGGATCCAGTCCTGATGTTCTTCTTGACTTAAGAGTGTGCTGGCTTAATAATCCAATAGGGTTGATAGCCTCTGAAGTCCTATTCTAACCAACTAATTAACCACACACTTCACTTGTACCACTGTCGCGCACCTGAGCACATCCTCCCCCATCTACGCCTACCTGGACATGTCTCGAGTAGGCCACCTCCACAAAAAAATAAAAAATAATAAAAAATAAAATATATATATATATATATATATATATATATATATATATATATATATATATATACTGTATAAGGAAAATATGGGTTTGTGCCAGAAGTAAATATCTCCTGTATCAAATTATCTCCCTTATTAATGGACAGAATTATTTGTTGTTTGATGTTATTTTAACTCTCAAAGAGCGGGGCCGTTTATAACATCTACAACCTGCCAAGCGGGCATATTTACCCTAAACGAGCTTCATTTCATGCTCTTTTTCATGCATAAAAGAGAGCCAGAGCGTAATACAATTATATATCCGTAAAAGGGCGATAATAGAACTTTCCAATGACACCTGAATCATCCTTGTACGACCACGGGTTATCCTGTAGCGATCGCGCAACGAGAGGTGAAAAACCGTAAAATAAGGTAATTTCCCCATTTTTTTCCTTGTCTCGCGAGGCCGTGGGTGTGGAATGTTGCAGTGGGGAGCTCAGTCGCGGCTCTGTGGTCGGGCCGAACGGTCAGAGCCCGCCTATCGTCCTCCTAATGCGTGGACTCTCTCTCAGAGCCGATAATGTGCTCAAAATGCCGCCCGTCATATGACGGGTACCGCCATATTGTCCACTGTTCTCTAGCCCGTCATATGACGGGTACCGCCAGTTAGGTGTTAATCACTGTTTAGTATCTAATGCCATGGAATTAAAAAGAATACTATCCTACCATTACAATAATATATATTATGACAAACGAGTACAATATAAATTTATACCCCATTTTCTCTGAAGGCTGAACGAAGGTGTTGACAACTTATCGTTTCAGAAAATAAAGTTTGTGTCATATGTGTTCGCACACGTATCGTTCGCATGGACCTAACAACCTTTCTCTCTATCTCTCTATGTACGTATCTCCTGTATCATATTATTTCCCTTATTAACCCTTAACTGGTGGCACCCGGCTATTGTCGAGTTAAATAAATGTGGCCTATGTGGCGGGTCACGGGCTATTGTCGAGTGCAATTTTGAGCACGTAATGTGCTCTGAGAGAGAGCGGAGCGGTGGGAGGAGCGTAGATTACCTCCTGACCGCTTGCCACGGCTGCCGTGGACCTACTGAGATTTACTCCACTTACATCCACCCTCACTCCCTCGCTACATACATAATTATATAAAGAAATTGCCGTATTTTACCGTTTTTGCCCTTCGGTTGCACGATCGTTGCAAGACAACCAGTGATCGTAGAAGGATGGTTCGGGTGTCATTGGAAAGCTCGATTTACGCCCTTTCAGGGATACATACTTGTATTACGCTCTGGGTCTTGTTTATGCATGATAAAGAGCACGGAAACAACCCCATTTATGGTAAAAAAAAACGCTGGGCGGTAAATCAAATATACTCCTCTACCCGCTCTTAACCCTTCCTACCCGGCCTGTCTTACCTAAGGACGGTCGCCCGTACCCGGGCGAAATGGCTGAAAAACGTCTAGGCCTAGGCTACCGTATTTATGTTTATTTTCACTGCTAGAACTTTCCCACTCATCTATAATCGTAGTGCGGTTTTCAATCTGTATTTTGGCGTTGAGTAGAGCTCTGTAAGTCAACTGGTTCAGTTGTGATGACGATTTCAGTGGAGCAAATATTGCAGAGATGTTGCCAATATGGGGGCTTTTCAGACACTAATTTCGTCTGATGTCAGAACAATAACATTGAAGAGTCTTCTCCTTCTTGTTTTCGGAGGTGCGGTGACGCAACGCTTGGGTTTGTTGACATACGTCGTACGCACGGCGTTCAGACCAAGCTTAATTAGGCTATTAAGCTGCTGTCTTAGGTAAGGACGGCCGGGTAGCGGCCCTTCTGCAGAGCTGTCCTTACCTAAGGGAGCCCGGGTAGGAAGGGTTAGTGTTAATGGATAAAATTATTTGTTGTTTAACCCTTTGGCTGCAGCTATGTTTGGGCTATTTAGGGCATATTCAGGCACTCCTGAATGATAAATCAAGCATCTGCATTAAATGAAGTGTATTCTGCCGAAAACTAGGCGAAAATAGCTTCAAAATGACACCAGAACGGACCCTGTACGTGGTCTGGTTCACCCGCAGTGGTGCCAGTGAAACGTGTGAACCCCGCTATTATGTAACACTCGCTCGCTTGGCTACACTGTTGAGAGAGACAGAGAGAGACTCGCACGAGACACAGTCAACCTCAGTGAGCCGCTCGGTGCTCTGAGGGTCGGAGGTGGGCCCCTCACGCTCCCGCCCACTGACACTCGATTTTTACATTTTTTACAGGCTTTTAAAGCCTGCAAATTGCTGTAACTTGCCAGGACATTCCACAACGTCACCCGCAGCGAAAGGGTTAACCCTTCTTGCCCGGGCTCGCCTTCCAAAGGACAGCACTCAGATCCGGGCAATCTGGCCAAATGTTTTTGTAATAGGCCTAGCCCTATCTTTGTTATTTTAACTGCTAGAGAATTCACACACATCTTAAAACGTAGCCCTATTTCGTATCTGTAGACTGGCGTTGTGTAGAGCTCTTTAGGTCAACTAGTTCAGTTGTGATGACAATTTCCATGGAGAGTTTTGATGCGGTTTTAGCAATATCGGACACTTACAGACACTAATTCTAGTTCTAGCAGACAATAATAACAAACCTCTGACTTCTTCTTGTTTTTGAAGCTGCGCGTCGCTCCGACCGGCTTTGTTTACAAACGTTTCGGCGCACGGCTTTCAAACCACGTTTAATAGGCTTTCAAGCTTACAGATTTTAAAAGGACACCCGGGCTCCTACCCTTCGCAAGGGGTGTCATTTTAAAATGACACCCGGGCAGGAAGGTTTAATGTTTTTTTAATCACTGTTTAGTTTCTAATTCCTTGGAATTGAAAAGAATCATATCCTACCATTACAAAAATATTTATTTTGACAAACGAGTACAATATTTATCTATACCCAACTTCTCTGAAGGCTGAGCGGAGGTGTTGACAACTTATCGTTTCAGAAAAATAAGTCGGTTCCATATAGTTTTGCATACATATCGATCGCTTTCACTTATCAGTGAGCTCGGCTGAAATATTTAAAGATTAGGGAATAAAATGTTTTAAATTTTTGTATTGACTTGTGTCATTTTGCTCATTATGTGTTAGTGGAATACTATTATTTTTTAGCCCGTCAAATCAGAAATGATTCACAGATTCCATAGAAACCAATATCATATGTAAGCTCTGACAAATAAGGGAGAGAGAAATAAATACAGTAGATAGAAATATAAGTACTGTAATAGAGAGAAAGCAGATGACAGAAGAAATTATGAGAAATGTACACAAATAACTAGCGGTCTCTGTTTTCTAAAGGGACCCCGAGGTTACGATGTTTATAGAAGAAAACAACAAAATTGTAGTATTTGATGGATAACTGCTTTATGAATTAATTTATGAATATGCACGAATGTGCCCGAATGAGACTGAATGGTGCCCGACTTATCAGAACCGAGCTCGATCACGGACCAACCACTAAACATTCGGGCCAAATTTTAGAGCAGCGGTAAAATATTTACCACCTCCCCCGAACTGTAACTGACCTTACCAGAATGAGGGAGAACATTGCCAGAATATACCCGATCCGCTACGCAAACGCTGCCAGAACGCTATTCGAGTAGAGTTTTGGCTCCAGTTCGGCTATGTGTGATGGCCCCTTTAAGGGTGGAGAAGCCGTCAGATTCAAGAGGTGATCCCCCTCCGCCATCTTATTGAAACCTCTTTCACGTAGAGGTGTTAATCTACGCTATCGGATTTCGGGTTAAGGGTTGGCTTGGGTATGGTCTTGACATTTCCCTGGTTTATACTTTACAATTTTTGGTCAGTTCTATTATGGGAGTGAACACAGAAGGTTGTGTATCATACCACAATGCCTGCCTGTTGTACATATAGTTATGCATATAAAGAAGCCATACTCTGCCCCTTCCTTCATGAGAATTTAATTTTCTTCCTCATCTATACCCATTTATATCGACATTAAATTATTCATCTAAAATTTTTGACAAAATAAATGTTAACAGTCTAATTAATTCAAAGAAAGTTAAGTCCAAATTACCAGATGGGTGTGTCAAACCATTAGTAGTTTATTCATGTGAGCGACCTGTTGGATCAATTGTTTGTAATTATAATTTTTTGTTTAATCTTAACCCTTCCTGCCCGGGTAGCATTTTAAAATGCCGCAAATTGCGAAAGCCCGGAGCCCGGGAAGCATTTTATAATCTGTATGCTTGAAAGCGTCCTAAGCGTGCTTTGAAAACCGCGCGGCGAAACGTTTGTTTACAAGATCGATCGTAGCGCCACCAAGCCTCAACTACATCGCTTAACAGTCCGACCTTGTCCGCCATTGCTAGTTATAGCGAAAATAAGTCTTCCAAAGTATCCGCTATGGCTAAATACGCGGCAATACTCTCTCCACGGAAATCGTCATCACACCTGAACCAGTTGACCTAGAGAGCTCTACTCAACGTCAGTCTACAGATACAAGTATAGGCTACATTTTGAGATGTGTGTGAAGTCTCTAGCTATTAAATTAACAAAAATAGGCCTATGTTTACATACAACTTTTTTGGCCAGATCGCCCGCTATCAACATTTAGAAATACTGCCCGGGCAAGAAGGGTTAAGAGAAAATTATATTTTCAATAATAATAAGTGTGTATGTGAAGGTCATGGATATTCATAGTTTTTCACCAACCAACTTTACTTCTACAGTAATCTCAATTAATGAATCAACAAATACATGTGGCACTCCAAGGACTCGAACCTAGGATACTCACACCGAAATTCCGCGCATTTATGCGCATAATAAAGTTAATTTATAGTCCGATAGGTCATATATTAACAGGTGATGTAGAACTAGTTAAACATTTTGCAAACGACAAATTAGTGGAGCTATGTCAAAAAGGTTTTAAATATAGAATAGGGAATAATAAAGCTACATGGGACAAAATATTAAAAGATATTTTTTGTTTTTTCAGTGAATAGATTAAAAGAGAAATTGTTAAAAAATTTGCACTAGCCTACAATGCGAGGGAGCTAGAAGCATGGTAAAATTTTAATTAATTAAATTAATTAGAAATAAAATGTTCTCCTTTAAAAATGTATTTAATCTTTCGGATATGGTAGACTATAATTATAATAAGCTTAAAGTTGATTTAATAAATTTACATAAACATTTTGTAATCACTACCGTATATAAAGCCAGCAATAATTATAGCTTCACATGTAAGAAAATGTATCTAGAAAACATGAAAAAAGAATTAGGCATTAGAGGTAACATATTACATACAAATATTTGTGGTTATTCTATTTATGAAATTCAAAATAATTTGATCATTGATAACTTACATACACAATGCATACACAAATTTAAAGACCGAATGCTCCACACAAAATGAGGTTCTGGTCTCACGTCTTAATGGCGGCATTCCAGGCAGCCCTGTTAAGAGCCGCCTCACTTGTCAGGTTCTTTGAATTAAGATCAGACTGTGAAATCCAATCCCACGTCTTTTTTGGTCCGCCCCTTGGTGCAGCTCCCCCCACATTTATGGACTTGCATCTTTTCCCCCAGCTTTGTTCATCCATCCTCTTCACGTCCAAACCATCCAAGCCTGCTAGTATACATCTCATCACTGATACTCTTGTTACCTAAGCTTCTCCTTAGCTCTACACTTGATATCCTATCTTGCAGTTTGGCACCACACATCCATCTCACCATCCTCATCTCATTACGTTCCATTCTGTTGGTATTATCCGCTTTGACAGGCCACATTTCTGAAGCATATGTCATTGCTCTTTTAACGCATGAAGCGTACACCTTTCCCTTCAAGGGGAGAGGGAGTCTTTCCCCAGCCGCATCTTATTCTTACCTTTGGATACCTTTGGATGTGTTCGCCGCTCCTCTAGCGGCACCAAGGAGCGCGACGCCCCTCGTTATGTTTGGCGATAGTGGCGGCCTCGGCCCCACCACCGGCAGAGATGGTATCTCCTAAGTAGCAAAACTTGTCCACCATCTCCAGTACCTCATTGCCAAAGTTAACACTCTCGAGCCGGTCATTGAATACAAGCTCACCTTTGCATACTATGCATACAAATTTCTCAATTTCGGACTTCTTCCTAGGTAGAGGTCCCTTTATTCTAGTGCAGCACTTCTACCTGTGATATACCCAGCTGCAGCAGACGCTACACTGTATTGAGTTTGTGCCTACTACTTTTCTGCATACTGCGCATGGTTTTGCCCCACTTTTTTCTACCTTTCCTAGCCCTAATCCACTATGTAAAACCTTTGTTTTATTTATATTAACTCTTAAACCTTTACTTGCCATGCCCTCTTTTCATCTTCTAAAGTTGTATCGGCATCCCGCGCACTATCTGCGATAAGTACTAGGTCATCTGCGTACAGCAGTTCCCATGGGAGCCCAACTCTGGAATCACCAGATAGTGCCTCCAGAACCATAACAAGGAAGAGAGGGCTTAACACAGAGCCCTGGTGAACTCCGACGCAAACTGTAAACTCTTCACTCAGTTCACCTTTCACCCTCACTGCCATTCGAGAGTTCTCGTACAACTTCATTATCACACCTTCTAAACTCGATCTGATTTTTACAAAAGATCCTCACAAAATTAGTGATATAAACTATCTATGTCCTGTAGGCAAAAGTGATCACCTATTACTAAAATGGAAGTTGACCTCGAGTAATGCCAATAGATTAGACAATAGCTATATAAATGACAGATTAAATTATAGTAAAGCTGATTATGTATCCTTGAAAAGATATTTAGAGGGAGTAGATCGGGATCTTATTTTGAAGGAACAAGATGTACAAGGTAAATATAGTAGATTCCTCGAAATTTATAGAGAAGGATCCAATCTGTTTGTCCCAAGATATAAAACTGGAAATTTTATTAAGCAGAAAGAATGGTTTAATTTGAAATGCAAAACAGCTTAGGGTAGGCGTGATGCAGCTTGGGCTAGATTAAGAAGAAGGAACACTGAGAGTAATCGGAATAAATATAAACAGGAGAGAAATAGATATGTTACCATAATTAGGCAAGTTAAAATGAACTATGAGAAGAACATAGTAAATAAATGAGAAAGTGACCCTAAATTATTTTATAAATATATAAACAGTAAGTTGAAGGTAAAGGAACAAATTACTAAATTAAGAGTTGATGCTAGGACGCATGAAAATGTATCGGACATGTGCGAGGTAATGAAAACAAATTGGGGTCGGTTTTTACTAGAGAGGAAAGTTTTGACGAACCACAGGCGGGAGTACTGGAGAGTGGTCTTAGTAAGATTGAAATAACTAGAGATGAGCTGTTGTTGTTGTTGTTCCCTAAGCTGCCTGGCCGAACAGCCCCGAGTCCCTGAGGAAGGCCATGGCCACGATCGGGCTTTCCCACAGAGCTCTCATTGAGTGTAGATTGTGTTGTTGGCGTAAGTGGTTGTGTGAAATGCAGTCTTCTATGATGTGTTTAATGGTATGAAGTGCTGTGTTACATCCCGGGCAGGCGTCGACAACGGAGTCATCCAGTCTCTTCTGATAGCTCAGGAGAGCTGGATGGTGTCCGCATCTCAGCCTGGCCAGGTGGACTCTGTCCTCGCGAGGAAGGGAGGATTCGGAAGGATGGATTTCGGGAGGTCGTGCATGTAGCTGCGTGATGTCTGTGAGTGAGTGGATGGATCGGTGAGAGATATGAGTATGGATGTGCTTCTGGAAGTTGGTTCGGGGTGGCCAGGGAGGGAGAGAGGACAATAATTGTGTGTGATACCGTGTGCTGGGTGTTGTTTTGATATTTCTTGGTGTCTGTGGGTGTGTTGCCATGTAGTTTAGTGGGTGGTCTTGGTTTGTGGAGGCTGCTGCCAGGAATTGAGTGCCTCTCATGTCCAGATGGTCTTTGACTTTGAGGATTTTGGTTTCTTGATGTAGGTGATCTGTGGGTGCAGTAGCTGTGCAGCCTGTAATGATCTTCAGGGCTTTGTTTTGAATAGTCTGTAAGGTCTTATGATGTGTTTCAGCTAGGTTAGAAGCCCAGGCTGGGCTTGCGTATTCCATCACTGATCTTATGTATTGTTTATATACTGTGGTGGTAGTTTCTTTGTTGTGTCCAAATTTTGTGTGAGCAAGTGACCTGAGAGCGTTAAGTCTGGGTGTCTGTTTCTTTTTAATGTTTGTGGTGTGCTGTTTGAATGTCATATGAGTATCATATGTTACTCCTAGGATTTTGGGTGTGTGTGTATGTGTTAGGGGTGTGTTGTTTATGGTGAGTTGAGGGATGTATTCGTGTTCTCCTGTCCAGCTTGTGAGCAGGGTTGCAGAGATGAGCTGTTATCTGCGATGAGAGGACTTGAAGTAAGGAAAGCTATGGGACCGGATGAAGTGTCTGCCTGGGTTTTAAAGGAGTGTGCAGAGCAATTAGTGGAGCCAGTGAGGGATATAATTCAAGCTTCCTTAGATAAAGGACAGGTTCCTGTTGAATGGAAAAGAGCTAATATCATTCCGATATACAAGAATGGAAACCCTGAGGACCCTTTAAACTATAGACCATTTTCACTTACTAGTATTGTATGCAAGATTTGTGAAAAGCTAATTAGGAAGAGATGGATGAAAATGTTGGAGAGAAAGAAGATAATAACCCCAAAGCAATTTGGATTCAGAGAAGGGACATCTTGTGTTACCAGTTTGCTATGTTACTACAGTAGGGTGATAGATGTACTCCAAGAAAGAGGCGGATGGGTGGACTGCGTCTACTTAGACCTTTCCAAAGCATTCGATAAGGTATCACATAAGAGATTGTTATCTAAGCTTGAGACGCTAGGATGTGTCAGGGGGAGTTTGCTGAAATGGATGGAGAGCTATTTAACAGATAGGGAAATGAGGACCAACATTAGAGGAACTTACTCATCGTGGCGGAAAGTTGAGTGGTGTGCCACAGGGATCTGTGTTGGCACCTCTCATGTTCCTTATGTACGTGAATGACCTGCCGATAGGCATAAACTCTACATGTCAATGTTTGCAGATGACGGAAAAATTATGAGACAAATAACAAATAAAAGTAGTTGTGAGGAGCTGCAAGGGGATTTAGATAAAATATACGAATGGAGCACCAAGTGGAAAATGAAATTTAATATAAGTAAATGCCATGTGTTAAATATGGGAAGAAGTGTGAATAGACCAAATTGGGAGTACAGAATCGAAAATATTTGAGATAATATAATTAGCAAGGCCGAAAAAGAAAAGGATTTAGGGTTGATTATACAAGATAACTTGTCGCCAGAGAAACATATTAACAAGCTCTTTAGCGGAATGTATGCAATGGCCGGGAATATGAAAGTTGCTCTGAACTACTTGGATGAGACCATGGTAGCGAAAATTATAAAAAGTATGATTAGACCAAGATTGGAGTATGCAGCAGTGGTGTGGTCCCCGCATCTTAAGAAGCATATTCACAAGTTAGAAAGAATCCAGAGAGCAGTTACGAGATTGGTTCCAAGTCTCAGAGAACTGCCATATGAAGGGAGGCTAGACAAATTAAATCTACCGAGTCTAAAAGAGAGGAGAGAGAGGGGAGACATGATAATGATGTACAAATGCACCCGAGGGCTGGAGAGGCTGGATAGGGAGGATATATTAATTATGGATACAGGAACAACTAGAGGCCACAGATACAAAGTAAAAAGACCTACCTGCAAGAACGATATCAGGAAGTTTAGCTTCCCCTATAGATGTATTGACAAATGGAATAGGCTGGAGGAGGAGGTGGTAGGGGCAAGGATCATCCATATTTTCAAGAAAAAATTGGATGAAAGTAGACTGAGAGATGGGACAACACGAGCTTAGCTCAACTCCTGTAAACTACAATTAGGTAAACTGGTGATGGGCTGGTCTATCAGAATGAGAGTTGAGCGTTCTCTGCCATACCCATAGCTTACTCTGACTGTTCCTTTTACTTATATATTTTCTAGATCTCAAGTGACGGCATCTTTTCCGTGGATTGACCTCCCTACTGCCAACCCTGGCAGATTGGGAGCCAAAGCGTCACATTTTTCCTTTGCCCCTCAATTTTCCCTTTATAATTGCTGAGGGGCACAGGGCCTTGGGTGGGGCTTTTGTTTCCCGGGCGTTTCCGCACCCACCTCAGCTCCCCGCCTTTGAGTGGCTTCGGTCACCTGGGCATTATTAGTGGTAAGCTGGGAGGGTTCTGTGGGGGCACTCGGTTATGGCCTTGGCCTTGCTCGGGACCTTGGGGCTGCTCGGCCAGACAGCCTGAGGAACAGCAACAACAACAACAACAATTAGGTAAATACACGCACCAGCCACTCCTCTACGCAAAGTTTTCTCATAGCCCACTGCATAACTTCTCTGGCACTACAAACGCAAGATACAGATCCCTATGTTTAACCCGTAAAGTGCAATACGCCTCACGGAAGGCACGGTATTTAAACATAAGTAAAAAATCCTTCAAATACCATGCCAGTGCCGGGAAATGACTCAAAATTGTATGACAGACAGAAAGTAGTAGTATCTCCCTATACCACATCCTCCACTCCTCCCCCCTTTATACCCCCCCCTTCCTGAACTTGACCCTTTATTTTGTCCATTATTGCGCATCCTTCCTGCAGCTGCCTGACTATAAAGACAGCGTCGGTTGTGCCACGTCCTGGCATGAAACCGAACTGCATATCGTCAATAGAAATGCTTTCCCTTATCATACCACTTAATGAACATACTAATAGAAATATAACATTTTATATCAAACATTCTGATAAGAATAAGTGCATTTCAAAATTATACATGTTACGTAAATTTCATAAAAGACCTTATAAATATCGCTTTATTGCCAGAACAAAATTTTGCTACCACTAAAACTTTGTCAGAACAGGTCTACATTACTTAAAATACAGTATTGTACTGATAAATGATATTGCCCCTCAACTTTCCCTTCATAATTGCTGAGGGGCACAGAGCCTTGGGTGGGGCTTTTGTTTCCCGGGCGTTTCCGCACCCTCCTCAGCTCCCTGTCTTGGAGTGGCTTCGGTCACCCGGGATTCATTAGTGGTAAGCAGGGAGGGTTTTGTGGGGGGCGCTAGTTTATGGCCTTGGCCTTGCTCGGGACCTTGGGGCTGTTCGGCCTGACAGAATGGGGAACAACAACAACAACGATATTGTGATACCATCAAGAAAAGAACTGGCATTAACTATTATTGGAGTGTTGACAATTCATTAGAAGTTATTGATAAAAATAGTACCATGCCGAAAGTTACCTCAGTACAATAAACCCCCATTACATCGGACCTCTAAAAGTCGTCAGTTTGATTCCGGGACCCGGAGCGCCGGTATAAAGGCTACGCTCTTGTCTGAGTCACCCACTTGGACAGGACGCGTCAGTACGATCTAGCTGGTGTTGTGTTACACATCTCCTCCGTGTATATTCCTGTTTATCATGCCTCCCAAAGCGTAAGGTAACCTCGATATCACTTGAGATGGATAAGGGGAGTGAGGTGGTCAAGGAGAGTGAGATGGAGAAGGACAGTGAGGTGGAGAAGGAAAGTGAGATGGAGAAGGGAAATGAGGTGGAGGACAGCGAATGGACCAGTTTTCAATGAAAGGGTGATTGCTGTTCCATACTTATTGTTCCATATAAACTACTGTACTATACAGTACTGTATGTGCTATACTTGGTGTTTGTAGACCTGGAGAAAGCCTTTGACAGGGTGCCTAGAGATGTTGTGCAGTGGGCTATGAGGAAACTTGGTGTGGAAGAGTGGCTGGAGCGTGTGATAATGAAGATGTATGAGGATTCGCGAAGTGCGGTGAGGGTGAAGGGTGTACTGCGTCACGTGATGAGTTCGCAGTCCGTGTTGGAGTTGATCAGGGTTCAGTGTTAAGCCCCCCTCCTCTTTATTATGGTCCTGGAGGCACTGTCAAGAATTTTCAGAGGCGGACTCCCGTTGAAACTGTTTTATGCAGACGATTTAGTCCTAATAGCTGACAATATGCAAGATGCTGAGGCCAAATTCAGAAGATGGAGAGAGAGCATGGAAAGCAAAGGTTTAAGAGTCAATATTAACAAAACCAAGGTTATGCATTGTAGATTGAGACGAGGCAATGTGGAAAAGAGCGGTGCATACCCATGTGCAATGTGTGGAAAGGGTGTGGGCATAAACGCGATTCAATGTAGCATCTGTCGACGCTGGGTGCACCATGGGAGTAAGCGCTGTAGTAGAATAAGGGGACCCCTGCCGAAGGATAAGTCAGAAATAGAGAAATTTAAGTGCGTAGTGTGCAAAGGCGAGCTTGTGTTAAGTGATGATCCTGTGGCTGTGAATTTTGGAAATGAGTCATTGGAGCTGGTGGACAAGTTTTGTTACCTAGGATATACCATCTCTGTCCGTGGTGGGGCCGAGGCTGCCACTGTTGCTAGAATTAGATGTGGCTGGGGGAAGTTCAGAGAACTGCTGCCAATTCTGACCATGAAAAGAATGCCTCTCCCCCTGAAGGGAAAGGTGTATGCCTTATGTGTTAGAAGTGCAATGACGTATGTCTCAGAAACATGGGCCGTTAAAGTAGAGGATGTCAACAGAATGGAACGTAATGAGATGAGAATGGTGAGATGGATGTGTGGGGCCAGGCTGCAGGATAGAATAACAAATGTTGAGCTGAGGAGACGTTTAGGTATAAAGAGTACAGGTATTAGCGAAGTGATGCGTACAAGTAGACTGGGATGGTATGGATATGTGGAGAGAATGGATGAACAAAATTGGATGAAGAAACGCAGGTCTGTGATTGTGAGGGAGCTGCACCAAGGGGTGGACCGAGGAAGACCTGGGATCGGACTATACGTGCCGATCTCAAATCCAAAAACTTGACAGTGAAGCAGCCCTTAAACCCTAAAGAGTAGCACCCGGCTATAGCCGGGTGCCAATTTACAGCAAGTTACAAGCATTATTAAGGCTTTTAAAGGGTTAAAATAGAGTGCAAAATGGCCGGGAGCGCAGCGGGCCACACGTCCGACTCCCAGGGCCTACCGCCGCCCACTGACTCACCCTCCCTGTGTTCTCGAGAGGCCGGCAGTGTAGCCAGTAGTGAGCGTAGCTGGAAAAAATATGCCGCTATACGCTAAACTCCCATGTTGGTGGTACCACTGCCTGAGAACGACGAGTGCTACGTAGCTCGTTCTGGTCTCATTTTGAAGCTTTTAGCGCCTAGTTTTTTGCTGAATACATTTCTTTTCATGCAGATACTTGATTTATCATTCAGGAGGGCCTGAATATGCCCAAAATAGCCCAAAACCCCCCGCTCGTGAGGTGTTAACAGGGTTGCCTGGAACGCTGCCATTAGGACAAGAGACTGAAACTGCACGTATGTGTGGAGCACTCAGTCTTAAAATGTTATGTATGTATGTACAGTATGTATATATTAATATATTGAAATCTAGGGTACGAATAGGGTAGCCTCCGTTTTCTAGGTTGATGCCGAGGTCGCATTTATTCCGTATGGCTACTTGGAATGTTAGTGGCATGAATGATGGCACAAAAGAGAGAGAGGTTCTGGAAGTGCTAGTGAATGCCAGGCTGGATGTATGTGGAATGACAGAGACCAAATGGAAAGGTTCAGATGTGAGAGAGTGGGAGTGTGGAATGGGTGTGTGTGCTGGAGTGAGTGAAGGAACAGCGAGAGAAGGTGCGTGTTTGTTTGTAAGTAACAAATGGAAGGAATGTGTAAGAGAGTATGGGTCTGTGGGTTCCAGGATTGTGTGGGTGAGAATGAAAGTAGGAATACAAACGTGGGTGATTGTGTGTGTATGCCCCGACAGAGGATAAACTTGAAAGAAAGAAAGAGGAGTTCTGGATGAATGTGGAGGCGTGCCTTGAGAAGTTTGACAAGAACGAAAGAATATTTCTGATTGGAGATATGAATGGTAAGGTGGGTGATATGAAAGTTGAGGGAGTTGAGGGAGTGGTGGGAGGGTGGGGGGTACCATCAGAGGTGAATGGGAATGGTAGTGCACTTGTGGACGTATGTGTGGGGACGAGGCTGTGAATAGCCAACACCTTCTTCCGACACAGAATGATCCACAGGTACACGTGGAAACGGGTGTGGACGATGGAGGATGAGACAGTGGTGGAACGAAAGTCATTGATTGATTATGTATGTGTGGATGAACGAATGAAGAAATCTGTGATGGATGCTAGGGTGTATAGGGGTATTGGAGGGGGTCTGTCTGATCATTATGTAGTGGTAGCTAAGGTTAGGATACAAAAGAAGTGGGTGAGGAGAGCTGGCGGGGGGCGAGAGGAGGGTGGAATGGTGAGGAGGGTGGAGAGGTTGCAGGAGGAGGAAGTCAGGGAGGAGTACAGGAGAGCAGTGGAAAGATGACTAGGTGGGTTCGACCTGGAAGTTATGGAGGAAGTGGAGGAGATGAGCAAGGTGTTTAAGGATGAGATCTGTGCAGCATGTGAGGAGGTGTGTGGAGTCAGGAGAAGAGGAAGGGGAGTGAAAAGGTACAGCATGGTGGACAGAAGAGGTAAGAATAGCTGTGGAAGAAAAGAAGAAAGCACATAGAGAGTGGTTGGGTAGTAGAGGGAATGAAGATTCCGAGAGACAGAAACGAGCGAGGTACGTGGAGAGTAAGAGGGTGGTGAAGAGAGTAGTGAAGGAAAGTAAGAGAAGAGTAGATGAGGAATTTGGAAGGAATCTGAGTGTGAAATGGAGGGAGAGTAAGAAACTGTTCTGGAAAGAAGTCAAGAAAGTTAGGGAAGGTAGCAAGGGAAACAGTAAGGGTGTGAAAGATAAGAATGGGAGAATGCTAGCCGAGAAGCAAGAGAGAGTCGAAAGATGGAGGGAGTACTTCAATGAGTTGCTAAATGTAAGGAATGAAGAGCCAGCAAAACGTAGCTGGATATGGTATGGGAGGGAGAAGAAGAGAAGTAGTGGAGGAGGAGGTGGGGATCAGGAGGTCAGAAGTGTGGGAAGCCATGAAAAGAGTGAAGTTGGGGAAAGCACCAGGAACAGATGGAGTGTGTGGGGAAATGTTGAGGTATGGTGGTGAGATAGTGATCGAATGGGTATGGAAAATGTGCAAACTAGCATGGGAGAAGGGGAGTGCACACGATGACTGGAAGACTGGTATAATAGTCCCCCTATATAAGGGCAAAGGGGAAAGAGGAGTGTGTGGTAACCACCGAGGAATATATCTTCTAAGCGTAGTAGGGAAGGTATACAGTAGGGTAATGATTGAGAGAGTGAGAGTGAGAACGGAGAAATGGATAGGCGACGAGCAGGGAGGTTTTAGGAAGGGAAGAGGATGTGTAGATCAGATTTTTACCCTGAATTGTGTTGTGGAGAAATATCTGGAGAAGAAGCAAAAGGTGTATGTTGCCTTTATGGACTTGGAGAAGGCCTATGACAGAGTGGATAGAGAAGGTTTGTGGAAAGTACTTAGAATATACGGAGTAGATGGCAAGTTGCTGAAAGCAGTGAAGAGCATGTATGAGGGTGTGGAGAGTGAGCAGAGCGAGTTCTTTGACCTGAATGTTGGTTTGAAACAGGGGCGTGTGATGTCCCCGTGGTTGTTTACTGTATATATGGATGGAGTCATGAAAGAAATACTATCAAGAGCAGTGGATGTTGGTGTATCGCTGAAAAGGGAGGGAATTGAGTGGAAGCTACCTATACTGCTGTTTGCGGATGATACAGTTCTGATGTGTGATAATGAATGGGAGTTGCAGGGTCTGGTAAATGAGTTTGGAACAGTGTGCAAAAAACGGAATTTGAAGGTAAATGAGGGGAAGAGCAAGGTTATGGTCTTCGAAAGGGGTGAAGTCACAGAGTGTGAGGTGAAGCTAAACGGTCAGGCTATCGAGATCGTCAACTCTTTTAAGTATCTGGGCAGTGTGTTGAGTAAAGATGGGACTATGGATGAAGAAGTGCGGGAGAGGGTACAACAGGGGAAGAGGGTTGTAGGAACGCTGAAAGCAGTAACAAGAAATAGGGTGGTCAGTATGGAAGTGAAGAAGTCCTTGCATGACAGTGTGGTAATCCCGACACTGACTTACGGAAGCGAAGCATGGACGTTGGTTGAGAGACTCAGACCAAGAGTGAGAGCAGTGGAAATGACTTACTTAAGAAGTGCATGCGGAGTTACATGGAGGGATAGACAGGCTAATGAGGAAGTAAGGAGGTGTGGTGTGGAGGTAGATGTGCTGGAAAGTGTGAAAAGGAATAACTTGAGATGGTTCGGCCATATGGAACGTATGGAAAGCGAGAGAATGACTAAGAGGGTGTACGAGAGCGAGGTGGAGGGACAGAGAGGGAGAGGTAGACCGAAAGAGAGGTGGAAGGATGGAGTGAGGAAGTATATGAACGAAGGCGGTGCTGGTTGGGGGGAGGGGCATCGACTGACTGGGGACAGAGGTGCATGGGGGCGGTTCGTTCGTGGCCACCCCTTCAGGGATCACGGCAATAGATAGATAGATAGATAGATGCCGAGGTCGCATTTATTCCGTTGTCATGGTTGCATGAAGTTTGCTCCCGTTTCCCTATTTAATCCCCGGCTGAAGTTTGTTCCCGTTTCACTATTCCTTATACGTCGGATTTTTCCTCTTTCAGGTCGGATTTTGTCCTCTTTTAGATCGGACACAACCGGAGTTTGGACATCTCGGAAAATCGGACATTTCGGACTGGGTGTCCCCCCAATTAGTCCGAAATAGCGATTCCCTTCCCCTAGTATTGACATTCTCGGTGTAACATTAACTACTAACTGAGCTGGACACATTATGTTAGAAGCATTGCTAAGAATGCCTCTAAAAAACTGGGACTCCTGTACAGAGTTCGAGAATTCTTCACTGACGAGCAGTTGGCCGTAATATATAAAAGTCATGTGCGTTCTCAGATGGATTACTGTTCACCTCTGTGGGGTGGAAGTGGAGTGGTTTGCATTGAGGCAGTTAGACAAAATTCAAAATAAAGCTATTAGATTAATCAATAACCCTGCAATCACACAGGACCTTCCTACATTATCCATACGAAGAAACGTTGCATCCCTTGCATTATTCTACAGATATTTTCACAGCAATTGTTCCGAGGAACTTGCTTCAATTGTGCCGCCTCTCCACATCTTTCCCCGTAGAACTAGGGCAGCTGAGAGCGCCCATGAATTTACACTTTCTCCTCCACAATGCAGAACTTCTGCTTATCAGAATTCATTTATCCCCAGAGCTACTACTCTTTGGAATTCACTTCCCTCGAATTGCTTTCCACAAACTTACAATTTACAAATGTTTAAATCCAGTTGTTACAAACATTTTATGAATGGAGGATGCCTTTAGGCACATGGACCTTTTTGTTTTATCTGTGTTTTTCCTTCCTCCGTTCATTGTCTCTTTAAAAAAATAAAAAATAAAAAAATATATAGCTTTGACTTTTCAACTTTGTATACCAATTAGCCTTTGGATTTAGTATTTTCAGAACTTTGCCTTATAATAGATTTGCACTTTGACAGATTTTTATTTGTTTATTCTTACATTTTTTTTTTTTGCTAGACACCGTAATTACCGTGATAGGGTGGCCATGAACATTAGGCATTTGTCACAAACGTGACCTTTACTGACTATGTCACGGCTTGTGACATATTTGACAGATTTGTTAAAAATGGTAATTATTTTGTAAATGTTTATTCATATTTTAATAATGTATCAATTAGCTCTATCCCACTAGTTCAGTATATTTTGATAGAACTAAACTTAAAGATGCCCTTAAATTCCTCCTCTTCAATATTTACGTTAGATTTGGGCCCTAGATTTTCAAACAAATATTAGGAATTCCCATGGGTGGAAAAGCTAGCCCGTTAATTGCGGATTTATTCTTGCTTGCTTTAACTTTATTTATATAAAAGACTTGGTTGACAATAGCAAGAAAAATAACATCCCAGAAAAATTAGCACTGCTAAATTGTTAAGTAATAATAGTAGATATATCGATGATATTCTCGTTTGCAATATGTTAAATTTTAATGAAGTCACTAAACAAACTTATCCTAATTCCATTCCCCTCACACAAGGTAACGTAAAGTTGAAACATTTCTTGATATAAATACTGTATACAGATTGTTGATGAACAGTGTACACTTAAAGTACATCACAAAGTTGACAATTTTATTTTTAACGTAATAAACTTTCCTTTCCCTAGTAGTAATATCGATAGTAAAATGTCTTATACTGTAATTGTTTTAATTCCCAGCTAATAAGATGTTGTATAACTTGCACTAAAGTAGATGACTTTTGATGCAAGTAAATTGCTGCATAAATGTAATCTTTTTAAGGTCAATTATTGTGACTGTATTCTAAAATTTGATAATAATTTTATTCAAGCATTTTTAACTTCAAGTTTCTCGTATAACCTCTGCTTACTTTTTGTCTGTATGTATTGATTGTAGGCTTTTTTTTTTTCTAGTGCTATTATTGATTTTTCTAAAATTTATTGTCCCTGTTAAAAGAGTACTGTACTTTGTTTAAATCTGTTGTTGCCCTCTTCATATTTGCAAATTGTTATACAGTACTTTATTTTATGTATCTATTCACTGTTGACAGTATCAATTGCTTACCTTTGTGATATCCTTCATTTTATGTGTACTATTAAATGTAGGTTATTTGTAGGGTAGTAATTGGTAGGGGTGCTTCTATGCACACAGGTACCTACCGTACCCGATAACACTGAGTGCTGTAACGTGTTTTGTACTATTGTAAATATCTTGTCAAATTGCAAATTTGCTTAACTCAATGACTGCAGGCTGTTATTTAAAAAATACGGTCATCACTGCAGCACTTATTATATGACAATAGCTGAATATCTGCCTAAAACAAGGCCTGGGAGGCAGGCAAGCGAGTACGAGCAGCGCAGATCCATCCCATCCACCACCAGCCGTGTCTGGGTGGACACTGGAGTCAGTGGGAGATATCTCCAGCCCCCTTACAGACTTGGAGATAGAGAAAACCGCTCAAACTCACTAACCTTTACCGATTTAGCATCACCTGTGCAAAATTGTTGCACGGCAACCAGTGGTCGTACAGACACGATTCAGGTGTCATTGGAAAGGTCTATCCCTCTGCTTTCAGGGATATATCATTGAAATACATTCCTACTGTAGCTCTTGTTTATACATGAAAATGTGCAGGGAATGAAGGTTACTTTTAGTCCCAAACCCCTGTATGGTACAGTGGTGACCAAGCAATTGTCATACGACAAGTGCCGCAGTCATTGCATTAAATATATAATTTTTACATATACTGTATTGTAGTTTCTTTATTCATACAGAATTTAGTAGAATTTACCAGAACATCCTGAAACTTCCCAAATTGAGCTAATTCCTTGAACATGACGAGAATGCGTTGTTATGTGTGTGCGACTAATTTGCTTGGGAAACAGATGAACTTGCACATGTAGTGATGTAAAGTATACCCTATGTGGTGGTTTGGTGTTCTTTTATTTCATATTATTTTGCTAAAGTGATATTTCCACAACGATTTAAATTAGTTTTTTTGCCTTTATATTGTGTTGTCCCTGTTTAGTGTTGTGAGTTTTACAATATAATACTCGTCCAATATTTACAAATTCTCTTCTCACATTTCAGACAGTGTCACACAAGCCCTTAACCCGTCATTTTGATGAGCAACATTTTTAGTAATTATACAGTACAAGTTTTTGGTATTTTTTACTTTGAATCGACACCAAGAAGGAATGATAATGTTTTAAAGGATTGAATTTATATACAACTATATTAACCCGTACCAGCCCCAGCGACGCGCCTGACGCGTCCGGCGATGAATGTAACGTACAGCACCAGAGACCGCGCCTGACGCGTCACCCTAATTGCACCGACCGTAACCTCAGGTGTAGCCACTCAAGAGGGCTCAGATTTGTATGGGAACTGTGTACATATCCCACGCAACCGTGCCGATGGTTGAAAACTCTCAAAATCCAGGTGCGTGCGCGTGAGCGCGCAATAACCTGTTTTTTGGGGGTTAATTGCCTTCAATTTTTTACTCTTGTAAAATACGTTTTCGGGGGCTCTGTAGGACCATTCTTTAAGCTTTTTGAGCGTTTTTTCATGTTTTTTCCTTCATTCCTAACCCATTCGCTATTGTTTCTGGAATAAAACCATTTTTTGAAAACTGGCCGGGTTCTGGTGAACAAACATTACAAAACTAGCCGGGGCTGGACGGGTTAAGTGGATACCATACCACAATTGCCTGAAGAAAATTCCGAAAAAATAGCTTGTGAGACACCGGCTTTGACTCCCGGATTAAGATAAGCCAGCTGACGCCACTACACAATATGGCAGTAGTGGAATCAATGGACTCTTATGGGTTAATATCCCATGGCCTCTCCATCTATTTTTTTTATCTCCATGGCTGGAGTAACTGCTCTAGGTTATTTTGGAAAGAAAAAATAGAAGCTTATTCACCAGGTTGGTCAGTGAAATGGGAGGAGAGCCATTGGCGGGGGTGAACATTGAAATCTCCTAAGATAGAGATTTCTGAGAAAGGAGAGATGGATAGAATGTGTTCCACTTTAGAGGTTAGATAGTCAAATATTTGTTTTGGATAGTCAGTAGAATTAGGGGAGAGATAAACAGCGCAGAAATATTTAGTTTGAGAGTGACAAGAACGCTTTAGACAGAGAGTTAAGAACTCAGAAGAATCAAAGTTCGGAACACAAGAGCAAGATTGTTGCGCACATATGCGCTTCGGAGATCGGCCCAACATTCTTGACGACGAAATATAATACTGACTGCAACAACCCTTCGCTTATACTGTCAATCTTTTCTCCTCATTTTTGGGGGCTCTTCCGACCATAAACTTATCTCTGTTACCTGGTCCATTCTCTACACAGTCTGGCCGAAACAGATCCTCCCAGCCGGCGGCCGCTTTGTGGCACTTGGGCACTGCCGACTGGGAGGCTCTCCGGCAGTACTACTTCTGTTCCCACAATTTCCCATGGAATGATTTTTACTTCCATTGGGCCGAGGACGCCCCGGAGTAGTGCGGAAGCGCATTATTACCGAGGTAATCTTCTCGGGCAATCGGAAGCGTACTTCCATTTTCTTTCTCCCCAGGTCTAATGCCCAACAAATCTTGGTTTACTTCACGCTTGTTCTATTACTGTGCCGCAACAAGGAGGAAGCATTCAAACGGTACCGACGGCCTTACAACTCAAGATTATCTCACTTCTTTGCTACTGTTTCTGCCTGGAATCAAGCCAAATCTGTTCTTCGCCGTGCCTAGCACTCTTTCATCAATAATAAATGCACTGAACTAAGCCAACCCTTAGCTCTTTCCCAAGCTTTCTGGCATTGAAGAGGCCAAAAACCTCTCCAACAATATTTCGTTACCTCGTGCGTTCCCTTCCCCTTTTCCACTATGATGGCATAACCATCACTCTTCATTCATTCTGCTGCTGACCAAAGCTGACAACTGCTTCGCTCAAACTTTTGCCTAGAAGAAAAGAAACTCTACCTTGGATGATTCCGGTGCTATTCCTCCCTCTCCACCCCCCTCTCTCCTACTTATGCCTAATATCCTAATCTCTTCTAAAGGGGGTACCTTTCTACCTCTCTGGGCTTAACACTAAGAAGGTGTACCGGTGCCGGAACGAGTGTTCCTTCACTGTTGTACTCAAAAACTCTGCTTCCGTGGTGACTCCCTGCCTAGGCAAACTCTTTTCGTCTCTGTCTCTCCCTCTAACGTCTTCCCCTTCATGCTGGAACAGTCTTTGCTCGCTCATTCCATCAAACCTGTCCCCAAAACAAGGGTGACCGCTCTCAACCCTCCAACTATCCTCCAATTGCTTCTCATCTCATGTACCGCTAAAGTTTTTTTTAAACCTATATTGCTTCCAAATTTCTTAAGCATTTCTCTTGCTCATATTCTGCTCTCAGATCGCCAGTAATGGCTTAGGAACTCATGATGCATTGTTCATTAGGACAAGTAGTTGAGATACGGGCGATCTGGCCGAAAAGTTGTATAGGCCTAGAAAACCCTATCTTGTTATTTTAAACAACTGGCTGAGAGGTAATTCATACCCATCGGTCAAAAAACTTCGCCCTGTTTCGTAATCTGGTAGACGGGCAATTGAGTAGAGCTCTTTAGGTCATACTTCGTTCAGTTGTGGCGGAATGTCACGTGGGAGACGAACAACTGTTGGCAGCGGCTATTTTTACGCAAACTATATCGCACACAATAATAACACTATTCTTGTTCTCCAAGCATCACAAAGTAACAAAAGTAGCTAGACTTGCTTGGCCAAATTATTGTTTTAAGGGTGGCGCATCGCTCCTCAAAACAAGAGCAAAAAAGGCCATTGGTTTACAACGGTTTCGACCTCACGGCTTTCTAAACCAAGCTTATATGGCCCTTAACTAGCGTGCTCGCAAAACATAAGTCGAGTTAAAGAAAGAAAAAACTGGGCAAAAAAAACGGGTGGAAAAAAAAAAAAAAAGGGTAAAAAATCGAGTGGGATCAGTGAAAAATGGGTGGAATAGTAAGGATCCATGACGTCCGACATCTGTGGCAGGGGAAGTCCCGGCCCACACTAACTCCAGTTCCCCCAGCCGCGCATGTGAGGTATGACAAAGTTGTAACCAATTAGTTCGCACTAAAAGTGGAGCAATGTGCAAGCAAATCAGCATAAACCTTCCACTTCGTAGAGGTAACACTGTACACGGCTGCCCAGAGTGCTACGTAAGCTAGTATACTTGGCGTCCTTGTGTAGCGATTCCGCCCTAGTTTTTTGGCCGCAATACAGTTCCTTTCATACTGATGGTTGATGATAGCATGCAGAATGGCCTGCAAAAGGCCCAACACTGGAAGCCACAGAAGGGCCCCAGCTAGACAAGGGTTAATAGGCTTACAGATTTTAAAAGTACACCCAGGTTTCCTGCCCATCTTGCCCGCGGTGTCATTTTAAAATGCTGCCGGCGGAGGGGTTAATGGTCCGCTCTACTGGTGATCTTCTTTCATATCTTACCTAACTCTTCGTCATCCTCCTTTCGGGACTTCTGTAAAGACCTTTGTCTATTGCACTAGATATATCGAAGGCCTTCGATAGAGTCTGTCACAAAGCTTTAATTTGCTAAACTAAAACTACCCTCCTTCGGTTTCTATCCCTCCATCGCTGTGCCGTTTGTTGTTTATTTTGTTTCCGGCCGTTATCCGTAGCTCTGCGGTTGTGGACGGCCATCGCTCACTTCCTCATTCTATCAACTCCGGTGTTCCTCAGGGTTCTGTCCTATCTCCTATTCTCTTTCCTAATTTTCATAAAATGATCTTCTCAACTGTACCTCCCTATGTCTACCTATTTTGCGTTCACCACTGCTATTAGGCAACAGAGGAGCGCTGCCGCATCTCGTTCTCTACCTTACACTACACAAATTCGTTTTTACCCAGGAGCGTGCCGTCCCTCGTTCGCTACCTTAGGAACTGTACACAATTATTTTTCCAGAACGCCGCCAGCCAAGCAATTCCTCCCCCTCCAAAACAAACGTAATGACGCCATAGAACACTTATCTTCTGATCTAGACTACTATTTCCAATTGGGGCAGAGAAAACCTTGTTACCTTGATTGCTTCCAAAAAAACCCAATTTCTCCATCTATCCTACCATTCCGGAACTCCCAGTGGAGTATCCCTTATTCTATCAACAATACAAAAATCAATCCTTCATCTTCTCTCAATATTCTTGGTGTCTCTTTTATTCTGCTCTCACTGTTGGGAAGGACCATATTACCAAACTTGGTAAGGCAGCCTACCAGAAGTGTGGGTGTTTTCGGGGGAACCTCCTCAAGGGGTTCTTTACCCCTGACCAAAAAAAAAACAGCTTCTTGCTCTGTATAGGGGCACCAGTGCGTCCATTGTCATTGAGTATTGTCCACATATGTGGGGAGGCTCCTCTCACACAACCGCACGCTAGACAAAGTAGAAAGGAAGGCCTTTCCATATCATTAACCCTTCCCCCGCCCGGGCAGCATTTTCAAATGACACTGCGGCAGATGGGCAGGAGCCTGGGTGTCCCCTTGAAAGCCTATTAAGCGTGTTTTG
>CM064550.1:22542022-22713014 GCA_032716605.1 Paralithodes platypus
TCAAGAGGTGAATCCCCCTCCGCCAATCTTATTGAAACCTCTTTCAAGTAGACGGTGTTAATCTACGCAGTAGTCGGGAACTTTCGGGGTTATTAGCCGGTTGTTGCAGCTTGGCGGATGGTCTTTGACATTTCCCTGCGTTTATAATTTACAATTTTTGGTTAAGTTCGATTATGGGACCTGCTGCAGGGGAACACAGCAAGGTTGTGTATTCCATACCACAATGATGTGACCTGCTCTGTTGTAAATATAGATTATGCCATATAAAAGAAAAGCCATACTCTGGCCCCTTCCTTCATGAAGAATTATAATTTTCTTCCTCATCTATACCCATTGTATATCGACATTTCAAATTATTCATCTAAAATTTTTTGACAATAATAAACTGTTAAACAGTTGACTTTTAAAAAACAAATTAATTCAAAATGGGAAAGTTAAGTCCAAAAATAACTACCAGTATCGAGCGTGCTGTCAAACCATTCGTAGTTTATTTCATGTGAGCGAATCCTCGTTGGATCAATAGCTGTTGTGTAATTATAATTTTTTGTTTAATCTTAACCCTTCTCTGCTCCGCGCATTGGTTAGCATTTTTAAAATGCCGGCAAATTGACGAAAAAGCCCAGAGCCGGGAGTGAAGAAGCATTTTATAATCTGTATGCCACACTTGAAAGCTGTACCCTACAGCCGTGCCTTTGATAAATGTCCCGCCGCCGGCCGCTCCGGAAACGTTTCTGTTTACAATGATCGATCGTAGCCGACCACCAAGCCTCAACTACCATCGCCTTATACAGTCCCGACCTTGTCCCCGCCCATTGCTAGTTATCAGCGAAAATAATGTCTTCCAACAGTAATCCCGCCTATGGCTAAATACGCCGGCAAATACTCTCTCCCACGGAAATTCGTCATCACACCTGAACCAGTTGACCTAGAGAGCTCTGTTTGTCTACGTCAACGTCAGTCTACAGCAAGATACAAGTATAGGCTACATTTTGAGCAATTCGTTGACTGTGAAGTCTCTAGCTATTAAAATTAACAAAAAATAGGCCTAGGGTGTTTACATACAACTTTTTTGGCCAGATCGCCCGCTATCAACATTTAGAAATTACTAGCACCCAGGGCCCAAAGAAGGCGTTAAGAGAAAATGATATTTTCAATAATAATAAGTGTGTATGCTGGAAGGTCATGGATATTCATAGTTTTTCAACCAACCACACTTTACTTCTACAGGTAATACTCAATTTAATGAATCAACAAATAAATGTGGCTACTCCAAGGACTTCGAACATAGAGATACATCACACCGAAATTCCGCGGCATTTATGCGCATAAATAAAGTTAAATTTATAGTCCGATAGGTCATATATTGTAACAGGTGTATGTAGACACTAGTTAAACATTTTGCAACGAACGACAAAAATTAGTGGAGCTATGTCAAAAAGGTTTTAAATATAGAATAGGGAATAATAAAGCTACATGGGACAAAATATTAAAAGATATTTTTGTTTTTTTTTTCATGTGAATAGATTAAAAGAGAAATTGTTAAAATAATTTGCCACTCAGCCTACAATGCCGAGATGGGCACGAGCTTAGTAAGCATACGGCTTAAAAATTTTAATTAATTAAAAGTAATTAGAAATCAAAATTGTTCTCCTTTACAAAATGTACTTAATCTTTCGGATATGGTTAGACTATAATTATAATAAGCCTTTAAAGTTGATTTAATAAAGTTTACCATAAACATTTTGTAATCACTACCGTATGATAAAAGCCAGCCAACTAATTATAGCTTCACATGATAAGAAAATGTATCTAGAAAACCATAGAACAAAAGGAATTAGGCATTAGACCTCGAGTAACATATTACATACAAATATTTGTGGTTATTCTATTTATGAAATTCAAAATAATTTGCATCATTGATAACTTACATACACCAATGCATACACAAATTTAAAGACTTTATATCGAATGCTCCACACAAAATGAGTAGGTTCCTGGTCTCACGGTCTTAATGGCGGCATTTCCAGGCAGCCCTGTTTAAGAGCCCCAGCCCTCTAATTGGATCAGGCTTCCTTTGAATTAAGATCCAGGACTGTGAAATCCAATCCACGTCTCTTTTTTGGTCCGCCCCTTGCGTGCCAGACTCCCCCCACATTTATGGACTTGAATCTTTTCCCCCAGACTTTGTTCATCCATCTCTTCACGTCCAAACCATCCAAAGCCTAGCATAGCTATACATACTCATCAACTTTGATACTCTTGTTACCTAAGCTTCTCCTTGTAGACTATACACTTGATATCATATCTTGCAGTTTGGCACCACCTACATCCATCTCACCATCCTCATCTGCATTACGTTCCATTCTGCTTGAGTATTATCCGCGTTGACAGGCCACATTTTCTGAAAGCATATGTCATTGCTCTTTTAACGCATGAAGCTGTACACCTTTCCATTCAAGGGTCGAGAGGCGTAGTCTTTCCCCAGACGCTATCGTATTCTTAACCTTTGGAATATCCTATCTGGAAGATGGTGTTCGCCGCCTCCTCTAAGCGGCACCAAGGAGCCGCGACGACCCACTCGTTATGTTTGGCGATAGTGCGCTGGCCTCGGACCCCCACCACCGGCAGAGATTGGTATCTCCTAAGCTAGGACAAAAACAGATCGTCCACCATCTCCAGTACTCATTGCCAAAGTTAACACTCTCGAGCCGGTCCGGGGTCATTGAATACAAGACTCAACCTTTGCCCATACTATGCCATACAAATTTCTCAATTTCGGACTTCTTCCTAGGTAGACGGTCCACTGTATTCTAGCTGCAGCACTTCTACCCTTCGTGATATACCCAGCTGCACCCAGGCAGACGCTACACTGTTATATTGAGTTTGGTGCCTACTACTTTTCTGCCATACTGCGCATGGTTTTGCCCCACTTTTTTCTACCTTTCCTCAGCCCTAATCCCACTATGTACAAACTCTTTGTTTTATTTATATTAACTCTTAAACCTTTACTTGCCATGCCCTCTTTTCATCTTCTAAAGTTGTATCGGCATCCCGCGCACTATCTGCGATAAGTACTAGGTCATCTGCGTACAGCAGTTCCCATGGGAGCCCAACTCTGGAATCACCAGATAGTGCCTCCAGAACCATAACAAGGAAGAGAGGGCTTAACACAGAGCCCTGGTGAACTCCGACGCAAACTGTAAACTCTTCACTCAGTTCACCTTTCACCCTCACTGCCATTCGAGAGTTCTCGTACAACTTCATTATCACACCTTCTAAACTCGATCTGATTTTTACAAAAGATCCTCACAAAATTAGTGATATAAACTATCTATGTCCTGTAGGCAAAAGTGATCACCTATTACTAAAATGGAAGTTGACCTCGAGTAATGCCAATAGATTAGACAATAGCTATATAAATGACAGATTAAATTATAGTAAAGCTGATTATGTATCCTTGAAAAGATATTTAGAGGGAGTAGATCGGGATCTTATTGTGAAGGAACAAGATGTAACAAGGTAAATATAGTAGATTCCCTCGAAATTTATAGAGAAGGATCCAATCTGTTTGTCCCAAGATATAAAACTGGAAATTTTATTAAGCAGAAAGAATGGTTTAATTTGAAATGCAAAACAGCTTCGGGTAAGGCGTGATGCCTGCTTGGGCTAGATTAAGAAGAAGGAACACTGAGAGTAATCGGAAAAAATATAAACAGGAGAGAAATAGATATGTTACCATAATTAGGCAAGTTAAAATGAACTATGAGAAGGACATAGTAAATAAATGAGAAAGTGACCCTAAATTATTTTATAAATATATAAACAGTAAGTTGAAGGTAAAGGAACAAATTACTAAATTAAGAGTTGATGCTAGGACGCATGAAAATGTATCGGACATGTGCGAGGTAATGAAAACAAATTGGGGTCGGTTTTTACTAGAGAGGAAAGTTTTGACGAACCACAGGCGGGAGTACTGGAGAGTGGTCTTAGTAAGATTGAAATAACTAGAGATGAGCTGTTGTTGTTGTTGTTCCCTAAGCTGCCTGGCCGAACAGCCCCGAGTCCCTGAGGAAGTCCATGGCCAACGATCGGGCTTTCCCACAAGAGCTCTCATTGAGTGTAGATTGTGTTGTTGGCGTAAGTGGTTGTGTGAAATGCAGTCTTCTATGATGTGTTTAATGGTATGAAAGTGCTGTGTTACATCCCGGGCAGGCGTCGACAACGGAGTCATCCAGTCTCTTCTGATAGCTCAGGAGAGCTGGATGGTGTCCGCATCTCAGCCTGGCCAGGTGGACTCTGTCCTCACCGGGAAGGGAGGATTCGGAAGGATGGATTTCGGGAGGTCGTGCATGTAGCTGCGTGATGTCTGTGAGTGAGTGGATGGATCGGTGAGAGATATGAGTATGGATGTGCTTCTGGAAGTTGGTTCGGGGTGGCCAGGGCGGGAGAGAGGACAATAATTGTGTGTGATACGGTGTGCTGGGTGTTGTTTTGATATTTCTTGGTGTCTGTGGGTGTGTTGCCATGTAGTTTAGTGGGTGGTCTTGGTTTGTGGAGGCTGCTGCCAGGAATTGAGTGCCTCTCATGTCCAGATGGTCTTTGACTTTGAGGATTTGGTTTCTTGATGTAGGTGATCTGTGGGTGCAGTAGCTGTGCAGCCTGTAATGATCTTCAGGGCTTTGTTTTGAATAGTCTGTAAGGTCTTATGATGTGTTTCAGCTAGGTTAGAAGCCCAGGCTGGGCTTGCGTATTCCATCACTGATCTTATCATTCTTATGTATTGTTTATATACTGTGGTGGTAGTTTCTTTGTTGTGTCCAAATTTTGTGTGAGCAAGTGACCTGAGGGCGTTAAGTCTGGGTGTCTGTTTCTTTTTAATGTTTGTGGTGTGCTGTTTGAATGTCATATGAGTATCATATGTTACTCCTAGGATTTTGGGTGTGTGTGTATGTGTTAGGGGTGTGTTGTTTATGGTGAGTTGAGGGATGTATTCGTGTTCTCCTGTCCAGCTTGTGAGCAGGGTTGCAGAGATGAGCTGGTATCTGCGATGAGAGGACTTGAAGTAAGGAAAGCTATGGGACCGGATGAAGTGTCTGCCTGGGTTTTAAAGGAGTGTGCAGAGCAATTAGTGGAGCCAGTGAGGGATATAATTCAAGCTTCCTTAGATAAAGGACAGGTTCCTGTTGAATGGAAAAGAGCTAATATCATTCCGATATACAAGAATGGAAACCCTGAGGACCCTTTAAACTATAGACCATTTTCACTTACTAGTCGTATGCAAGATTTGTGAAAAGCTAATTAGGAAGAGATGGATGAAAATGTTGGAGAGAAAAGAAGATAATAACCCCAAAGCAATTTGGATTCAGAGAAGGGACATCTTGTGTTACCAGTTTGCTATGTTACTACAGTAGGGTGATAGATGTACTCCAAGAAAGAGGCGGATGGGTGGACTGCGTCTACTTAGACCTTTCCAAAGCATTCGATAAGGTATCACATAAGAGATTGTTATCTAAGCTTGAGACGCTAGGATGTGTCAGGGGGAGTTTGCTGAAATGGATGGAGAGCTATTTAACAGATAGGGAAATGAGGACCAACATTAGAGGAACTTACTCATCGTGGCGGAAAGTTGAGTGGTGTGCCACAGGGATCTGTGTTGGCACCTCTCATGTTCCTTATGTACGTGAATGACCTGCCGATAGGCATAAACTCTACATGTCAATGTTTGCAGATGACGGAAAAAATTATGAGACAAATAACAAATAAAAGTAGTTGTGAGGAGCTGCAAGGGGATTTAGATAAAATATACGAATGGAGCACCAAGTGGAAAATGAAATTTAATATAAGTAAATGCCATGTGTTAAATATGGGAAGAAGTGTGAATAGACCAAATTGGGAGTACAGAATCGAAAATATTTGAGATAATATAATTAGCAAGGCCGAAAAAGAAAAGGATTTAGGGTTGATTATACAAGATAACTTGTCGCCAGAGAAACATATTAACAAGCTCTTTAGCGGAATGTATGCAATGGCCGGGAATATGAAAGTTGCTCTGAACTACTTGGATGAGACCATGGTAGCGAAAATTATAAAAAGTATGATTAGACCCAAGATTGGAGTATGCAGCAGTGGTGTGGTCCCCGCATCTTAAGAAGCATATTCACAAGTTAGAAAGAATCCAGAGAGCAGTTACGAGATTGGTTCCAAGTCTCAGAGAACTGCCATATGAAGGGAGGCTAGACAAATTAAATCTACCGAGTCTAAAAGAGAGGAGAGAGAGGGGAGACATGATAATGATGTACAAATGCACCCGTGGCTGGAGAGGCTGGATAGGGAGGATATATTAATTATGGATACAGGAACAACTAGAGGCCACAGATACAAAGTAAAAAGACCTACCTGCAAGAACGATATCAGGAAGTTTAGCTTTCCCTATAGATGTATTGACAAATGGAATAGGCTGGAGGAGGAGGTGGGTAGGGGCAAGGATCATCCATATTTTCAAGAAAAAATTGGATGAAAGTAGACTGAGAGATGGGACAACACGAGCTTAGCTCAACTCCTGTAAACTACAATTAGGTAAACTGGTGATGGGCTGGTCTATCAGAATGAGAGTTGAGCGTTCTCTGCCATACCCATAGCTTACTCTGACTGTTCCTTTTACTTATATATTTTCTAGATCTCAAGTGACGGCATCTTTTCCGTGGATTGACCTCCCTACTGCCAACCCTGGCAGATTGGGAGCCAAAGCGTCACATTTTTCCTTTGCCCCTCAATTTTCCCTTTATAATTGCTGAGGGGCACAGGGCCTTGGGTGGGGCTTTTGTTTCCCGGGCGTTTCCGCACCCACCTCAGCTCCCCGCCTTTGAGTGGCTTCGGTCACCTGGGCATTATTAGTGGTAAGCTGGGAGGGTTCTGTGGGGGCACTCGGTTATGGCCTTGGCCTTGCTCGGGACCTTGGGGCTGCTCGGCCAGACAGCCTGAGGAACAGCAACAACAACAACAACAATTAGGTAAATACACGCACCAGCCACTCCTCTACGCAAAGTTTTCTCATAGCCCACTGCATAACTTCTCTGGCACTACAAACGCAAGATACAGATCCCTATGTTTAACCCGTAAAGTGCAATACGCCTCACGGAAGGCACGGTATTTAAACATAAGTAAAAAATCCTTCAAATACCATGCCAGTGCCGGGAAATGACTCAAAATTGTATGACAGACAGAAAGTAGTAGTATCTCCCTATACCACATCCTCCACTCCTCCCCCCTTTATACCCCCCCCCTTCCTGAACTTGACCCTTTATTTTGTCCATTATTGCGCATCCTTCCTGCAGCTGCCTGACTATAAAGACAGCGTCGGTTGTGCCACGTCCTGGCATGAAACCGAACTGCATATCGTCAATAGAAATGCTTTCCCTTATCATACCACTTAATGAACATACTAATAGAAATATAACATTTTATATCAAACATTCTGATAAGAATAAGTGCATTTCAAAATTATACATGTTACGTAAATTTCATAAAAGACCTTATAAATATCGCTTTATTGCCAGAACAAAATTTTGCTACCACTAAAACTTTGTCAGAACAGGTCATACATTACTTAAAATACAGTATTGTACTGATAAATGATATTGCCCCTCAACTTTCCCTTCATAATTGCTGAGGGGCACAGAGCCTTGGGTGGGGCTTTTGTTTCCCGGGCGTTTCCGCACCCTCCTCAGCTCCCTGTCTTGGAGTGGCTTCGGTCACCCGGGATTCATTAGTGGTAAGCAGGGAGGGTTTTGTGGGGGGCGCTAGTTTATGGCCTTGGCCTTGCTCGGGACCTTGGGGCTGTTCGGCCTGACAGAATGGGGAACAACAACAACAACGATATTGTGATACCATCAAGAAAAGAACTGGCATTAACTATTATTGGAGTGTTGACAATTCATTAGAAGTTATTGATAAAAATAGTACCATGCCGAAAGTTACCTCAGTACAATAAACCCCCATTACATCGGACCTCTAAAAGTCGTCAGTTTGATTCCGGGACCCGGAGCGCCGGTATAAAGGCTACGCTCTTGTCTGAGTCCACCCACTTGGACAGGACGCGTCAGTACGATCTAGCTGGTGTTGTGTTACACATCTCCTCCGTGTATATTCCTGTTTATCATGCCTCCCAAAGCGTAAGGTAACCTCGATATCACTTGAGATGGATAAGGGGAGTGAGGTGGTCAAGGAGAGTGAGATGGAGAAGGACAGTGAGGTGGAGAAGGAAAGTGAGATGGAGAAGGGAAATGAGGTGGAGGACAGCGAATGGACCAGTTTTCAATGAAAGGGTGATTGCTGTTCCATACTTATTGTTCCATATAAACTACTGTACTATACAGTACTGTATGTGCTATACTTGGTGTTTGTAGACCTGGAGAAAGCCTTTGACAGGGTGCCTAGAGATGTTGTGCAGTGGGCTATGAGGAAACTTGGTGTGGAAGAGTGGCTGGAGCGTGTGATAATGAAGATGTATGAGGATTCGCGAAGTGCGGTGAGGGTGAAGGGTGTACTGCGTCACGTGATGAGTTCGCAGTCCGTGTTGGAGTTGATCAGGGTTCAGTGTTAAGCCCCCCTCCTCTTTATTATGGTCCTGGAGGCACTGTCAAGAATTTTCAGAGGCGGACTCCCGTTGAAACTGTTTTTATGCAGACGATTTAGTCCTAATAGCTGACAATATGCAAGATGCTGAGGCCAAATTCAGAAGATGGAGAGAGAGCATGGAAAGCAAAGGTTTAAGAGTCAATATTAACAAAACCAAGGTTATGCATTGTAGATTGAGACGAGGCAATGTGGAAAAGAGCGGTGCATACCCATGTGCAATGTGTGGAAAGGGTGTGGGCATAAACGCGATTCAATGTAGCATCTGTCGACGCTGGGTGCACCATGGGAGTAAGCGCTGTAGTAGAATAAGGGGACCCCTGCCGAAGGATAAGTCAGAAATAGAGAAATTTAAGTGCGTAGTGTGCAAAGGCGAGCTTGTGTTAAGTGATGATCCTGTGGCTGTGAATTTTGGAAATGAGTCATTGGAGCTGGTGGACAAGTTTTGTTACCTAGGATATACCATCTCTGTCCGTGGTGGGGCCGAGGCTGCCACTGTTGCTAGAATTAGATGTAGCTGGGGAAGTTCAGAGAACTGCTGCCAATTCTGACCATGAAAAGAATGCCTCTCCCCCTGAAGGGAAAGGTGTATGCCTTATGTGTTAGAAGTGCAATGACGTATGTCTCAGAAACATGGGCCGTTAAAGTAGAGGATGTCAACAGAATGGAACGTAATGAGATGAGAATGGTGAGATGGATGTGTGGGGCCAGGCTGCAGGATAGAATAACAAATGTTGAGCTGAGGAGACGTTTAGGTATAAAGAGTACAGGTATTAGCGAAGTGATGCGTACAAGTAGACTGGGATGGTATGGATATGTGGAGAGAATGGATGAACAAAATTGGATGAAGAAACGCAGGTCTGTGATTGTGAGGGAGCTGCACCAAGGGGTGGACCGAGGAAGACCTGGGATCGGACTATACGTGCCGATCTCAAATCCAAAAACTTGACAAGTGAAGCAGCCCTTAAACCCTAAAGAGTAGCACCCGGCTATAGCCGGGTGCCAATTTACAGCAAGTTACAAGCATTATTAAGGCTTTTAAAGGGTTAAAATAGAGTGCAAATGGCCGGGAGCGCAGCGGGCCACACGTCCGACTCCCAGGGCCTACCGCCGCCCACTGACTCACCCTCCCTGTGTTCTCGAGAGGCCGGCAGTGTAGCCAGTAGTGAGCGTAGCTGGAAAAAATATGCCGCTATACGCTAAACTCCCATGTTGGTGGTACCACTGCCTGAGAACGACGAGTGCTACGTAGCTCGTTCTGGTCTCATTTTGAAGCTTTTAGCGCCTAGTTTTTTGCTGAATACATTTCTTTTCATGCAGATACTTGATTTATCATTCAGGAGGGCCTGAATATGCCCAAAATAGCCCAAAACCCCCCGCTCGTGAGGTGTTAACAGGGTTGCCTGGAACGCTGCCATTAGGACAAGAGACTGAAACTGCACGTATGTGTGGAGCACTCAGTCTTAAAATGTTATGTATGTATGTACAGTATGTATATATTAATATATGAAATCTAGGGTACGAATAGGGTAGCCTCCGTTTTCTAGGTTGATGCCGAGGTCGCATTTATTCCGTATGGCTACTTGGAATGTTAGTGGCATGAATGATGGCACAAAAGAGAGAGAGGTTCTGGAAGTGCTAGTGAATGCCAGGCTGGATGTATGTGGAATGACAGAGACCAAATGGAAAGGTTCAGATGTGAGAGAGTGGGAGTGTGGAATGGGTGTGTGTGCTGGAGTGAGTGAAGGAACAGCGAGAGAAGGTGCGTGTTTGTTTGTAAGTAACAAATGGAAGGAATGTGTAAGAGAGTATGGGTCTGTGGGTTCCAGGATTGTGTGGGTGAGAATGAAAGTAGGAATACAAACGTGGGTGATTGTGTGTGTGTATGCCCCGACAGAGGATAAACTTGAAAGAAAGAAAGAGGAGTTCTGGATGAATGTGGAGGCGTGCCTTGAGAAGTTTGACAAGAACGAAAGAATATTTCTGATTGGAGATATGAATGGTAAGGTGGGTGATATGAAAGTTGAGGGAGTTGAGGGAGTGGTGGGAGGGTGGGGGGTACCATCAGAGGTGAATGGGAATGGTAGTGCACTTGTGGACGTATGTGTGGGGACGAGGCTGTGAATAGCCAACACCTTCTTCCGACACAGAATGATCCACAGGTACACGTGGAAACGGGTGTGGACGATGGAGGATGAGACAGTGGTGGAACGAAAGTCATTGATTGATTATGTATGTGTGGATGAACGAATGAAGAAATCTGTGATGGATGCTAGGGTGTATAGGGGTATTGGAGGGGGTCTGTCTGATCATTATGTAGTGGTAGCTAAGGTTAGGATACAAAAGAAGTGGGTGAGGAGAGCTGGACGGGGGCGAGAGGAGGGTGGAATGGTGAGGAGGGTGGAGAGGTTGCAGGAGGAGGAAGTCAGGGAGGAGTACAGGAGAGCAGTGGAAAGATGACTAGGTGGGTTCGACCTGGAAGTTATGGAGGAAGTGGAGGAGATGAGCAAGGTGTTTAAGGATGAGATCTGTGCAGCATGTGAGGAGGTGTGTGGAGTCAGGAGAAGAGGAAGGGGAGTGAAAGGTACAGCATGGTGGACAGAAGAGGTAAGAATAGCTGTGGAAGAAAAGAAGAAAGCACATAGAGAGTGGTTGGGTAGTAGAGGGAATGAAGATTCCGAGAGACAGAAACGAGCGAGGTACGTGGAGAGTAAGAGGGTGGTGAAGAGAGTAGTGAAGGAAAGTAAGAGAAGAGTAGATGAGGAATTTGGAAGGAATCTGAGTGTGAAATGGAGGGAGAGTAAGAAACTGTTCTGGAAAGAAGTCAAGAAAGTTAGGGAAGGTAGCAAGGGAAACAGTAAGGGTGTGAAAGATAAGAATGGGAGAATGCTAGCCGAGAAGCAAGAGAGAGTCGAAAGATGGAGGGAGTAGTACTTCAATGAGTTGCTAAATGTAAGGAATGAAGAGCCAGCAAACGTAGCTGGATATGGTATGGGAGGGAGAAGAAGAGAAGTAGTGGAGGAGGAGGTGGGGATCAGGAGGTCAGAAGTGTGGGAAGCCATGAAAAGAGTGAAGTTGGGGAAAGCACCAGGAACAGATGGAGTGTGTGGGGAAATGTTGAGGTATGGTGGTGAGATAGTGATCGAATGGGTATGGAAAATGTGCAAACTAGCATGGGAGAAGGGGAGTGCACACGATGACTGGAAGACTGGTATAATAGTCCCCCTATATAAGGGCAAAGGGGAAAGAGGAGTGTGTGGTAACCACCGAGGAATATATCTTCTAAGCGTAGTAGGGAAGGTATACAGTAGGGTAATGATTGAGAGAGTGAGAGTGAGAACGGAGAAATGGATAGGCGACGAGCAGGGAGGTTTTAGGAAGGGAAGAGGATTTGTAGATCAGATTTTTACCCTGAATTGTGTTGTGGAGAAATATCTGGAGAAGAAGCAAAAGGTGTATGTTGCCTTTATGGACTTGGAGAAGGCCTATGACAGAGTGGATAGAGAAGGTTTGTGGAAAGTACTTAGAATATACGGAGTAGATGGCAAGTTGCTGAAAGCAGTGAAGAGCATGTATGAGGGTGCAAAGGCAGCCATGCGTGTGGAGAGTGAGCAGAGCGAGTTCTTTGACCTGAATGTTGGTTTGAAACAGGGGCGTGTGATGTCCCCGTGGTTGTTTACTGTATATATGGATGGAGTCATGAAAGAAATACTATCAAGAGCAGTGGATGTTGGTGTATCGCTGAAAAGGGAGGGAATTGAGTGGAAGCTACCTATACTGCTGTTTGCGGATGATACAGTTCTGATGTGTGATAATGAATGGGAGTTGCAGGGTCTGGTAAATGAGTTTGGAACAGTGTGCAAAAAACGGAATTTGAAGGTAAATGAGGGGAAGAGCAAGGTTATGGTCTTCGAAAGGGGTGATGAAGTCACAGAGTGTGAGGTGAAGCTAAACGGTCAGGCTATCGAGATCGTCAACTCTTTTAAGTATCTGGGCAGTGTGTTGAGTAAAGATGGGACTATGGATGAAGAAGTGCGGGAGAGGGTACAACAGGGGAAGAGGGTTGTAGGAACGCTGAAAGCAGTAACAAGAAATAGGGTGGTCAGTATGGAAGTGAAGAAGTCCTTGCATGACAGTGTGGTAATCCCGACACTGACTTACGGAAGCGAAGCATGGACGTTGGTTGAGAGACTCAGACCAAGAGTGAGAGCAGTGGAAATGACTTACTTAAGAAGTGCATGCGGAGTTACATGGAGGGATAGACAGGCTAATGAGGAAGTAAGGAGGTGTGGTGTGGAGGTAGATGTGCTGGAAAGTGTGAAAAGGAATAACTTGAGATGGTTCGGCCATATGGAACGTATGGAAAGCGAGAGAATGACTAAGAGGGTGTACGAGAGCGAGGTGGAGGGACAGAGAGGGAGAGGTAGACCGAAAGAGAGGTGGAAGGATGGAGTGAGGAAGTATATGAACGAAGGCGGTGCTGGTTGGGGGGAGGGGCATCGACTGACTGGGGACAGAGGTGCATGGGGGCGGTTCGTTCGTGGCCACCCCTTCAGGGATCACGGCAATAGATAGATAGATAGATAGATGCCGAGGTCGCATTTATTCCGTTGTCATGGTTGCATGAAGTTTGCTCCCGTTTCCCTATTTAATCCCCGGCTGAAGTTTGTTCCCGTTTCACTATTCCTTATACGTCGGATTTTTCCTCTTTCAGGTCGGATTTTGTCCTCTTTTAGATCGGACACAAACCGGAGTTTGGACATCTCGGAAAATCGGACATTTCGGACTGGGTGTCCCCCCAATTAGTCCGAAATAGCGATTCCCTTCCCCTAGTATTGACATTCTCGGTGTAACATTAACTACTAACTTGAGCTGGACACATTATGTTAGAAGCATTGCTAAGAATGCCTCTAAAAAACTGGGACTCCTGTACAGAGTTCGAGAATTCTTCACTGACGAGCAGTTGGCCGTAATATATAAAAGTCATGTGCGTTCTCAGATGGATTACTGTTCACCTCTGTGGGGTGGAAGTGGAGTGGTTGCATTGAGGCAGTTAGACAAAATTCAAAATAAAGCTATTAGATTAATCAATAACCCTGCAATCACACAGGACCTTCCTACATTATCCATACGAAGAAACGTTGCATCCCTTGCATTATTCTACAGATATTTTCACAGCAATTGTTCCGAGGAACTTGCTTCAATTGTGCCGCCTCTCCACATCTTTCCCCGTAGAACTAGGGCAGCTGAGAGCGCCCATGAATTTACACTTTCTCCTCCACAATGCAGAACTTCTGCTTATCAGAATTCATTTATCCCCAGAGCTACTACTCTTTGGAATTCACTTCCCTCGAATTGCTTTCCACAAACTTACAATTTACAAATGTTTAAATCCAGTTGTTACAAACATTTTATGAATGGAGGATGCCTTTAGGCACATGGACCTTTTTGTTTTATCTGTGTTTTTCCTTCCTCCGTTCATTGTCTCTTTAAAAAAAATAAAAAATAAAAAAATATATAGCTTTGACTTTTCAACTTTGTATACCAATTAGCCTTTGGATTTAGTATTTTCAGAACTTTGCCTTATAATAGATTTGCACTTTGACAGATTTTTATTTGTTTATTCTTACATTTTTTTTTTTTGCTAGACACCGTAATTACCGTGATAGGGTGGCCATGAACATTAGGCATTTGTCACAAACGTGACCTTTACTGACTATGTCACGGCTTGTGACATATTTGACAGATTTGTTAAAAATGGTAATTATTTTGTAAATGTTTATTCATATTTTAATAATGTATCAATTAGCTCTATCCCACTAGTTCAGTATATTTTGATAGAACTAAACTTAAAGATGCCCTTAAATTCCTCCTCTTCAATATTTACGTTAGATTTGGGCCCTAGATTTTCAAACAAATATTAGGAATTCCCATGGGTGGAAAAGCTAGCCCGTTAATTGCGGATTTATTCTTGCTTGCTTTAACATTTATTTATATAAAAGACTTGGTTGACAATAGCAAGAAAAATAACATCCCAGAAAAATTAGCACTGCTAAATTGTTAAGTAATAATAGTAGATATATCGATGATATTCTCGTTTGCAATATGTTAAATTTTAATGAAGTCACTAAACAAACTTATCCTAATTCCATTCCCCTCACACAAGGTAACGTAAAGTTGAAACATTTCTTGATATAAATACTGTATACAGATTGTTGATGAACAGTGTACACTTAAAGTACATCACAAAGTTGACAATTTTATTTTTAACGTAATAAACTTTCCTTTCCCTAGTAGTAATATCGATAGTAAAATGTCTTATACTGTAATTGTTTTAATTCCCAGCTAATAAGATGTTGTATAACTTGCACTAAAGTAGATGACTTTTGATGCAAGTAAATTGCTGCATAAATGTAATCTTTTTAAGGTCAATTATTGTGACTGTATTCTAAAATTTGATAATAATTTTATTCAAGCATTTTTAACTTCAAGTTTCTCGTATAACCTCTGCTTACTTTTTGTCTGTATGTATTGATTGTAGGCTTTTTTTTTTCTAGTGCTATTATTGATTTTTCTAAAATTTATTGTCCCTGTTAAAAGAGTACTGTACTTTGTTTAAATCTGTTGTTGCCCTCTTCATATTTGCAAATTGTTATACAGTACTTTATTTTATTGTATCTATTCACTGTTGACAGTATCAATTGCTTACCTTTGTGATATCCTTCATTTATGTGTACTATAAATGTAGGTTATTTGTAGGGTAGTAATTGGTAGGGGTGCTTCTATGCACACAGGTACCTACCGTACCCGATAACACTGAGTGCTGTACGTGTTTTGTACTATTGTAAATATCTTGTCAAATTGCAAATTTGCTTAACTCAATGACTGCAGGCTGTTATTTAAAAAATACGGTCATCACTGCAGCACTTATTATATGACAATAGCTGAATATCTGCCTAAAACAAGGCCTGGGAGGCAGGCAAGCGAGTACGAGCAGCGCAGATCCATCCCATCCACCACCAGCCGTGTCTGGGTGGACACTGGAGTCAGTGGGAGATATCTCCAGCCCCCTTACAGACTTGGAGATAGAGAAAACCGCTCAAACTCACTAACCTTTACCGATTTAGCATCACCTGTGCAAAATTGTTGCACGGCAACCAGTGGTCGTACAGACACGATTCAGGTGTCATTGGAAAGGTCTATCCCTCTGCTTTCAGGGATATATCATTGAAATACATTCTACTGTAGCTCTTGTTTATACATGAAAATGTGCAGGGAATGAAGGTTACTTTTAGTCCCAAACCCCTGTATGGTACAGTGGTGACCAAGCAATTGTCATACGACAAGTGCCGCAGTCATTGCATTAAATATATAATTTTTACATATACTGTATTGTAGTTTCTTTATTCATACAGAATTTAGTAGAATTTACCAGAACATCCTGAACTTCCCAAATTGACTAATTCCTTGAACATGACGAGAATGCGTTGTTATGTGTGCGACTAATTTGCTTGGGAAACAGATGAACTTGCACATGTAGTGATGTAAAGTATACCCTATGTGGTGGTTTTGTGTTCTTTTATTTCATATTATTTTGCTAAAGTGATATTTCCACAACGATTTAAATTAGTTTTTTTGCCTTTATATTGTGTTGTCCCTGTTTTAGTTTGTGAGTTTTACAATATAATACTCGTCAATATTTACAAATTCTCTTCTCACATTTCAGACAGTGTCACACAAGCCCTTAACCGTCAATTTTGATGAGCAACATTTTTAGTAATTATACAGTACAAGTTTTTGGTATTTTTACTTTGAATCGACACCAAGAAGGAATGTATAATGTTTTAAAGGATTGAATTTATATACAACTATATTAACCCGTACAGCCCCAGCGACGCGCCTGACGCGTCGGCGATGAATGTAACGTACAGCCCCAGAGACGCGCCTGGCGCGTCACCCTAATTGCGCCGACCGTAACCTCAGGTGTAGCCACTCAAGAGGGCTCAGATTTGTATGGGAACTGTGTACGTATCCCACGGAACCGTGCCGATGGTTGAAAACTCTCAAAATCCACGTGCGTGCGCGTGAGCGCGCAATAACCTGTTTTTTGGGGGTAATTGCCTTCAATTTTTTACTCTTGTAAAATACGTTTTCGGGGGCTCTGTAGGACCATTCTTTAAGCTTTTTGAGCGTTTTTTCATGTTTTTTCCTTCATTCCTAACCCATTCGCTATTGTTTCTGGAATAAAACCATTTTTTGAAAACTGGCCGGGTTCTGGTGAACAAACATTACAAAACTAGCCGGGGCTGGACGGGTTAAGTGGATACCATACCACAATTGCCTGAAGAAAATTCCGAAAAAATAGCTTGTGAGACACCGGCTTTGACTCCCGGATTAAGATAAGCCAGCTGACGCCACTACACAATATGGCAGTAGTGGAATCAATGGACTCTTATGGGTTAATATCCCATGGCCTCTCCATCTATTTTTTTTATCTCCATGGCTGGAGTAACTGCTCTAGGTTATTTTGGAAAGAAAAAATAGAAGCTTATTCACCAGGTTGGTCAGTGAAATGGGAGGAGAGCCATTGGCGGGGGTGAACATTGAAATCTCCTAAGATAGAGATTTCTGAGAAAGGAGAGATGGATAGAATGTGTTCCACTTTAGAGGTTAGATAGTCAAATATTTGTTTTGGATAGTCAGTAGAATTAGGGGAGAGATAAACAGCGCAGAAATATTTAGTTTGAGAGTGACAAGAAAGCTTTAGACAGAGAGTTAAGAATTCAGAAGAATCAAAGTTCGGAACACAAGAGCAAGATTGTTGCGCACATATGCGCTTCGGAGATCGGCCCAACATTCTTGACTTATTTCTGACTTCTAACCCTTCTTCTTATACTGTCAATCTTTTCTCTCATTTGGGCTCTTCCGACCATAAACTTATCTCTGTTACCTGTCCTATCTCTCCAGTCTGGCCAAACGATCCTCCCAGCCGGCGGCGCTTGTGGCACTTTGGCACTGCCGACTGGGAGGCTCTTCGGCAGTACTTCTTTGATTTCCCATGGAATGATTTTTACTTCCATGGCCGAGGACCCCCGGAGAGTGCTGAACGCATTACCGAGGTAATCTTCTCGGGCATGGAAGCGTACATTCCATTTTCTTTCTCTCAGTCTAATGCCAACAAATCTTGGTTTACTCACGCTTGTTCTATTACTGTCCGCAACAAGGAGGAAGCATTCAAACGGTACCGACGCCTTAAAACTCAATTATCTCATTCTTGCTATGTTTCTGCCTGGAATCAAGCCAAATCTGTTCTTCGACTTGCTTAGCACTCTTTCATCAATAATAAATGCACTGAACTATCCAACCCTAGCTCTTCCCAAGCTTTCTGGCATTTAGCCAAAAACCTCTCCAACAATATTTCTTCCTCGTCTTTCCCTCCCCTTTTCCACTCTGATGGCATAACCATCACTTCTTCATTCTGCCTTTGACAAAGCTGAACTCTTCGCTCAAACTTTTGCTAGAAACTCTACCTTGGATGATTCCGGTGCTATTCCTCCCTCTCCACCCCCCTCTCTCCTACTTATGCCTAATATCCTAATCTCTTCTAAAGGTGTACTTTCTACCCTCTCTGGGCTTAACACTAAGAAGGTGTACGGTCCGGACAGTGTTCCTTCCTGTTGTACTCAAAAACTCTGCTTCCGTGGTGACTCCCTGCCTAGGCAAACTCTTTCGTCTCTGTCTCTCCTCTAACGTCTTCCCTTCATGCTGGAAGTTTGCTCTCATTCAACCTGTCCCAAACAAGGGTGACCGCTCTCAACCCTCCAACTATCGTCCAATTGCTCTCATCTCTTGTACCGCTAAAGTTTTTTTAAACTATTATTGCTTCCAAATTTCTTAAGCATTTCTCTTCTCATAATCTGCTCTCAGATCGCCAGTATGGCTTAGGACCATATGCTTTCATTAGGACAGTATTGAGATACGGGCGATCTGGCCGAAAATTGTAATAGGCCTAACCCTATCTTTGTTATTTTAACTGCTAGAGAATTCATACACATCTCAAAACGTAGCCCTGTTTCGTATCTGTAGACTGGCATTGAGTAGAGCTCTGTAGGTCAACTGGTTCAGTTGTGCGGATTTCCGTGGAGCGCATTTTGCCGCTATTTTAGCAATATCTCACAATAATAACACTAATTCTTGTTCTCCAAAGCAATAACAAAAGTAGCTAGACTTCTCCTTATTGTTTTAAGGTGCGCATCGCTCCGGCCGGCCTTGTTTACATACGTTTCGACGCACGGCTTTCAAACCAAGCTTAACCCTTAACTAGCGGCTCGCAACATAAGTCGAGTTAAAGAAACTGGCAAAAAACGGGTGGAAAAAAGGGTAAAAATCGAGTGAAAATGGGTGGGATAGTAATGATCCATACGTCCGACATCTGTGGCCTCCCGGCCCACACTAACTCCAGTTCCCCCACCGCGCGTGAGGATGACAGTGTAACCAATAGTTCGCTAAAAGTGAGCAATGTAGCAAAATCAGCTAAACTTCCATCTTCGAGGTAACACTGTCAGTGCTCCACGAGTGCTACGTAGCTGTATCTGGCGTCATTGTGTAGCGATTTCCGCCTAGTTTTTGGCGCAATACAGTTCCTTTCATACTGATGGTTGATATAGCAGTCAGAATGGCCTGAAAAGGCCCAAAACGGCCACAGAGGGCCCGCTAGACAAGGGTTAATAGGCTTACAGATTTTAAAAGGACACCCAGGTTCCTGCCCATTTGCCGCGGTGTCATTTTAAAATGCTGCCGGGCGGGAGGGGTTAAGGGTCGCTCTACTGGTGATCTTCTTTCATATCTTACTAACTCTTCGTCATCCTCCTTTCGGGACTTCGGTAAGACCTTTTCTATTGCACTAGATATATCGAAGGCCTTCGATAGAGTCTGGCACAAATCTTTAATTTCTAAACTACCCTCCTTCGGTTTCTATCCCTCCATCTGTGCCTTTGTTTTTAATTTTGTTTCCGGCCGTTCCGTAGCTGCGGTTGTGGACGGCCATCGCTCACTTCCTCATTCTATCAACTCCGGTGTTCCTCAGGGTTCTGTCCTATCTCCTATTCTCTTTCTAATTTTCATAAATGATCTTCTCAACTGTACCTACCTATGTCTACCTATTTTGAGTTCACCACTGCTAGTGGCACCGAGGAGCGCGCCGCATCTCGTTCTCTACCTTACACTACACAATTCGTTTTCCAGGAGCGTGCCGTCCCTCGTTCTCTACCTTACACTACACAATTAGTTTTCCAGAACGCCCCAGCCAGCAATCCCTCAAAAACAAACGTAATGAAGCCATAGAACACTTATCTTCTGATCTAACTACTATTTCCAATTGGGGCAGAGAAAACCTTGTTACCTTTAATGCTTCCAAAACCCAATTTCTCCATCTATCTACCAGTCCGGAACTCCCAGTGGAGTATCCCTTATTCTTCAACAATACAAAAATCAATCCTTCATCTTCTCTCAATATTCTTGGTGTCTCTTTTTATTCTGCTCTCACTTGGAAGGACCATATTACCAGTCTTGCTAAGGCAGCCTCCCAGAAGTTGGGTGTGTTCAACCTCCTCAAGGGGTTCTTTACCCCTGCACAGCTTCTTGCTCTGTATAGGGGCACAGTGCGTCCTTGTATTGAGTATTGTTCACATATGTGGGGAGGATCCTCTCACACCGCACTCCTAGACAAAGTAGAAAGGAAGGCCTTTCATATCATTAACCCTTCCCGCCCGGGCAGCATTTTCAAATGACACTGCGGCAGATGGGCAGGAGCCTGGGTGTCCCCTTGAAAGCCTATTAAGCGTGTTTTGAAAGCTGTGCGTCCGACGTATGTAAACAAAGCCTGTCTTTGCGACACCGCACCTCCGAAAACAAGAAGAGTCAGAGTTTGTTATTGTGGTGACTGCTAGAACAGGTTTAGTGTTGAAAAGTTTCTGATATTGCTCACATTACATCGAAACTCTCTCCACGGAAAAATCGTCATCACAACTGAACCAGTTACCTAGAGAGCTCTACTCAACGCCAGTCTACAGATACGAAACACACCTACGTTTAGAGACGCGTGGAAATTCTCCAGCAGTTAAAATAACAAAGATACGGGTAGCCTATTAAAGACGTTTTTCGGCCAGATCGCCCGGATCTCAATACGGTCATTAACCTGACAAGCGCGATATAGACCTAGGTGCTAGGGTAGTTATTTGTGCATTTCTAGCCCTGGATTCTGACAGAATTAGTTATATTTACAATATAAAGCATTATTTGTTTTCGGTATGCTTTTATTTTACATATATGATGTATATATGAACCTTCAAGAGTGCTAAAATAAGTGGGAAAAGCATTTGGGTGGAGAAAAACGAAGATATTGGCCACCCGGTCAAAATCTCAGGCGAGAGAGAGCCACAGGCAGCCCTCCCCTCTCGCTGTCTGGGAGTCAACCGAGACGAGCGGGGCGGTGTGTGCCGGTGTCTGGGTGTTGCATAACGATCTTTTATGCAACCCACTTGTGCTACATTATCGCGGGAGAGAAAAATAACCGATAAATGATGATAATAAGAGGATAAATAGGTGATAATTGAGGAGGGGGGGGAGGGGGGAATAAGGTGGGGAAGGAGGGGAGGGGGAGGGGTGAGAAACACATGGATGAGTACTAGAGGGGAATTATCTCACCTAGAGACAAAATCCTTTGTTTTGATAGGCCCTTTTTTTTTTGGGAAGGCTTTTTTTATGGTCTTGCTTCCGTGAGGCCTATCGCGTTCCCTATAGGAAGCCTTCCGTGAGGCCTATCGCGCTTGCCGGGTTAAGAAGGCGAGCCCGGGCGGGAAGGGTTAATTCCATCCCACTCACCAACTCTCTCTTCGCCGCAATGTTGCAACTCTCTCGCTATTCTATCGCTACTACAATAATCAGTGCTCCTCAGAGCTCTCTCTGTGTATACCACCACTTCTACATAGGATACGTGGTACACGTCTTGCAACACAATCCCACCCCTACTCTGTGCAACTCTCCAACCCAAGAGTGAAATGTTACTCTCAGTCTTTCTTCTATTCAACAGCTGAGCTCTAGAACTCTCTCCCAGAATCAGTCTTTCCCTCCTCCTATGACTTAGAATTGCTTCAAACTCCGTGTGTCCAGGCATTTTGGCTCGAACGTCCCTTGATTTTGACCCTGTCACTCTTTCAACTATGGGGGAGGCATTCACTACAGGCAGTTCTGCCTTTTGTCTCCCTCACTCACATAGGAAAAAAAAATCCACCTTTGGCTTGAAACTGAGGATAGAGATAGTAGGAGGATACAGAGAAGGGTTTGCTGTGAGTAATCACAGACAACTGGGTTTCGGTGAGAAAAAGAAGATCAGGGTTGGCAGAGGAGAGGTGGTATTAGACAGAGTGGAAGTTAGAGGAAAGGCAACAAATTTTACAGAAATTGATAGTAAGAGTGGAAGATAGCGGTCCAGAGCATTCTGATAGGTCGGCAACAGGGGCCAAACCACTGGGGGCATTTCTGGTCCCCCTCCCTCCTACTATGAGTGTAAAACAGCAGTAGTGTGTGGTGTTCTGTGTGTTGGGACCGCCCGCCATCATAACAAAACTTTCTCGACCGTGGTTTTAAGGGGGGTCACCGCCTTTTTTTTATCTTTCTCTCCTTTTCTCTCTTTCCCTGGCTTGTATCCATTCGGCCCCATTCAGCCAACTGTTTTAAGACGTTTATCCCCATCCAGGTGTCAATTTCTTCCTGGCGAGCGATAGTGAGCCAGCATTATATGGAGAAAACCGGCTTCGCCGGAGAAATTTTTCTATCGAAAAATTTACAAATTTAGCTTACTGTCAAAACAAAAAAATATATATGCTGGCTCGCTACCGCTCTCCAGGAAAATATTGACACCTGGATAGGGGTAAACGTCTTAAAACAGTAGGCTGAATGGGGCCGAATGGATACAAGCCAAAGAGAGAGGAAGAAAAAGAGAAAAAAGCGAGGTGGCCTCCCTTAAGTGGTTTTATAGCCCTGTAATAGCTCCAGAAGCTCAGGCGGCCATGGAGTGTGCGCGGTGAAGACTATTTGCCCGCCAGAGCAGCCGTCTGGGTGGGATGGGTTAAGTGCCTTAATTTGCTTAGATGTGTATGGTACGTCAGTGAATTTGTTGTGTGGTGGTTTTGTGCTTTTTTTTGTTTTTAATATTTTTCTGCTAAATCTTCAATGCATTATTTCCCCAGTGATCTTTATAAGTTCTTTTGTCTTTATATTGTGTAATTCCGGTTTTGGCTAGTTTGTTTTGAAACTTTTAAATTTTAATTTAATAAGCAAAATATACTGCGATTACAAACTTAGTAACACTCTTATGGATAACATCTTCTGAATATAACAAAAGAGAGGTGCAAAGTAAGTTTTGTCAGTCAAAATATTGTAATTAAGGCTGCATTGCCAATTTTGATAATGCCAATTTTTGCTACATTTAGGTACCTCCAGGTAATTTGATTCAACTTGGGAGAGACCTGTCATATTTAGAGGATTAATTAAGATAGTCTTTAACCCTTTGATTCATAGACATTCTTCCAAAGCTGCATGAAATCTTCTGGCAGTAACATTCATAAAATAAAAACATGATCATCTGATTGAAGGAGTTGAAACATGAATAACTAGCCATTATAATGTAAAACTTGCAAAATAAACAAACCAAAACTGAGACGAACACAGTATGAAGACAAAAGAACTAATCAAAATCGTTATGTGGAAACAACGCTTTAGCAAAATAAAATGTAGAAATAAAAGAACACAATCCACCACATAGGGTGTACATCACTACATAAGCAAGTTAATCTGTTTCCCAAGCAAACTAATCGCACATATAACAACGCACTATCGTCATGTTCAAGGAATTAGTCAATTTGGGAAGTCCGGGACGTTCTGGTAAATTTTACTAAATTCTGTATGAATAGAGAAACTACAATTTATGTAAATATTTTCTATTAACCCTCTCTGACATATGACGCGATTTTGAGCCGATTAGGGATACTTTAAAGCCTTTGTTACCATCAGGGGTATTTAGAAACATTTAGTTTAGTTACTTCAACCTCTGCAGTTGTCTTCGAGTTAGCTGTGGGCAGAAAACTAATTGTGGAGAGGTAATTATAAGAGTGAGAGAACTCTATTTCTTATTGCTAATCTGGCAACCTCTGCGTCATATGAGTCTGAAGGGGTTAAACTAAATTCACAATCTGACAAGATATTCATAATGGTACAAAATACATACAGCACTCACTAACGATAGTACAATCGGGTAGGTACCTGTAAGGGGAGGTGTGGCAGAGTGGTCTTGCCACTGGACTGGTAATCCAATGGACCCGGGTTCGAATCCCAATATGTCAATGGGAAGATATTATTGGGATGGAATTTGTGCTGTACCTAGTTTCAGTGCATTACCACAGCACACCGAAATGCCAAAACAAAATACCCTCATTGTTCCCTGATTAAATAGCACTGTATAAATATTCCCATATTCATAATATGCTACAGGGGGGCAATGCCTAGTGAGTTAATTGCTCAATAGGTGGCGTTCTGAGAGTGAGGGTCCGAGCCTGGGGAGTGAGACTGTGAGGCGCAAAGGCGAAGCAGCTTCAGAGATGGAGTTGGGTTCGAGCCGTGAATAGGTGCTTCGCATGTCTCACTCCCTAGACTGGAACAAGACCTCACGGGCCTCACCGTGTTCAGCGGTAGAGTGTAAAGGCTATCAGCCTATGCCCAAAAGGGAGTAGTTGGACTATAGAGAAAAAAAAAAAAAAAAGCATAGCATGAACAAGTGACCCCTACCAATTACTACCCTACAAATAACCTTCATTTATGGTACCAATAAATTAAGGATATCGTAAAGGCAAGCAATTGATACTATCAAATAGTGAATAGATACAATAAAATAAAGTATAATTGCAAAATATGATGCAACAACAGACCTAACAGACCTTTTAACAAGAACAATACATTTTAGAAAACATCAATAATAACAATAGAAAGAGATACACAATCAATACATACAGACAAAAAGCAAGCAGAGGCTATACGAGAAACTTCAAGTTAAAAATGCTTGATTAAAATTATTGATATTAAATTGTAGAATGCAGTCACAATAATTGACCTTAAAAAGGTTAAATTTATGTAACAATTGACTTTTTACTTGCATCAAAACCGGTCTACTAAGAGTCTGTATAGTAACCATGCAGTCACAATAATTGACCTTAAAAAGATTAAATTTATGTAACAATTTACTTTTTACTTGCATCAAAACCTGTCTACTAAGAGTCTGTATAGTAACCTAGCTCTAGCCTAAAAGTAATTTACTTTAGTGCAATTTAAACAAATCTTATTAGCTGGGAATAAAAACAATTACAGTATAAGTTACAGGTATTTCAATATCGATATTACTACTAGGGAAAGGAAAGTTTATTACGTTAAAATTAATATTGTCAACTTTGTGATGTACTTTAGGTATGCACTGTTCATTAACAATCTGTATATTTATATCAAGAAAATGTTCAACTTAATTATTTATGTTACCTTGTGTGAGGGGGATGGAACTAGGATAAATAAGTTTAGCGACTTAATTAAAATTTAACATATTGCAAATGAGAATATCATCGATATATAAACTATTATTACTTAACCCTTTCACGCATTTATGACGCAGAGGTTGCCTGATTAGCAATAAGAAATATAGTTCTCTCACTCTTATAATTATCTCTCCAAAATTAGTTTTCTGCCCACAGCTAACTCAAAGACAACTGCAGAGGTTGAAGTAACTAAACTAAATGTTTCTAAATACCCCTGATGGTAACAAAGGCTTTAAAGTATCCCCAATAGGCTCAAAATTGCGTCATACATCGGAGAGGGTAACCAATTTAGCCAGTACTAATTTTTCTGGGATGTTATTTTTCTTGCTACAGTCAACTAAGTCTTTTATAAATTTAAATTCTAAAGCAAGCCAGAATAAATCTGCAATTAAAGAGCTAGCATTTCCACCCATAGGAATTCCTAATATTGGTTTGAAAATGTAGGGCCCGAATCTAACATAAGTACTGTATTGAAGAACAAAATTTAAGGGCATCTTTTAGGCAATACTGTAGACGAAATATGGAAAGGTACAAGAGACTCCATGATTAAGGCAGCTGAAAAAGTATGTGGCAAGAAAAAATGTAAAATGTGGAAAATGAAAGGTAATGCATGGTTTAGCAAAGAGATAGAAGAAATAGTGAAAAAGAAGAAAGAGTTGCGAAAGAGTATGCTGCAAAAGAATATACCTAAAGAAACTAGAAATGTCAGGAAACAAGAATATAAGAACTTGAAACAAAGAGTGAAGAGGACGATACAAGACGCTAAAAGGAAGGCAGATGAGGAATATAGGAAAAAGATTAGTGAACAGTTTCTGAGTGACAAGAAAGCATAATATAGAGCTGTTAACCCTCCGGATCCGGGGGCCCTCATATGAGGCGGATCGCTGTGTCCGGGGCCATTTTCGTACAGTCAAGCTTCATAATTCAGTAGCTACTGATTGAGACCACCTAGAGCAGTAAATATTTTTGCAAATTGTAGAACATCTTGTTGTCTGTAGACTGCCGTTGAGATGACATCGCTACGACGCGTGGTTGCCGAGTTATGATGATTTTAGCGGCGATTTTTATCCGCGCATTTTGCCTCATATGAGGCCTCCCGGATTCCGAGGGTTAAAGAAGCAAGAGGGAAGAAGACCGAGAGTGTCTCAGGTGGTAGGATGAGGGACATGAATGAGGAAGTGGTGGAGGGTGATAGTGTGGAAAGATAATTTTAGTAGTTTGGCTGTAAAGAGTAGGGGGAAGGCAAAGATCTCATCCATGGGAATGGAGAGAGGTAGAATAAACAGAGTAGATGAAAGACAGATAAACAGAGACAAAGTAAAAGAAGCGATTAGTAGACTTAAAATGGTTAAAGCTGCTGGAGTAGATAACATCCCAGGTGAAATACTGAGATATGGTGGAGAAGAAGCTGTAGACATAATGCATAGGTTATGTAAATTAACATGGGAAAAGGAGAGTGTACCAGAGGACTGGAGGAAAGCAGTGATAGTACCCTTGTACAAAGGGAAGGGTAGTAAAGAGGAGTGTAAGAATTATAGGGGAATTAGCTTGCTTAGCATACCTGGAAAGGTATATGCAAGAGTAGTAACAGAGAGACTGCAGAAGATAACAGATGACAAAATAGGCGAGGAGCAGGGAGGTTTTTAGAAAGGGCAGGGGCTGCGTTGACCAGATAGCATCAATGCGTTTGTTGGTAGAGAAGTAGCCAAGAACAGAAAACTCTATGCAGCATTCATGGATCTGGAAAAAGCCTGTGACTAAGTAGATTGGGAGGGTCTGTGGGATGTGTTAACAGTATATGGTGTGGGAGGAAAGTTGCTAATGGCAGTAAAATCTTCTATAGGAATGTAATTGCCTATGTGAAGGTAGGAGATAAGTTAAGTGAGAGTTTTGAGGTCAATGTAGGAGTAAGGCAGGGATGTGTCATGTCTTCTTGGTTGTTCAATATATACATAGATGGAGTGATTAAAGAATGTAGGGCGGGATCAATGGGTATAGGTGCTAGGCTGGAATCAGAGGGAAGAGAGTGGAAGATCTTAACATGCCTATATGCAGACGATACAGTCCTGTTGGCAGAAAATGTGGAAGAACTTCAGAGAGTGGTCACGACTTTGACAGGGTATGCGAAAAGAGAAAGTTAAAGGTCAATGCAGGGAAATGTAAGGTAATAGTGTTTGAGAGAAGAATGCATGAAACCATAGATTTTAAGGCAAAATATAGAATTCAGAATAAATATGAGAAAAGTTATAAAATAATAATGAAAAATTAAGTACTGGAAGAGGTTGAAAGCTTCAAGTATTTGGGAGCTGTACTATGCAAATATGGTAAAATGTAGAGTGAGATAAAAGAGAGAAAATGCAAGGGAGAAAGGTACTGTAATTGGAGAACTTGATAGTATTCTGAAAGGAAGAATGGTTCGTCAAGAAGTGAAAAAGTCACAGAGAAACAGTGCTGCTCCCAAAACTCTTGTATGGAAGTGAGACATGGACAGCAAGTGACGAGGACCTCTCCAAACTGAGAGCTGTGGAGATGAGCTTTTTCAGAATGGCAGCTGACGTGAATAGGCTAGATAGGCCAAGTAATAGGGAACTGTATGAGTCCTTTGGAATGGAAGAGCAAGCTTTGGGCATTGAATGTGGAGTGGTTGAGTGGATAAAGAGAAGTACATACTTTGAGGTGCTATGGTCATGTTCAGAGAATGGATGAATACAGAATGCCAAGAAAGATATATGGGAGTCAGGTGAGTGGAGCAGCTAGTAGTGGAAGACCACCTATGGTATGGGAAAAGAAAGTGGAAAAATATATTGAAGAAAAACTCCCACGTAGTGGAAGGGGCATTGTGGCACGGGCAAAGGAGGCATGTCTTGACAAAGTAGCTTGGAGACGTTTCTGTCATGGCCATCCTCTAGTGGGGGTTTCCCAGGGGGAAGCAAGGCGTCGGAGATGATGATGATGATGATGATGATTGTTTCCACATAGCGATTTTGATATGTTGTTTTGACTTTATATTGTCTTTGTCCCAGTTTTGGTTTGACTTTGTTTGCAAGTTTTACATTATAATGAATTATCAACACTCCAATATTAGTTAATGTCAGTTCTATTCTTGATGGAATCACAATATCTTTTATGAGTATTTTTAATGCAATGTACGGCCTGCTTTGACAAAGTTCTAGTGGAGGCAAATTTTGCTCTGCCAATAAAGCAATATTTATAAGGTCTTTCATGAAATTTGGGTAACATGTATAATTTTGCAATGCACTTATTCTTATTAGCAAGTTAAATATCAAAGAATATATTTTTATTAGTGCTGTATGTTAATTAATTAAGTTATCAATAATTAAATTAGGCCTATCTTGAATTTCATAAACAGAATTACCACAAATATTTCTATGAAATTTGTTACCTCTAATGCCTAATTCTTTTTTGTGTTTTCTAGATAACATTTCTTACATGGAAAGCTATAATTATTGCTGGCTTTATCTACTGTAGTGATAACAAAATGCTTATGCTATCAAAATGTTAAATAATCAAAATAGTAAGTAATATAACAAAAACGTTATGGTGTCACCTCAGCATGTGGCTTCTTACGTCGTGGAGGCTTGGTTGTGTCATGACCGTGGCTCTCGTCCTCACTGTTGGTGCCACCAGACCCACCACGATGACGAGAGTTCCGTTTCTGAAAGTGGCACAAACATAACCTATTTAAAAATGTTAATGTATAAAACAAATGTAAGTGAAGTTACACACATACAAAACAAATGTAAGTGAACACACATACATACATACATAAAATTTTAAGACTGAGTGCTCCACACATACGTGCAGTTTCAGTCTCTTGTCCTAATGGAGGCGTTCCAGGCAACCCTGCTTCACTTGTCAAGTTTTTGGATTTGAGATCGGCACGTATAGTCCGATCCCAGGTCTTCCTCGGTCCACCCCTTAGTGCACCTCCCTCCACAATCACAGACCTGCATTTTTTAACCCAATTTTGTTCATCCATTTTCTCCACATGTCCATACCATCCCAGTCTACTTGTACTTGGGCGGGTGCCCAACCCCGAAAAGGGTTGAAATAGGGGAGCTATCCCCCCGCCAAAGGCGGCTTTCTAGGGTCTTTCCTAGCTGATGCTGAGAGGATTGGGTTCTAGTCATGTGGTGATGGGCTGGTCTATCAGAGTGAGAACTGAGCAATCTCTGCCATACCCATAGCTTACTCTGACTGTTCCTTTTACTTATATATTTTCTAGATCTCAAGTGACGGCGTCTCTAACGTGGATTGACCTCCCAATCTACCAAGATTGGAAGCCAAAGTGTCACATTTTTCCCTTGCCCCTCAACTTTCTCTTCATAATTGCTGAGGGACACAGGGCCCTGGGTGGGGCTTTGGTTTCCTGGGCATTTCCGCACCCTCCTCAGCTCCCCGCCATGGAGTGGCTTCGGTCACCCAGGCTTTATTGTGGTCGGCGGGGAGGGTTCTGTGGGGGTGCTCGGTTATGGCCTTGGCCTTGCTCGGGGCCTTGGGGCTGTTCGGCCAGGCAGCTTGGGGAACAATAACAACAACAACAACAAATTGTACACATAACCTCTCTAATACTCTTTATACGCTGGTCCGCTTTATACTCTTGGTCCGCTTTGAAATCCTCTTTATTTGGAATAGATTCCTCCATGCCTCCTCTTTGTGATTCTGATGGCTCCATCTCTTTTTATCCATTATCGAAGGCCAATATTCTATCTAATATTTTTATTAATAAGCAGAGTAATCAGGAATTGTCTTTGCCATTGACATGTTTCCCTAGACCCAACCTCAATTCAATGGCATTCAAATCAGCTGAACTGAAAAGGTACTTGCTGGATCTTGATACCTATGGTGGCACAGACCCGGATGGGTTTTTCCCTCTCTTTTTTAAAAAGGTTGCAGTGGTCTTGGCACCTAAATTGGCAGTGGTGTTTAGGTTGCTTTTGAAATCAGGTAGTTTTCCTCTTTGCTGGCGTAAGGCTATTATCACTCCTATTCCAAAGGGAAATACTGCCTCATCATCTCCTAATGACTATCGCCCTATCTCCATTACACCTATGCTATCCAAGCTCTATGAGAGGCTTTTGTCCAGACGCCTTTCCTCTTATTGTAATAGTCCATAATTTGATACCAAACTCACAGTTTGGTTTTCGTAAGGGACTGGGTACATGTGATGCACTTCTGACACTCACCCATGACTTGCAATCTTCATTGGACCAGGGACATGAGTCTCGCGTCGTGGCTATTGACTTTAGTTCTGCTTTTGATTTAGTCAACCATAAAGCACTTCTGTTTAAGTTACAGCTCATTGGTATTGGTGGCAATTTTTTAAGGATCTTTGAAGATTTTTTGACGAAAAGATCTCAGTCTGTGGTCATTGATGGGTGTCATTCCCCTTCTGTTACTGTTGTTTCTGGTGTTCCACAAGGCAGTGTCCTTGGGCCTTTGCTTTTTATTATTTTTACTGCTGACCTGTGTTCCGAGCTTGAAAATAACCTAATCTCCTATGCTGATGATACAACTTTATATGCGTCAATTGCATCACCAATAGATCGACACGTAATTGCTACTGCTCTGAATAGGGATTTAGCCAAAATTACATCATGGTGTGAACTTTGGGGCATGAAACTTAATGCTAGTAAAACACACTCCATTATCATCAGCAGATCTCGTACCTTGGATCCTCCCCATCCTTATCTACAAGTTTCTGGCGAGCAAATTGAGAATGTGGATACTCTGCGTTTGTTAGGAGTTACTCTTGATACCAAACTTACTTTTGAAAAGAATATTCGTTCTTTCTCCTCTTCCATTTCCCAAAAAATTGGTCTGCTTCGCAAGGTTTATAAAACATTTGCTTGTGACGCCACAGTTATCAAGTCTTTTTATGCTTTTATTTTGCCACATTTCGAGTACTGCTCACCTGTCTGGTTGTCAGCAGCTGACTGCCATCTCAAGTTGCTTGACAGGTCGCTAAATTCCATCAGTTTTATTCTACCTAATTTGTCTCTTGATCTGTGTCATCGACGTAAAGTTGGTGCCCTTAGTCTTTTATTTAAAGTTTTTAACAAACCTCAGCATCCCTTACATGGGGTTCTGCCTGGGCCCTATGTCCGGGCTCGTGCAACTAGATTCACAAGCAATCTTAATTATCTTGCCATGAGCCGTGTTAATTTTTCTACTACACAGTTTCACGGTGTTTTGTGCCGGCCATGGTTGACTTGTGGAATAAGTTGCCAAATGAGCTAGTCAATTCAGCTAATATCTCCATTTTTAAGTCTAGAGTTAATGCTTTTTTGCAGCATTAATTCTAATTTTTAAACTTATTTTATTCTATTTTATTGTATTATATTTAAGCTTGATATCCTCCACTGCATAATATGTTATCTGTGTTTAATATGTGTATATGTACAGTACAGTATACAGTGTATGTTTTTATTTTTTCCTAAGTTGCCATAGTCTCTCTCCAGTGCCTCCGGGTGTTTTGTGTGGATTGATCTTGATGGTGTTTCTGCACCCTGGTTGGAGATTTCGGCATCTCATATAATAATAATAATAATAATAATAATACCTAAACGTCTCCTCAGCTCAACATTTGTTATTCTATCCTGTAACCTGGCCCCACACATCCATCTCACCATTCTCATCTCATTACGTAAAATATAACAATGAAACAAGTCACCTGATGACTGCTCTTCATGCTGCACACAGTACACAGATCCCTGCAGTGTCCCTGTTTAGTTCCTTATCCCCGAGATCCTTCCTCTGGACCTCATACAAATTATTCTTGTTGTTTATGGTCACCCCACAATAATTAACCCCATAAGGCCGGGTGACGCCATAAGGTGTCAGCATGTTTCGCGCTGAGCAATCACATTTTCCATGGTGCAATCTCGGCCCACTCAGCATTGTGATGAACTAAGCTCCATCCCCAGCCCCTCCTCCCCTCCAAAACTCCCCCACCCACAAGCATCCCTAGCCATCTCCCCTTCCCCTCTACCTCTCAGTGATTATATCATCTTTCCTCGGAGGAAGGCAATGCTACACTGACTGAGTGAAAGAAAGGGTGACTTACCACCCTCTCTGACCCAACGTGATCGACACACACACACACTCACAGTCAGAGCGCTGGGGGCTTTTAACAATTTTTAATAGCAGCTTCTACATACAATCTGTGTCTATATGTGATTGAAATTAATCTATATAGCATTGGAAACGACATAGAAGTACTTGGATATCGTCACCATATTATGTAGTTAAGAAATTATTGTCCACCATACTATCTATGGTAAACTATCGTATTTCTATTCCTGTTCTAACTGTCACTGGTATATATGGAAAAAAAAATATTCGTATAAAATCAAGTTTTAGTGGTAGACTTGTTTCATATTTTCAAAGCTTCCTTAGACAAGAACATTGTACATCAAGTACAGCAATTAAAAGTTTAATAGTGAAAATATGAAGCTAGTTTTGACGGTTGTCTGCTTACATTTTACTTTTCATTTGAATGTTACACTGGCACATGGCTTGACCTTCTAAATAGGCCTACTCTTGCAACTATTGATTATTGATTATGGATTATTATTCATTATTGATATATTTCACCATTGTAACCATTCTTATATCATTGAACACTGCTTGCGTGTACTGATTCAGACGTTTGGAAACTATCGATCAATTAGCAGTACTGTACTTGCAACAGTGTCCCAAGCAGGCTGACTGTGACAGTACAGTACACTCGAACCTCGATTCAACAGACTTTATGGGACCGTTACTAGTCCGTTACTGGGAAAAGTACGTTGCTGGGTATAGTATTCATATAAGGGGGCCGGACATCAATATTTTTCATACGGAGCACATAAAATCACAAAAATCACAATAAAAATAAGAAATGCAATGGTAGTTTCACTTACCTAACCTTTTTTTAGTTATTTAAATATAATTTTAATGAAACTGTATATATTTTACAATACAATATAATATAGTACAGTACAGTACAGTACAGTACTGTACTGTATGGATTTTACAATACAGTACGGACAAATCTATCAAGCACCTGACCTTTGGTCCGGTCGGATGGATTGTCCGCCTACAGACGGAGTCTGTTGAATCCAAAATCCATTGTATGGAGGTCCGCAGATTCGAGGGTCGAGTGTATGTTGTTGTGTTTCGTCATCATCATCATCAAATCTGACGCCTCGCTTCCAGAGGAAGCGCCCCAAAAGGATGGCCATGGCAGAAACTGCCTCCAGGCTCCCAGACATGCCCCGACTGACCCACTCCACAGTGCCATTTCCACTAAGTGGATTATAACCATGAACACTGAAGGAGCAGACCCAGAGCAGTCCCTCACCCGGATGGCAGTTCCACCACTGTTTTGCTATTTTATTTACCCCAGTGGGGCCCTGGCTGGAAGCATACCAAGCACAGGAATTTTCTGGAAATAGGAACTAGTGGTCCACTACTTCAAAGGCTGATTGCACCACCAAAGTGGCGGGCGGTGAGGTCGCCGCATCCCTACGCCTGCCCACCATGACAACAAAGCAGTCTCTCGCATGATTTTAAATGGCTTTAGGATGAATTCAACCCTGTGCCTTTTTAAAGTACGCCTGGGCTCCAAACTAAAATAAATGGCCTTTAATTCATAATACCAAACCAATTTCACATTCTTCTTAGGTCTTCCATTCTCTTCTCATTTAAATTTCAACTTCATACACCTTTCTGACCATTCTGCCCAGACAATGCTAACAAATTGCTTTGCCATATTAATAAAAATAATAACAGTAACTAACATACCTTACCAAACCATCGGGTCTTGACATGCAGAACTTGTCAAACTACCGTCTAGTCTCTAACTTGTCCTTCCTCTCTAAAATTATGGAACGTGCTATCTTAGACCAGCTACTACCTGTGTTAGAGGCAAACAGGATTATTCCCCATCTTTGAGGCAAGTAAATTGTTACATAAATTTAATCTTTTTAGGGTCAATTATTGTGACTGTACAGTGGAGCCCCCATCCTAGCTGCTAATCGGTTCCGCAGAAATAGAGCTAGGATTGAAACAGCCAAGATCGGGGCACTGTTCTTATGGGGAAAATTCAATCGGTTCCGTGCTCATGCCAAAATTTGCGTCTTTTTCTATTTTTTGCCTATGAAAACATGTTTTATTGTGCACAAATTAAATTTTATGCATTATACTGTATCATATAATACACCATAGAATAAGTTTTTAATAACTAGAAAAAAAGGCCCAATATCTAAACAATTACCGCACTTTTTCCCAGTGTTAGGCTATGAAAACATGTTTTTTGTCTAGGCTACAACAAGTAGCCTAGGCCTAAATCTTATGCATTGCAAATAATAATGTAGACATGGCTAAATGACAGTCCTAACCATAAATACTGTAGATTGGGGCATTGTTTCTATCATGCGAAAAATGTTAGGCCTAGCCTAGGCCTAGGTTCTAAATTCGTCCAGCCACCCCTCAAGTACCCATTTCGCCCCAAATACATCCAATAAATACATATTATGAGGAAAAGACGTATAAATAAGTATTATGAGAAGATTACTTACCACACAGATTTTATTATAAATCATTGTCATATTTAGCCTAGCCTAGCCTAGGCTAGGCATTTCAATCGCTTTCGTCCGACATGGACTGGTCTTTGCTCTGTGTTTTGAGCATGAAATTCCTTCATTGCTACCACCAGGCCAACCATCCCTATCACTAGATGTACTAGAGGTTATAATAAACACGAGAGATAAGGGGTTCAGGCACAAAAAAGCTTGCAAACGGTTGTTTTGTCAACACAGATACTAGCTAATCTGCAAGCGTTTGCTTAGTGATGACGTCATACAAAGATGGCGGCATCTTGTGCATTTGACGATCGGATCTCGGATTCACTCGGATTTCGTCTCTAAACGGCAAACACCTGGCAGATTCTTTTGTTATGTTAAAACAAAATTATTGTTTTTCTTTGTTTTCTAGTTTTATGTTGAGTTTTTCGTTATTTTTGCTATTTTTTCGGGTTTCGGCTGGGATTTTGATGCGAGAATTGAGGCTTTTGGCGCGAGAATTGAAATTGGGAATATTTGGTGTGTGGTGCGAGAATTGAATCAGTGAAGACCGGTGTAGCGAAAATGGGGGCTCCACTGTACAGTATTCTAAAATTTTACATCAATAATTTGAATCAAGCATTTTTAACTTGAATTTCTTGTATAACCTCTGCTTACTTTTTGTCTGTTTGTATTTATTGTTTTTCTTTTTCTATTATTATTATATTTGATGATTTTTTTTTTAAATTAATTGTTCTTGTTAAAAGAGTACTCTTTGTTTAAATCTGTTGTTGCTTCTTCATATTTTGTAATTATTTGTCTTTATTATATTATATTTACTCATTGTCGATAGTATCAATTGATTGCTTTTGCAATTTCCTTAGGTTATTTGTACGATAAATGTAGGTTATTTGTAGGGTAGTTGTTGTTGTTGTTGTTCCCTAAGCTGCCTAGCCGAACAGCCCCGAGTCCCTGAGAAAAGCCATGGCCACGATCGGGCTTTCCCACAGAGCTCTCATTGAGTGTAGATTGTGTTGTTGGCGTAAGTGGTTGTGTGAAATGCAGTCTTCTATGATGTGTTTAATGGTATGGGGTGCTGTGTTACATCCCGGGCAGGCGTCGACAACGGAGTCATCCAGTCTCTTCTGATAGCTCAGGAGAGCTGGATGGTGTCCGCATCTCAGCCTGGCCAGGTGGACTCTGTCCTCGCGAGGAAGGGAGGATTCGGAAGGATGGATTTCGGGAGGTCGTGCATGCAGCTGCGTGTTGTCTGTGAGTGAGTGGATGGATCGGTGAGAGATATGAGTATGGATGTGCTTCTGGAAGTTGGTTCGGGGTGGGCAGGGAGGGAGAGAGGACAATAATTGTGTGTGATACCGTGTGCTGGGTGTTGTTTTGATATTTCTTGGTGTCTGTGGGTGTGTTGCCATGTAGTTTAGTGGGTGGTCTTGGTTCGTGGAGGCTGCTGCCAGGAATTGAGTGCCTCTCATGTCCAGATGGTCTTTGACTTTGAGGATTTTGGTTTCTTGATGTAGGTGATCTGTGGGTGCAGTAGCTGTGCAGCCTGTAATGATCTTCAGGGCTTTGTTTTGAATAGTCTGTAAGGTCTTATGATGTGTTTCAGCTAGGTTAGAAGCCCAGGCTGGGCTTGCGTATTCCATCACTGATCTTATGTATTGTTTATATACTGTGGTGGTAGTTTCTTTGTTGTGTCCAAATTTTGTGTGAGCAAGTGACCTGAGGGCGTTAAGTCTGGGTGTCAGTTTCTTTTTAATGTTTGTGGTGTGCTGTTTGAATGTCATATGAGTATCATATGTTACTCCTAGGATTTTGGGTGTGTGTGTATGTGTTAAGGGTGTGTTGTTTATGGCGAGTTGAGGGATGTATTCGTGTTCTCCTGTCCAACTTGTGAGCAGGGTTGCGGTGGATTTGGCTGGGGCTAGATTAAGTCTGTTTGTAGTGCACCAGCCATGTAGTGTGTTGAGAATAGGGTTGAAGGAGATCTGTTGCTCTTTTTGGGTCATGGTGTGTGCATGTGAGTGTTATGTCATCTGCATAGGAGGCCAAGTTTATTTGGGGCGTATTGGGTGTAGTTATATCGTGCATGTACAGATTGAAGAGTGCGGGCGATAGGACGGATCCTTGTGGGACTCCGTTTGGAAAGTTTCTAATTTTAGATGACTGACCGGCAAAAGATACGTGTGCACATCTGCCTGCTAGGAAGTTGGCCAGCCACCTTTTTGTGTTGTTGTGCATGTTTGTGTTGTAGATTTTGTTTGTTAGGTTGTGGCGGGGGATGGCATCGAAGGCTTTACTAATGTCGAGTGTGGCTAATAGTGATCTGTGTGGTGGTCTAGCTGAGTTGATGCCGTCGAAAGCTCTTTGTGTAAGGTCTGTGAGAAGAGTGTTTGTGGAGTGCAGTGGCCTAAAGCCATGTTGTGTTGGAGCTAGGGGTAGGTCAGGTGTAATTAGTTGTAATACTAGGCGTTCCATGACTTTGGAGGGGGAGCAAAGGAGTGTGATGGGGCGGTGCGAGGAGGGTAGCGTGGGGTCTTTGTTGGGTTTGGGGAATGCGATGATGATACCATGCTTCCAAATGTCTGGTATGGTGTTGTGTGAATAGCTGTAGTTTGATATGTTAGTGAGTGCTTGTATGCCTTGTGGTCCCAGGTGTCTGAGGTGTATGTTGCTTATGTTGTCTAGGCCACAGGCGGGTGAGTGCTTGAGATTGTTGATGATATGCTTTGTCTGGTGATTGGTGAAGGGTGTATAGTCAGGGTCTGTGGGGAATTGTCTCGTTCGTCGGATGACACGTCGGTCGTCTTTGTGAGGTTTTAGGTGGCTGACATGTGAGAAGTGATTGATGAGAGTGTTTGCTTGTTGTTTACATGAAGGAGTAGAGTCTGTTGTTGTGATTGCAGCATGTGATTGTGTTGTGTTGCTGTTGGAAAGTGTGATGCCGTTTAGTGTTTTGTAGAGTTTTTTGGGGTTTGTTTTGTGATCAAGTGTTTGTAGGAAGTTATTCCAATTTAGTTTTTGTTGTTCTTGTATTTTGTTGTTAGTTTGGATGTTGAGTGCTTGAATTTGTTGTGTGATGTCTTGTGTGGGGTGCTGGGGAGTGTTTCAGTATGTTGCATTGTCTGATGAGGTTTTGAATTTCTGGTGTGAAGTTGGGGTTGTGTCTTTTTCTGTTACCTCTTGGAATGTGTTTCTTGTCAGCGTTTTGGATAGTTTTATTGAGTATGTGTACAGCATTGTTGATGTTAGTGATGGGTGTACTGTTTAGAGTTGTGAAGTGTTGTTCTGTCTCATTTGTGAATGCTTCCCAGTTTGCTCTTTTATAATTGGTGTATGTGTGTTTGTGGCTAGCTGGGGTGAGTCTGGTTTTGGTGGTGGTAATGATCGGGAGGTGGTCAGAGCCTAAGGTTCTGACCACCCTCCAGGATGTTGTGGGGGCGAGTTCTGGGGAGCAAAAGGTGATGTCTGGAGATGATGGGTTATAGAGGGCTTGGTGAGGAATATGGGTATGTTGATGGATGTCGTTAAGGATGATGAGGTTATCGGTTTGGTTTTGTAGTACCAGCCCTCTGTCTGTGTCGGGGTTGTCGACAAACCAGGCCGACGTCTTGGCGTTTGAAGTCACCACCCAGGATGATGTGTGGGGTGTGTGGGGTGTTTGTGATGTGTTGTAAGTGTGGTCTGTATTCATTTGGTACTGTAGGGGATGTTTGGGGAGGGATGTATGTGTTTATGATGGTTATGTTGGAGTTGTTGCCAGTGCGTATTTTAATTGACTGTATTTCTGTTGTGTTATCATTTGGGGGGAGGAGGGATTTGGTTTGTACACTGGTTACTATGTATGATATTTCTTTATGTACCAGGGTGATGAGTCCACCGCCCCCGCCGACAGCCCGGTCTTGTCTGATGGTGGTGAAATTATGAAATGTGGGTGTTTTTTGTGTTGTGCGGAGTTTTGTTTCTTGTAAGATTTGTAGGGTAGTTATTGATAGAGGTCACTTGAGGCATGCTATGCTTACAGGTACCTACCCGATAGCACTATCGTTAGTAAGTGCTGTATGTTTTTTGTAATATTATACTGTAGATATCTTATCAATATTTGTATTTTGTACTATTGTTAATGTCTTGTCATGTTGCAAATTTGATTTTAATGAACATTTTGACATTTGACATGTAGTTTCTTTATTCATGCAGAGTTTAGTCAAATTTACCAGAACGTCCCGGACTTCGCAAATTGACTAATTCCTTGAACGTGACGTTGGTGCGTTGTTGTGTGTGCGATTGGTTTGCTTGGGAAACAGATTAACTTGCTCATGTAGTAATGTACACCCTAGGTGGTGGATTGTGTTCTTTTATTTCATAAATTTTATTTTAGTAAGCGTTGTTTCCACATAGCGATTTTGATAAGTTAATTTGACTTTATATTGTCTTTGTCCCAGTTTTGGTTTGTTTAGTTTGCAAGTTTTACATTTTAATTCAATCTGCCTATAGGAAACATTACCCCACCGAGACCGCTCTTTGTAGGATTCAAGCTTCCTTAGATAAAGGACAGGTTCCTGTTGAATGGAAAAGAGCTAATATCATTCCGATATACAAGAATGGAAACCCTGAGGACCCTCTAAACTATAGACCAGTTTCACTTACTAGTATTGTATGCAAGATTTGTGAAAAGCTAATTAGGAAGAGATGGATGAAAATGTTGGAGAGAAAGAAGATAATAACCCCAAAGCAATTTGGATTCAGAGAAGGGACATCTTGTGTTACCAGTTTGCTATGTTATTACAGTAGGGTGATATATGTACTCCAAGAAAGAGGCGGATGGGTGGACTGCGTCTACTTAGACCTTTCCAAAGCATTCGATAAGGTACCACATAAGAGATTGTTATCTAAGCTTGAGACGCTAGGATGTGTCAGGGGGAGTTTGCTGAAATGGATGGAGAGCTATTTAACAGATAGGGAAATGAGGACCAACATTAGAGGAACTTACTCATCGTGGCGGAAAGTTGAGAGTGGTGTGCCACAGGGATCTGTGTTGGCACCTCTCATGTTCCTTATGTACGTGAATGACCTGCCGATAGGCATAAACTCCTACATGTCAATGTTTGCAGATGACGTAAAAATTATGAGACAAATAACAAATAAAAGTAGTTGTGAGGAGCTGCAAGAGGATTTAGATAAAATATACGAATGGAGCACCAAGTGGAAAATGAAATTTAATATAAGTAAATGCCATGTGTTAAATATGGGAAGAAGTGTGAATAGACCAAATTGGAAGTACAGGATGGGAGATAATATAATTAGCAAGGCCGAAAAAGAAAAGGATTTAGGGTTGATTATACAAGATAATTTGTCGCCAGAGAAACATATTAACAAGCTCTTTAGCGGAATGTATGCAATGGCCGGGAATATGAAAGTTGCTCTGAACTACTTGGATGAGACCATGGTAGCGAAAATTATGAAGAGTATGATTAGACCAAGATTGGAGTATGCAGCAGTGGTGTGGTCCCCGCATCTAAAGAAGCATATTCACAAGTTAGAAAGAATCCAGAGAGCAGTTACTAGATTGGTTCCAAGTCTCAGAGAGCTGCCATATGAAGGGAGGCTAGACAAATTAAATCTACCGAGTCTAAAAGAGAGGAGAGAGAGGGGAGACATGATAATGATGTACAAATGCACCCGGGGGCTGGAGAGGCTGGATAGGGAGGATATATTAATTATGGATACAGGAATAACTAGAGGCCACAGCTACAAAGTAAAAAGACCTACCTGCAAGAACGATATCAGGAAGTTTAGCTTCCCCTATAGATGTATTGACAAATGGAATGGGCTGGCGGAGGAGGTGGTAGGGGCAAGGAATATCCATATTTTCAAGAAAAAATTGGATAAAAAGTAGACTGAGAGACGGGACAACACGAGCTTAGCTCAACTCCTGTAAACTACAATTAGGTAAATACAACGACCTGGTGATGGGGTGCTGTACTGGTGACTCATCTCTATTGGTCTTGCTAGATCTTTTTGCTGCTTTTGATATGGTTAATCATCGGTTATTGTTGGGCGACCTACAGCAGTCCAGAATTTTTGACAGGGTACTTGCTTTGCTTGAATCATATCTGTCCGATCGAACTCAGTCAGTGGTGGTGGGCGACGCTATGTATGATCCGGTTCCTCTACAGTGTGGGGTGCCTCAGGGTTCTGTGTTGGGCCCTATTTTATTCACTGTGTACATAAGCAGTCTGGCATCTCTTCTTCATGCCCATGGAGAATCATATCATTTCTATGCTGTTGACACTCGACTTTAACTATCTATCTATTGCCGGACGTTGTGATCCACGAAGGGGTGGCCACGAACGAAACGCCCCCATGCACCTCTGTCCCCAGTCAGTCGACGCCCCTCCTCCCATCCAGCACAGCTTTCACGCATATATTCTTAACTCCATCCTTCCACCTCTCACTCGGTCTTCCTCTCCCTCTCTGTCCTTCCACCTCACTCTTGTGCACTCTCTTAGTCATTCTCTCCCTTCCCATACGATCCACATGGCCGAACCATCTCAAGGTGTTCCTTTTCACACTTTCCAGCACATCCACACTAGAGATGGAACGAATATCAATTTTCACTATTTGCGAATACGAATACGAATATTTGTTGGTAAAATTCGCGAATACGAATAGCGAATAGCGAATATTTCAATCTTTCTTGAAGGATGAAATTGTCATCCTTCAAGAACTGGTAATTCTTTTTATATCACCAACAAACGTTAATTAAATTACTATGAAATCAATTACCGGAAGCCAATGACGATGTGAATGTGTAAAGCTGCGTGTTTCGTTACCACCACTGATTTGCCATTGGGCTTTTGGCAGAAAATGCCAAAAATTATCAGTGATATCATAGACATGTTTACATACAGTATTCTCATCGTCCAGCATATTACTGTTTCATAATCATCAGCTAACTTAAAATAGCCCTGTATAATATTTAATTATCACTAGAACAATACACTATATCATGTAGGAAGTCTTCTGGAGAAATAGGGCAAATATATTAAACAATGCATGATAAACTAAAGCACAAATGTATGCTAGAATAGCATTGACAAATTGCTAGATAGTCACCAGACACTAAAAACTTGTATGTCACTAGAAAACATATGTTGAAGTATCTAGAATAATCTTTAACAATCGAAAAATCTCTACAATTCCTTAAAATAGGGAACATAACTTGAATATCGCTAGAATTCATCACATCTTGATGTCGCTAGATGGAGGTGATGGAAGTGATTCGCTGGATCTAGCGGTAACCGGTACATTGGCAACATTGTACCAAGACCATTTATTCCGTTATAATGAACAAGGTCAGATTTCGGAACTATTACAATTATTTCAAAGGTCAGAGATCATCAGATTGGTTTGGAAGTCGATGTACACAATTTCACTTCCATTAGTTTAAAAAACATTCACATACACTTAGAGGGTTTAACCCTCCAGCCCCGGGGGCTATAGCTTACGACTGTGCTCCGGTACCGGGTGTTTTGACGATCTTTGGCCTATGTTAACTACTCTGTAAGTCAATGAATATGTCATGTAATGTTGTGAATAAAAAAGAATAATGTTCCACAAACCTTCCTCTGTTGAATGGCGTTGAGTAGAGGTCTCTAGCCCCTCTGGTTGCATAATGGTGAGCGCGGGAAGACGAGTGCTTTTCGGCGGCAAATTCTTCCCGCGTTCGGACGCGTCACCTCGGCCATGGCTACGACGCACCTAGCCGCTCGCCGCGCCAAAGTATTTATCTCCCTTAGACGATTTTAGTGTTTGATATTGAGAATGTGATGTTTATTTGATATTTTCTAGTTATTTTGAGGCCAATTATATAAAATATGTTTATTAGGGTATCACTGTCACTGATATTGCTAATTTTCACTCGATACCGTACATTTTATTAGTAATTGAGGTAGCTTATTGTTGTATTAGGCACTGATTATTCGTTATCACAGGTGTTTATTATACTTTGGCCATCAAATATTAGGTCTTGTGTCACTTTCACTTTGACAAATATGCTTTAGAGAGTGTCACTGTCACTGATAATGCTCATTTTCACTCGATACCGTACATTTTATTAGTAATTGAGGTAGCTTATTGTTGTATTAGGCACTGATTATTCGTTATCACAGGTGTTTATTATACTTTGGCCATCAAATATTAGGTCTTGTGTCACTTTCACTTTGACAAATATGCTTTAGAGAGTGTCACTGTCACTGATAATGCTCATTTTCACTCGATACCGTACATTTTATTAGTAATTGAGGTAGGTTATTGTTGTATTAGGCACTGATTATTCGTTATCACAGGTGTTTATTATACTTTGGCCATCAAATATTAGGTCTTGTGTCACTTTCACTTTGACAAATATGCTTTAGAGAGTGTCACTGTCACTGATAATGCTCATTTTCACTCGATACCGTACATTTTATTAGTAATTGAGGTAGGTTATTGTTGTATTAGGCACTGATTATTCGTTATCACAGGTGTTTATTATACTTTGACCATCAAATATTAGGTCTTGTGTCACTTTCACTTAGTTATATGATTTGTAAACGTTTTATATACAATTTATTGTGTCTTTTTTCACTGATTTATATATTTCTATAGGTTCTAATCATATGAATGTCACTTGGTATATACATATGTGTCACTTTCACATATTATTATGGTGTAATTGTATTTGTATCAATGTTCTCATAATACATGACTTTTGTATTACAATACATTGGTTTTCTTCCACTTTTTGCCTATATATAATTATAGTGTACATATTGTCATTTTATTTGGCAATTTCAGTATGATTATTAGAACTCCAGCTTGGAGTGGTAATCAAAGAAGCAATCTACAGCACAGAGTGCCACCTTGCACTCCACACACTCCAGGGTTGACTTTTTACCTGACCTCGGCTTCACCCTGCTGTTGTAGCAGACATGGCACCGCTTCTGCTGTGTTCTTCCTGATTCATTCTGAGGCAGGGAACCAAGCCTGTGCCTAATCAAGTATTGAGCAGACTGCAAGCGGTCAATAACGGCGGGCCCAGGATGTGCCACTGCCCTCTGTGGCATAGCATACTTCTCCAGGAGCTCCGTCAACACCTGGTTTTGTCAATGAAGCCTATCTGCATGTCGGACTTGTCCACCAGCCTCATGTTGATGTTGTAGTCCAGGACAGCATCGGGCTTGGTCACCCTGGCCTGGGTGCGGCGATCCACCTTGCCAGTCTCCACCATTTCCCCCTTGTGGATGGTGGTCAGGAGGTTGACCTTCCGCTGGTCGTGCCAGTGGATAGCCAGAATGGGCCCCGACTTCTTCTTGAACACATCACCTTTTTTGGTCTTTGGAGGGAAAGGTGGCATGCCCTTCCTTTTCCCTCGTACTGTGCCTACAGTCCCCGTCTTGCGCTCATGCAGGTACTGTGAGAGAGTGGGGGACGTGTAATAATTGTCCGTGTAGAGGACGTGATTCTTATGAAAGTAGCGGTCCATCATGGCTTGCACCACTGCTCCGCCAAAGCCAATGAGGGGGTCCACAAGCAAGTCCCCTTCCTTCCCGCTGTAGACCAGGAAGTCCAGGACATAGCCAGTTTGGCAGTCGCACAGCACAAAGAATTTTATGCCAAAGCGATGTCTTTTTGAGGGGATGTACTGCCGGAAGCTGAGTTTTCCCCCGGAACAGCACAAGAGACTCGTCAATGACGACCTTGCGGAAGGGCTTGAAGTAGGAGGTGAAGCGTTCTCGCATCATCTCATACAACGTCCTAATCTTCCACAGCTTGTCTGGGAGGTGGACGTCAAGGTTGGTGACAAGATGGAGCGCTGCGAGGATATCAAGGTACCGGTCGCGAGACATATATTTCCCGAAGGCAGGGTGGATATCAGATCATTGGTGATCCAATAGTCAGGCAACCTATGCTTCTTGACATGAGGCATTAGCATGGTGAGTGCCAGGAACACCATGAACTCTTTATGAGTCACTGGGGTCCACTGCCTCATGTGGCCCTTGGTCACCTTTCCCAAAAAGTGGACCTGGAATTGGTGCTGCTTATTTGTCTCTTTGACAACATAGCCTACCACCTCCTCATCAAAGAAGGCCTCAAACAGTTTGTGTGGTGGAGCATTGGGGCCTGCAGGAAAATTGGGTAACGCCTGAACCCTCCAGTACCTCATCAAAAGCTGGCACATCAGGGTTGTATGCATCCTCATCAACTACGTCTTGCCACTGAAAAACGTAGAATGGGTCTTGTCTACGCTGACGAGGAGCTCCAGCTGGTGGCCCAGCACGCCCACGGCCAACTCGGGAGGCGCGCGCCCTAGGGCGGCGAGGGCGGCGGCCAGGGCGGTGGGCAGCACGACGGGCAGCACGACGCCGGGCCAAGCAGATGGGTCGAGGGTCGTCGATGTCCATATAGTCATCGTCAGAGTGGTCATCTTGCCCTGACGGTGGACCTATGTAATCATGGCCAGAGTCTTGAGAGAGGTGCCCTTCATCATCAGTGGCCCCCACATAATCTGGCGGGGAACCAGTGATGCGTGGGCGGCGTGCGGGTGGGCGAGGTGGGGAAGGAGTGGCAGGTGAGGCTGTGTCCCCCCGAGGTCCCGGGCTCCTTGGCCTGCGACGAGTGACAGAAAGCAATGTTTCACTGTCACTAGGGCCAGGTATTGGTGATGCGAGCTCAAAGACTTCTTCAGGAAGACATGTTGAAGGCGGGAGAGGTGGGGAGGACCGTGGGGAAAGTTGCGGGGACGTATGGCTGGGGCCGGCCGGGGTGGACGCCGCGGGAGCCTCGAACAAAACTCTCTTACTTTTCTTAATTTTCTTGGTATATTTCCTACCTTTCCCCTTTTCGGCAGCAGTATGTCTCCTGTCGGGGGACCTAGGAGGCAAATAGGCCAAAAGTGTGGGGTCCTCAACCCTTGGCAATGGTGGGGGGGGTGGGGAAGAATGCGGGGCATCCGGGTCATCTTGGGTGGCGTGGGTAGATAAGGGAGACAATGGCGGACGAGAAGGGTCACCACGCTGACCCTCACTCACAGCCTCATCCTCACCAAGTAGTTTTGCTTGTTCCCTAGCTGCCGCGCCCGCCTTCTCAAGTATTTTCTGCTTATACAAATGTAGCTTGAAAGGCGATTTACCTGGGGAAGGGCTTGGCGTCGTGTCACTTAAGCGAAATTTGGTGAGTGACCTTGAACTCTCCCACTCGCTCACTCTCTCAAGTTCACTGTCTTTAGGTAAACCAGCTTCCTCAACAACTGGTACATCACCTTCATCACTCTCATCACTGTCATGTTCTCTCGCAAATCCCAGGAATTGCTCTTCTTTATCACTCTCATGGCCATAATCACTCGACTTATAATTACTGGAGTCGTCACTGACTTCATCATCAACATTATGCTTGGCATCAGCTCGCTCATAAAGTCTCAATGTCGTCTCAATACCTCCGGGAGATAACACATTTAGGCGATGGCGTCGGGGTAAGGCGCGACGAACAAGCAAGGGCGTCGTAGGAAGCACGGTATCGGACACAGCGGAATCACTATTTGGCGTACTGTCCATGATGGCGTCGGGGTAGATACTGTTGCTGTGGCGGAGTTTACGCCTGGTGGCGCCACCTACCGTCCCACGATACCGAAAATGTACGCGCGGCATTCGAAAGCACGCATGCAAGCAATGGGCGTTCAAGAGCCCTTCCGGGTTGCGCGGGCCGAGGTTGTTATGGGCGTTCAAGAGCCCATCCGGGTTGGAGGGGTTAATAAAGAAGCATGCCTTTCCCCGACATCGTACAAGCGAACGCACGCTTTAAAATGTAATATTTTACATTTTTGTATATCTTCTATTGGTTTCGTGAAAATATTCGCATATTTGCAAATAGCTATGAATGGAAATGCGAATACGAATACGAATATTGAAAAACATAGCGAATATTCGCACATACGAATACAAAACGAATATTCGGTCCATCTCTAATCCACACCACACCTATCTCGTACTTCTGATGTTCTAAGAAATATCACCATTACAGAGAGAGAAGTATTGAATTGTTTAGATAAACTCAAGGTAAACAAAATGCCCAGACCTGATAAAATTTCACCTAGAGTTCTAAAGGAAGCTAAGGATGAGCTCTCCAAACCACTGACATTGCTATTCAATATATCCTTGCAGTCTGGAACTATGCCTGATCAGTGGAAACACTCATAAGACAGACTCGTAAATCACTTAGAGGAAAATAACATACATAAAGATACTCAACACGGCTTTCGTAACAAACGCTCCTGCTTAACAAATCTCTTAGACTTCTTTCGTGATATCCTCAACCTCTACGATGAGAGTAAAGCTGTAGATATTATATACAGTACCTTGATTTTCAAAAGGCCTTTGACAAAGTTCTCCACAAACGTTTACTGCTAAAACTAAAAGCGCATGGAATACAAGACGGTGTGTTGAAATGGATAGAAAATTGGCTCAGCGACAGAAAGCTATCTATCCATCTATTGCCTGACGCCGTGATCCCCGAAGGGGTGGCCACGAACGAACCGCCACCATGTCAGTCGATGCCCCTCCTCCCAACCAGCACCGCCTTCATCCATATACTTCCTCACTCCATCCTTCCACCTCTCCTTCGGTTTACCTCTCCCTCTCAGTTCTTCCACCTCGCTCTCGTACACCCTTTTAGTTATTCTAGCCAGCCGTCCGGCTGGCTCAGTTGATAGCGTGCCTGATTCCCATCTTGAAGGTCTCGCGTTCAATCCCCGCTCAGATTGAAAAGTTTTTCTGGGATACAGCCGGTGGTTACCATCTCCCCATGAGCAAGGGGGATGGGTAATGGTCTCTGGTAGACTAAAGAAAGCCAAGCGCTTGTGAATCCTCGAAGGAGGAGATACGGGCGCTATCTAAGTAACCAGACGATTATTATTATTATTATTATTCTCTCGCTTTCCATACGTTCCATATGGAAAAACCATCTCAAGGTGTTCCTTTTCACACTTTCCAGCACATCTACCTCGACACACACCACCTTCTTACTTCCTCATTCGTCTGCCTATCCCTCCATGTAACTCTGCACGCACTACTTAAGGGGAGCGTCCGCCATAGGTATAAGTGGTGTAGGTTGAAAAATCCGAAAATGAGATTTTCAGTGCACCCATAAGGGCAACACTCAAGGAGTCATGTGGCATAGTTTTAGACTCGAAAAATAAAAAATACCCTAAATACAGCACCCCCCCCCCCCCCCCCCCCCCTACACACCGCCGTACTCACGACGTATACGTGGTATCGTGGTATGAACAATAATACCAAATATAATCACGTTATTATGCACAAATATGAACAAATTGCAGTCAATAGAGGTCTCAGGCAACTCAACTGAACTTCCACAAGCCTTCTCCTACTCTGGTTGTTACATAAGGAAGAGATACGAGTCAGTGGCTCAGTGCTTATCAAGCGGTCGAGAGGAGTGGACCTGTATCGCTAGTCGCTCCAGTCATCACTCTATTACCACCGTTTTGGCTACATTTTCGCAGTTTTTTCGGCATTCTACAGTATTGAACTTGCTTCTCAAACATCATGGCACGCAAGAAGAATGCCTAGAAGAAGTGGGAGCGGAAGATGACGACATTCGTGCCAAATAAATAAAATACCTTTTGGGGGGTCCAGGTGGCATATTATTGACTTCGACCTAGTAAATTGCACTGTATTTTAGTGCCAGAGCATGTATTAAATTAATCAATAGCAAACAGTTGCAATAAATCGTCATTTGAGAGATGAATCGTTGAGTAATGGATAAATTTTGTTTTTCGGCTTTTTCTCAAAACTATAGTTACTCGAACACTTTTCCCAAAAACTTTTTTCTTTTTGGTCCAATTTTAATAAGTAAGATATCATTGGAAAGAGGAGTAAAAATGCAACAAATCTGTTTGGCGGATTTTTGATAAACCAATAAACTTTTTGACAATAGGCTTGCAACCTTTTAAAACTTAAAAAAAAAAAAAAAAAAAAAAAAAAAAAAAAAAAAAAAAACGGAAAAACTATAGCGTTTATCAAAAATCCGTCAAACAGATTTATGGCATTTTTCTCCCTCTTTCCAATGGTATCCTACTTATTAAAATTGGACCAAAAATAAACTTTTTATAGGGATTGGAAAATTTGCCGAAATTGCGAAAATCCGAGGTAGCGAAGAAAAACTATTGGTCCGATTTTATTCATCTTTGGATATGTTGTTATTCCCCAGGCTGCCTGGCCGAACAGCCCCAAGGTCCCAAGCAAGGCCAAGGCCATAGAGCGCCCCAACAAAACCCTCCCTGCTTACCACTAACAAAACCCAGGTGACCGAAGCCACTCTAAGGCAGGGAGCTGAGGAGGGCGCGGAAACGCCCGGGAAACCAAAGCCCCACCCAAGGCCCTGTGCCCCTCAGCAATTATGAAGGGAAAGTTGAGGGGCAAGGGAAAAATGTGACGCTTTGGCTCCCAATCTGCCAACTTTTAGGTTGGCAGTAGGGAGGTCGATCCACGGAAAAGACGCCAACACTTGAGATCTAGAAGATATTTCTTACAGTTTCTTACAGTAGATCCTCTGGAAAAAGGCAAACTATGCCTGTGTATCCAGCTCAGTACCAGTACTTGCACTGCTGCGGTCGTTCACGGTGTTGGCGGCGGCGGTAGCAGATGCAACATTTTTACTATTCTGTATTTTTGTTTGATAATCAAACTTCAAATCTTGTCTTCCCCATGCTTTATCAAGATTACTTTCAAACTCCCTTATTGATTCGGAATCGACTACATACTGGGGCAGTGCGTTCCACTCATTTACCACTCTATCACAAAATGAGTTCTTTGCCTTCTCAAGCCTATTTCTTTCTTTGTAAATTTTCTTAGAGTGTCCTCTCGTTCTTGTTCCCTCCCGCATCAAGAAGATACCTTCACACACATCCTCATCGTACTTTCCTGACACTATCTTAAAAGTCTCTATCATATCCCCTCTCTTTCTCCTATATGCCAGTGTCGGAAGCCCCAGTGTCCTCAACCTCTGCTCATAGCCCGCGCTCTTCAACGTTGGTACCAGCTTGCTAGCTCTCCTCTGCACTTTCTCCACTGCTTCTATATCCTTTACCATATATGGAGCCCACACCTGGTTCGCATATTCCAGGTGCGGCCTAACCAGCGCTGTATAGAGATTCCTGAAGATTTCTTCGTCAAGTGACACAAATGTCCTCCTTATCAGCCCTACAATTCTATTGGCTTTGTTTATCTTTTCCGCTAAATGTTCTGAGAAATTTAACTTATTGTCTATCACTACTCCTATATCCTTTTCTGCATTCACATCCTCCATCGCTTCATACATACTGTATCCTACCTTGTCCATCTTGCTGGTCCCAATCCGCATGTACTTGCATTTTTTTGGATGAAAAGGCATTAATCAATAAGTAAAAGGAACACCCAGAGTAAGCTATGGGTATGGCAGAGATCGCTCAGCTCTCACTCTGATAGACCAGCCCATCACCACATGACTAGAACCCAATCCTCTCAGCATCAGCTAGGAAAGGCCCTAGAAAGCCGCCTTTGGCGGGGGGATAGCTCCCCTACTTCAACTCCTTTCGGAGTTGGGCACCCGCCGTCTTTGGATATCTTGTTCCTAGAAGTGGTATCTATCACCTGTATAAAAATGAAAATGATCGGACCATTTTGAAAACCATGGTGGACGCTCCCCTTAAGTAACTCATTTCCATCGCTCTCACTTTTTGTCTGAGTCTCTTCTCGAACGTCCATGCTTCGCTTCCGTAAGTTATTCAGTGTCGGGATTACCACACCGTCATGCAAGGACTTCTTCACTTCCACACTGACCACCCTATTTTTTGTTACTGCTTTCAACGTTCCTACAACCCTCTTCCCCTGTTGCACCCTCTCCGGCACTTCTTCATCCATAGTCCCATCTTTACTCAACACGCTGCCCAGATACAGTACTTAAATGAGCTGACAATCTCCATAGCCTGACAGTTTAACTTCACCTCACACTATGTGGCTTCACCCCTTTCGAAGACCATAACCTTGCTCTTCCCCGCATTTACCTTCAGATTCCGTTTTTCGCACACTGTTCCAAACTAATTTAACTGACCCTGCAACTCCCATTCATCATCATCAAACAGCAGTACAGGTAGCTTCCACTCATTTCCCTCCCTTATCAGCGATACACCAACATCCACTGCTCTTCCTTGTATTTCTTTCATGACTCCATCCATTATACAGTACAGTGAACCCTCAAATTACGCGGGGGATGCGTATTGTGCTGTCGGCGCGTACCTTCGTTTGTGCGTACATGGAAGTTAAATATAAATGGGGAAAATAGGTATTGGTCTGGCTCCGACCGAAAGTTGTACTATTTCTACCTTTCATCACCTAAAAACCACAAATATTTAACATATTACTGTACAAATATGTTTTTATGACCTAAACTACCACACATACTGTAATACATTTAATGTATAAAAATAAGACACAAACGTAAATTAACTCACATTGGTAGTGGTTGAGCAACGCTGATGTTATAGATCTGCGCCATCGATTGATAGCACTGCACCCGAAACGGATCGACCGAAATAATAGGCCTAGGCCAAGTGGTAAAGTTTTGAGTCGAAAAGTAATACACCCTGTATAGTTTCATATACATAATGTCAAGTGAGATAGTTCAATAGCACATATACATATTATGGAATTGGCACATTCACATCATTTAGCCAGGGGTGAGCAGTAAGCTTTGATGTGACTTTCGAGAGAAGTGTAAACAATCTCACCTATAACTCCTGAACAGAAACAGATTTTCCATTTCCGATTTTGTTTGCTCAATAAATGATACATGCAATTAAAAACGAAAAACAGTCTTTTAATAGATTCATAATATCCTGTTGTGCTAGATAGATACATAATAGTTTGGTACGGGAGATGTGTCTCTCTCCACAGTCAACGGTGACGACGACGCCAATATGGCTGCCCGAAACTCTCCAACAGATACGAATCGACTCCAGCTCGTTCGCTCGCCGCGTACATTTGAATAATTGAGCGTATTTTTCTATTTTCTGCCTCAATTGTGGTTCAAGCGTAGCTTTGATTACGCGTAGATAAATTGCGTGTATTTTGAGGGTTCACTGTAAACAACCACGGGGACATCACACACCCGTTTCAACCCAACATTCAGGTCAAAGAACTCGCTCTGCTCATTCTCCACACGTACTGCCGCCTTTGCACCCTCATACATGCTCTTCACTGCTTTCAGAAACTTGCCATCTACTCTGTATATTCTAAGTACTTTCCACATACCTTCTCTATCCACTCTGTCATAGGCCTTCTCCAAGTCCATAAAGGCAACATACACCTTTTGTTGCTTCTCCAGATATTTCTCCACAACACAATTCAGGGTAAAAATCTGATCTACACATCCTTTTCCCTTCCTAAAACCACCCGGCTCGTCACCTATGCATTTCTCTGTTCTCGCTCTCACTCTCTCAATCACTTCCCTACTGTACACCTTCCCTACTACGCTTAAGACATATTCCTAAGTGGTTACTTACAGTTTCTTACAGTAATCCTCTGGAAAAAGGCAAACTAGGCCTGTGTATCCAGCTCAGTACCAGTACTTGCACTGCTGCGGTCGTTCACGGTGTTGGCGGCGGCGGTAGCAGACGCAACATTTCTACTATTCTGTATTTTTGTTTTATAATCAAACTTCAAATCTTGTCTTCTCCATGCTTTATCAAGATTACTTTCAAACTCCCTTATTGATTCGGAATCGACTACATACTGGGGCAGTGCGTTCCACTCATTTACCACTTCTAATACCACACACTCCTCTTTCCCCTTTACCCTTACATAGGGGGACTATTATGCCTGTCTTCCAGTCATCAGGTGCACTCCCCTTCTCCCATGCTAGTTTGCACATTTTCCATTCCCATTCGATCACTATCTCACCATCATACCTCAACATTTCCCCACACACTCCATCTGTTCCTGGTGCTTTCCCCAACTTCACTCTTTTCATGGCTTCCCACACTTCTGACCTCCTGAACACCACCTCATCCTCCACTACTTCTCCTCTTTTCCCTCCCATACCCCATCCAACTATGTTTGCTGGCGCTTCATGCCTTACATTTAGCAACTCGTTGAAGTACTCCCTCCATCTTTCGACTCTCTCTTGCTTCTCGGCTAGCATTCTCCCATTCTTATCTTTCACACCCTTAATGTTTCCCTTGCTAAATTCCCTAAATTTCTTGACTTCTATCCAGAACAGTTTCTTACACTCCCTCCATTTTATACTCAGATTCCTTCCAAATTCCTCATTTACTCTTCTCTTACTTTCCTTCACTACTCTCTTCACCACTCTCTTTCTCTCCACGTACCTCGCTCGTTTCTGACTCTCCAAATCTTCATTCCCTCTACTACCCAACCACTCTCTATACGCTTTCTTCTTGTCTTCCACAGCCATTTTTACCTCTTTATGTCCACCATGCTGTACCTTTCACTCCCCTCCCTCTTCTCCTTACTCCACACACCTCCTCACATGCTGCACAGATCTCTTCCTTAACCCTTGTCTAGCGGGGGGTTTTGGGCTTATTTGGGCATATTCAGGCCCTCCTGAATGATAAATCAAGTATCTGCATGAAAAAAAATGTATTCAGCAAAAAACTAGGCGCTAAAAGCTACAAAATGAGACCAGAACGAGCTACGTAGCACTCGTGGTTCTCATACAGTGGTGCCAGTAACATGGGAGTTTAGCGTATAGCGGCATATTTTCCCCAGCATGCTCACTACTGTCTACACTGCCGGCCTCTCGAGAACACAGGGAACATGAGTTAATGGGCGGCGGTAAGCCCTGGGAGTCGGCTGTCTGGCCCGCTGCGCTCCCGGCCATTTGCACTCGATTTTAACCCTTTAAAAGCCTTAATAATGCTCCTAACTTGCTGCAAATTGGAGGCGGACTTAAGTCCGGCCCCGATCTTTAAGGGTTAAACACCTTGCTAATCTCCTCCACTTCCTCCATATCTTCCAGGTCGAACCCACCTAGTCGTCTTTCTACTGCTCTCCTGTACTCTTCCCTGATTTCCTCCTCCTGTATCCTCTCCACCCTCCTCTCGCCTCCCTCCAGCTCTCCTCACCACTTCTTTTGTATCCCAATTTTAGCTACTACTACATAATGATCAGACAAACCCCCTCCAATACCCCTATACACCCTAGCATTCAGCACATATTTCTTCATTCGTTCATCCACACATATATAATCAATCAGTGCCTTTCGTTTCACCACTGTCTTATCCTTATCCTTCATCCTCCGCACCACTTTCCATGTGTACCTGTGTATCATTCTGTGTCGGAAGGTGTTAGCAGAAAGCAAAGAGTAGTTATTAACGGTAAGGCATCTAAATGGACCAATGTAAGTAGCGGGGTACCCCAGGGATCGGTACTAGGACCAATTCTCTTTCTAATTTACATCAACAACATAGATGAAGGTCTCACCTGTACAATCTCAAAGTTTGCTGACGATACAAAAATTGCAAATACTGTATTCTCAAAAAAACAAGTTGACGATATGCAACACAATCTAGATAAGTTATCATGTTGGGCCCAAATTTGGCAAATGACTTTCAATGCGGATAAATGTGAAGTACTGTACTACATATCGGATACCAAAATGAGAAAGCAAACTATTCAATGAATGGCACTCAGCTTAAGAGTGTAGACAGAGAAACCGATCTGGGAGTAACAATATCGAGTAACCTAAAACCGAGTTAACAATGTTCAGAAGTTGTTAACCCACTGAACCCCAGCTAGTTAATAATAAATGTACCACCCAGGACTGGCAGGTTGTGAAAAAAAAATCTTTCCAGAAAACACCAGGAATGGGTTAGAAATGAAGGAAAACCCACAAAAAACCTATCCCCTAGGTCATTAAGGGGTCCTACGGTGTGCTCGAAAGTCGGAATTAACATGGGGAAATGGGTAGGCAAAAACAGGTTTTTGCGCGCTCACACGCACGCGGTTGGACTTTGAGAGTTTTCAACCATCGGCATTGTTGCGTGGGATACTTACACAGTTCCCATACAAATCTGAGCCCTCTAGGTGCCATAGGACCGGAGTAATTAAGCGTGACGCACCTTATGTGACGCTGGGGTTTAGCGTTACAAACATTTTGGACGCAAACAGTGCGTCGCTGGGGCTCAGTGGGTTAAGAAGGCAAACAAAATAATTGGCTTTATAGGCAGGTCATTTGAGATACATCCAAAGAAGTTATCCTAACTCTTTACAATTCCTTAGTCCGCCCTCTTCTGGAATACTGCGTTCAATCCTGGTGCCCTTATTACCAAAAAGATATAAACAATCTAGAACGAGTTCAACGTAGAGTTACCAAAATGGTACCTAGCCTAAAGAACAAACCATACGAGGAGCGTCTTAGAGAATCAAATCTATTTCTTTTAACCCTTCCAGCCCGGGCAGCATGTTAAAAGGACACCGCGGCAGATGGGCAGGAGCCCGGGCAGCATGTTAAAATCCGTAAGCTTGAAAGCCTATTCAGCTTGGTCTGAACGCCGTGCGTCCGACGAATGTAAACAAAGCCGATCGTTGCGTCACCGCAACCCCGAAAACAATAAGGAAACGTCGGATCAATGTTATTGTTGTGACGTCAGACGAAATTAGTGTCTGAAAAGCTCCGATATTGTCAACATCGCGGAAAAATTCGCTCCACGGAAATCTGAACCAGTTGACTTAGAGAGCTCTACTCAACGCCAGTCTACAGATTGGAAACCGCACTACATTTATAGATGCGTGGGAAATTTCTAGCAGTTAAATTAAACAAAAATACAGTAGTCTAGGCCTAGACGTTTTTCGGCCAGATCGCCCGGGTAGCCCACACTGTCATTGTGAGAGCTAGCCCGGGCCAGGAGGATTAAACCAACGCAGATTAAGAGGCGACTTAATTCAAGTGTTCAAAATCATCAAAGGCATCGACAATATGAACTGGATTAAGTACTTCACTATCGACCAATCTAATTACACGCGGGGAAACGGTTGCAAAATTATTGATAAATCTTTTAACTCTCACGAATCTAAGAATTTCTTCTTCAATCGAGTTGTCAACTTGTGGAATGGGCTTCCCCCGAGACATTATAGACTGCAGCACCGTTAATTCTTTTAAACTTCGCCTAGACAAATATCTTGCATCAAACCCGTGGCTGACTGCGTTTGTAAATGAATAGTTGTTCTATCTATCTATCTATTGCCTGACGCCGTGATCCCCGAAGGGGTGGCCACGAACGAACCGCCCCATGCACCTCTGTCCCGTCAGTCGACGCCCCTCCCCCCAACCAGCACCGCCTTCGTTCATGTAGTTCCTCACTCCATCCTTCCACCTCATATTCGGTCTACCTCTCCCCCTCCACCTCGCTCTCGTACACCCTCTTAGTCATTCTCTCGCTTTCCATACGTTCCATATGGCCGAACCATCTCAAGTTGTTCCTTTTCACACTTTTGTTGTTGATGCTTTTATTTTATACTAGCCCACTGGGCCTAGGCCCTCTCAAGGCTAGTGTTGGAGGAGGTGGTACAGAGTTTAACACACAAAGAGCGGGTGGTAGGGTATTTTACACTGTGCCACCCAGCGGGGTTTTTTTACCCTAAATAGGGTTGTTTCCGTGCTCATTTTCATGCATAAACAAGACCCAGAGCGTAAAACAAGTATCTATCCCTGAAAGGGCGTAAACAGAGCTTTCCAATGACACCCGAACCATCCTTCTACGACCACTGGTTCTCTTGCAACGATCGTGCAACATGAGTGCAAAAACCCTAAAATAAGGTAATTTCCGTACATAATTCCCTGTGTAGCGAGTGAGAGAGGGAGGAGGGTGGAATACAGCTCAGTACACCCACGGCGGTGGTGGGGAGCGGTCATAAGGTTACTACGCTCGTCCCACCGCTCAGCTCTCTCTCGGAGCAAATTTACGTGATGAAAATTGCACTCGACATAATTATTATGTGGAGCGCCGCCACATAGTCCACATTTATTTAACTCGACATATGTGGTGCGCCGATGGTTAAGGGTTAAAGTCACGTAGATGTCAGTAGTTATATGTCATTGTATAAATTTATAGCTCTCAGGAAGTGACGAATAGGGGTGAAATTGAAAGAGTCTGAGTCAGAGAGGATGCCATGTAATGAGGTGTTCAGCAAGAATCGCCGTCTTTCAGATGCATAGACGGGACAAATACAAAGAAAGTGAAAAACAGTCAATGATGTACAGTATGGCAATGTTGGCATTCAGGTGGTTGACCACGAGGGGTGGACATCAGGTAACCATGTGTGAGGCGTGTGTGGCCTAAACGTAATCTAGTTAATAGGGTTTGGTCTGAGCGTGAACCATTAATTGAAGAGGGCCACAAGTGTATGTCATCCTTAATGGAGCGAAGGTGGCCAGTTAATGGTTGCGCTCTCCACTCAACTCGCCAAGCGTCATACACATGGCGACGGAGGACAGGGAGCATATCCTCCGAACGCAGCAAAGTAGCAGAGGGTGTACCATGACACGCTTGCTTAGCGAGGAAGTCTGCACGCTCATTCCCGGGAATTCCTACATGCGCAGGGATCCAGCACAGTCTGATGGATCGATTAGCGCACTGTAATTTGTGTATTGTGTGGATGATAGTCTTGACCAATGGGTCCTTGGGGGCAAATACACATAAGGCTTGCAGTGCACTCTTTGAGTCACTACAGATAACGACCCGTGGAGAGTTCCTCGACAATGAAGAGATGATGCTTAAAGCACCTTGAATAGCCCATAATTCAGCAGTGAAAGCCATGGAGTGATGGTGTAAGGTACTTTGATACAAGCCATGGTCTGAGACTGCAGCGCAACCCACGGCATCCACATTTTTCGAGCCATCGGTGTAAATGAAAACAGCCGGGATGTGACCATCAAGATGTTGTAAAGCGAGATGTCGACATTGAGATGGGGCTTGGGCATCAAGTTGATCCGCTAAGTGAAAGCAAACTGTAGGGTGTTTTAGGGTCCATGGAGTGATGTGACTAGGAGGGGGAGTTATGGGAGGAACGGTGATATTGTAAGTTGAGAGCAATTGGCGAGACAATATTGGGAATGGCACTGGAATGGTTGAACGATAGTCATCTGTGGAATGGAATAGTTCTAGTTGTTGTTGTTGATGATGCTTTTATTTTATACTAGCCCACTGGGCCTAGGCCCTCTCAAGGCTAGTGGTGGAGGAGGTGTTACAGAGTTTAAAGTTCTAGTTAATAGTTCTAGTAGAGTTGGTTCATGACGGAGGCGAACGGCCGTACGCATGAGGACTAATCGACGGTGGTAGCCTAGAGGTAAGGTCCCAGCCTCACATAGGATATTGTAGGCACGAGAGGAACGGAATGCCCCCGAGCGGATGCCCAAATGGTGTACGCTGTCGAGGGTTCCTAATGTGGAAGCAGAGGCCGTTACATAGACAGAGCTACCATAATCTAGGGCTGAGAGGATGGTAGCTCTGTAGAACAGTAAAAGCGTAGCGCGATCTGCACCCCAATGGACTCGTGCGACTGTTTTCAGAACATTCATTCTCTGGAGGCAACGTGCCTTTAAGCAGGCAATGTGACTCTTCCAATTGAGGTGAGTATCAAAGATTAAACCAAGGAACCTAGTATGTGGAAGGATCTGAATATTAGAATTTCCCATGGTGAGAGTAATGGACTGTTTACGTATATGTCGAACATTTCTATAGAATACAACGGAGTTAGTCTTTACAGCAGAAAATTGAAAACCAGCAGTGGATGCCCAGGAGTGGATGGATTTTAGAGCAATGTTGAGATGCCGTTGTATGTGAGTCAGACTGGGAGAAGTATAATATATTGCGAAGTCGTCCACATACAAGCTATACGATATGTCAGGTGGGAGGCTGCGTATGACACTATTGATCGCCATAATAAAGAGTAAGCTGCTAAGGGCACATCCTTGTGGTATTCCATTAACTTGTGACATAATGTCCGATAGGAGACCATTATTTTTGACCTGGAATGTACGGTTAGAGAGAACATTTTGTAAAAAGCAGGGAAGAGGACCCCGCATGCCAGAATCGTGTACAAATTTTAAAATCCTGTCTCCATGTTGTGTCATATGCCTTAGCAATGTCAAAAAAAATTGCCACTGTGGGTTGGTTCTTGGAGAACCCATCACGTATTTGGTGTTCAAGGCGAATAAGTGAGTGCAGTGTAGAACGGCCAGGGCGGGAACCATTCTGATATGGGGATAGTAGGGCATGTGACTCAGCGTAATGTAAAAGACGAGGATTGACAATTTTTTCCATTAATTTGCAGAGGCATGAGGTAAGTACAATCGGTCTGTAATTTGTGGGAAGACTATGATCTTTGCCAGGCTTCGGTACGGGTATAGTGTAAGCATGCCGCCAAGACGGTGGGAAGTAGTTACTTATCCAAAACTGATTGTACAGTTGTAAAAGATGTTGTAGTGCACGTGGATGGAGGTGACGGATGAGAGCGTACGAGAATCCATCCGGGCCAGGAGTAGTGTCTGTACACAGGTCGAGCGCGTGTCGCAATTCCAGAATTGAAAAAGGGGTGTTATATTCATGTGTTTCCCCGCTATGAAAAGATAGCGGGCGAGATTCCTCCATACATTTATAACGAAGAAATTGACGAGGCAATGACTGGTCTGAGCTGACGTGACAGAAATGTTTGGCATGTATGGCAGCGATGTCAAGGGGGTTATGTGTAAGCGAGTCCGAGGCAGGGTCTTTGAGTGGAGAGAGTGGAGGCCATACAGTGCGTCCGTTGATACTGCGAAACTTTTTCCATAAAGTTGAGAGAGGGGTGCGGGAAGTGAAGGACGAGATATATGATCGCCATGAAAGTATCTTGTTGTCAAGGATACTGCGTTTGACGACTGCACAAATCTTGTTATAGAACGTTTTAAGGGCAATTTTTTCAATAGTGATGGTTATAAGGTCAAAGTAACGATTAGTGGAAAAAAGTCGGGGGGGAAACAGTCTTTAACCCTTCCAGCCCGGGTGTCATTTTAAAATGACACCACAAAAGAAGGGCAGGTGCCCAGGTGTCATTTTAAAATCCCTGTGCTTGAAAGCGTGCTTCAAAATTCGCGCGGCCAAATTTTGCATTGTAGGGGCGACCGCAGCGCCACCAAGCCTCAACTACTAGCGTTATCAGTTCGTACGTGGCCGCCATAGCGAGTTATACTGAACAAATTATTTCCGACGTGTCCGATTCGCTGCAACCTCCCGCGGGCCCCACTGCTACCCCGCTCGCAACTTCAACGCCTGTTGCAACCGAGAAGAAAGCTCAACGAAAGAAAGTTAAGCGTTTGTTGAGTGATGGCGCTATACAGCGAGAACTTTTTGATAGTGAAGAGAGCAGTGGCGAAAGCTTTAATATAATAAGTATAATATTTAATATTTATAAGTGCAAGCGAAGATGACGATTTCGTTGGCTTTGGAGACGACGATAATGTGGATTTATTTGAGGGGGGAGACAGTAGTGATGATCCTGATGTGGAAGTGTTTCAGGAAGGTGCCATTGAACTTCCAAGTGTGCTAGAACCTAGGCCTACCCCCTCGCCATCTTTGCTATGTCAGCCTAGGCCTAGCCCTAGTACCACAGGACCTTCCCCTTTGCCTGCCCGTACGCCCTTGAAAGTGGGCAAATATTTTTATAAACAATCGTTGGTGAAAACTGCAGCTAAAAACGCACGCAGGGCAGTTGCAGAAAAGGATAGGGAAGCTGAAGACAGTGATAGTGACGCCGACCCTGGTCTAGCAACCACCCGCATTCCATTGTCCCGACGCCTTGACCCGGGACGCCGCATGGGTCACCCACAGCCCTCGGCTTCATCTCTCCTTCAGGATGACCAAAGGGCCTCTTCAAGTGGTATTAGTAGTGTGCCACAGCCCTCAACACACCGTAGAGCATTATTTGCTGCGGAGAAGCCCTCGGCTCGCCGCAAAAGGAGCCCAACTCCGGAGGCCGAGGCTCCCATTGTTGAAGCTCCCGCGCCCCACACCGCCGACGCCCGGTCACTTCTTCACCAGAATTGTCTCCTGAAGAGGATGCTGACGACCCCAACGTTGCCCCAGATGACCTGACGTCGCCTGAGGAGGAAGAGGAACAGAAACAGGAAGAGGAAGTCCCGACAAGACGAGCGAGAGGGCGAGGTCGTGGACGTGGTCAGTCTGCCGCCGCCGCTGCCCCTGGGCCTGGGTGTGGGCGTGGGCGTGCAGGGTGTCCACGTGGCCAAGGGCGTGTGCCAGGGCGTCCAGGGCATGTGCCTGCTGCACCTGCACGTGCTCGAGCATTAGCATCCGACCTGTTTGTGTGGACAGATGGGGCTGATTTTGAGCCAGATTGTCCTGCCTTTGACGAGGTACAGATGGGTTCCGGGGTGTCACCAACATTTCCCTGTGGCCCAGCTGCTACCCCCAGTGAAATTTTCTGTGGCTTCTATGACAATGAAGTCATGGAATACCTCGTCGAGGAGACCAACAACCATCATGAGATCTGTGCCAACTTTCTTGGGAGGAAGACCAGTGCCAAGATGGTGGCATGGAGAGCTGTCACTGTGGCAGAACTATATGTGTTCTTGGCACTCACAATGCTGATGACACATATCAGGAAGCACGCTCTGGCAGACTACTGGATCACTGGCGACATCATAACGACTCCAGCATTTGGCAAGTACATGTCCAGGGACAGGTACTTCGACATCCTCTCCTATCTCCACCTGACAAACAACATGGCAGTCCACCTTCCCGACTCATTATGGAAGATCAGGAAGCTGTATGACATGATACGTCATCGGTTCACCACCTACCTGATTCCTTTCCAGGAGATGTGCCTCGACGAGTCTCTGGTCCTGTTCCGTGGTAGGCTGCACTTCCGACAGTATATCCCGTCCAAGAGACACCGCTTCGGCATCAAGCTCTTCGTCCTCTGCGACTGTTTGACGGGGTATGTGCTGGACTTTGTGGTGTACAGCGACAAGGGTGGAGAAATTGTGACTAACCCCCTCATTGGTTTTGGTGGCGCTGTAGTGAAGAAGATAATGGAGAGGCACTTCAATCAAAACCACATCCTCTACAGTCTACACAGATAATTAATACACGTCGCCTATCCTGACCAAGTACCTCCATGACTGCAAGACCGGAACTGTCGGCACAGTCAAGGCCAAGAGGAAGGGCATGCCAGGCTACCCAACCAAGACGAAGAAGGCGGACATCTTCCACAAGAAGAGTGGCCCCATCCTCTCCATCCACTGGCATGACCAGCGGAAGGTCAACCTCCTCACCACATGCCACAAGGCCGAGATGGTCGCCACAGGGAAGGTGGACCGAAGAACCAAGAACCCCGTCCAGAAACCAGCTGCTGTCCTGGATTACAACCTCAACATGCGCCTCATTGACAAGTCCGACATGCAGATGGGCTTCATCGACTGCCTGCGAACATCTTGCAGGTGGTACAAGAAGTTTATCCTGCATACGGTAGATATGTCGGTCCTCAATGCTTACAACATCTACCGTCTGAGGACTCCAGGAGCCAAGAAGTACAAGTCCCTGCGGAAGTTCCACAAACAGGTGATACTTGAGCTCCTGGCTAAACATGCGGGTACACCAGGGAGGCCACTACAAGGACCAGGCCAGCTGGACAGAATGGGGTGTGCTGAATTTTTCAGGAAGCACCAGCTCAACGCCCTTCCTTTCAAAGCACCAGGTAGTAAAAGACGATTCCAGAAGAGGTGCCATGTGTGCAGCCACACAACAAGAAGACCCCGCAAACCCACAAAAACCACTTGGGAATGCCTCGAGTGTCAAGTTGGACTGTGTGCTGGCACCTGCTTCAACGACTTCCACACTCTAATAAACTTTTGAAGTGGAAGTGACAACAGTGAAAGTGACACTCAAATGTAGGCTAAGAATACTAATATAACTAAGTATAAGTGAAAAGGACACATATAAGTAATAATAAGTGCCTTCAATAACAATATGAACAAGTGAAAGTGACAGTATAATAATAATAAAACTAAGTATAAGTGAAAGAGACACCCACTAGTAATAATAAGTGCCTTCATAACAATATGAACAAGTGACAGTGACACTATATATATTATTAGCTTACCTAACAATACATAAAAGGGAAAATGACACTATCAATTATCAAAGTCCAGTGAAAGTGACACTATAATCATAATAATAATAATAAAACGAAGTAATAAGTGACAGAGACACAAATAAGTTCATGTAAATAACTTTATTGAGTGAAAATAACATAATAACTATAATAAATGACATAATAACCAATAAAACACTATCAAATCGCTTCCCGGCATAATTGCGGGTGGAGCGACGAGTGCAACTGGGCGTCGTAGCCGGGGCCGCGGTTGAGTGTTCGGACGCGCCGAGGTAAATACGCGGCAAAAGTTACCTCCACTTCCATCACCATCACTCCAGAACCAGTTGAGCTAGAGAGCTCTACTCAACACCATTCTATGCAGCAAGGTAAGACGCCCATTTCTATATATGTTTGATTAATGTAGGTAATATATTAAGCGAGATTAGCCTTAGTTTACTTTTGTTGATATTCGGCCAGATCGCCCGGATACGAGCTCCGTCCTTTGGAGAGCCAGCCCGGGCCAGGAGGGTTAAACGTCGCTGCCTAACACTCAGACGCTTGAGAAGGCGTTCCACACGATGCTTGAATTTTATCATTTGGGCTAGAGTGGGCATCCACCAAGGGACCTGGCGAGGGTGCGTCAGCGAGGAGGTAAGCGGGATATGAGTGCGAGCAATGGAATTCAGGAAGGACGAAAAATAATAAAAATTGTGTGCAGGGGAAGAGGTAGGGGAGAAGTCCGAAACATCTGCAGAGGAGTGCGGATAAGACGTCCAATCGGCTTTAGAGAGATTATAACTTGATATTTGATTGGAGGATGCAGGGCACAAATACTTAAGGAGTATAGGGTAGTGGTCGCTGGAGAAGCGATCCTGTAAAACTGATCAGTCAAATAGAGGAGCTGCGTCATCCGAGGCAAAGGAAAGATTGACAGCGGAAAATGTACAGTGGGTAGCAGATCTGTAGGTGGGGGTGTCAAAGTTGAGACAACAAAGAGTAGAATTAAGGAGATATTTTTCAATTTTATCACCTGGGATGTCTGTGTTTGGGTTGCCCCAAAGGGGAGAGTGTGCGTTAAAGTCGCCCAGAATAAGGTACGGTGGGGTCAGTTGTTGTACTATTTGATGAAGGTCTGAAGTATTGTAATGACAGGAGGGTTGATTGTAGAAGGAGCAAACAGTCAAGGAAGGAAGGTTTGGTAATGAAATGGAGACGGAAGTTGTTTGAAAATGGTTGGCGTCAAGGGTGACAGGAACAAATACGCACTTATAGTGCACAAGGATGGCCGTTCGGAGATGTGAAGGGGTTATAGGGGAGCTAGCAGCAACAGTATAATGCCTGGGGGGGACAACAAAATTGCCTACATGTTGGAGGCAAATGCATAATGGTGAATATAATTTAAGTAATCGTTGTAATTCTCCCATACGGAGGCGTGTTTGGTATCCGTTTATATTCCATTGCAAAATGTTATATGCCATCAAGAATAGGATTGTCAGAGTCATCGACAATAGTGGTCTCTTGAAGAGTCTGGTAAAGGTTGTGAGTGTGGAGAGGGTTGTGTGGATGGAGGTGAAGGGGTATATGTAAGGTCTGTAATTTTTTCAGAAATAGCTGTGAATTGTGTGACTAGTTTAGGAACAAGGGTGGGGCAGTGGAGGAGTTTTTGGCGCAGAGTGTTCATAAATAGATAAGCGGAGGTAACATCTTCATCAGGGTTAGGGGGAAGTGTACGTGTGGTGACAAATTCCTGCGTCCGAGCAAGGAGGCAGGGATCCGTGGCACTGATATGGGGTGTGATGTAATTACGGAAACAAATTGGACATCCACATTTGTCAGGTGGGATATTGGTGTGACATATCAATACAGGAGATTGAGTGGGGCTCGGGGTATGATGAGTCTTTATCGAAGGTTCGTCAGATGATGGTATCGTAGGGTTATCAGGAGTTTGTGGGAGAATGTCCCTAGGTTTGGGAGCATCGGGATCTGGGCAGTGGGGAGCGGCTAACGGAACATGTCGCTCAAGGGTACAGGGAGGATCAGGCGTGGTGAGGGTGGTACGCACATGGACAGGAGGTTGGTGAACATCAAATCGGGATTGTGATAGCTCTATATTAGTCAAGTCAGAATCCAACAGGTTATTGTCCTTCAGGAATCTCTGCATCAAGTCCTTGGGCGTAGGATCAGATTCACAAATATGGGTGACACAATAACAAGGAGTAGGGTGAATTTGAGCATCTTCCGCTGGAGCTCGCTTGGAAAGAAATTTGTGAAGATGTTCGTTGAGTACTGTGCGGGTAGAAGTCTTGTGCTGAAGTAGAAAGAATCGGCCGCAGCTACGGCACCCATAGTCCGGATCGTGGGTAGGCATGACCCACTTCTGTGTGGTGGAGCAGAGTTTTGAGGTCCGGGATAATGACCGGATAGGACTTGCAACCTTACGCTTTTTCCGAGGCTGCGACTGGGTGGAGTGAGATTGGGGCGAAGTCTCTATATCTGATACTGTGTTACATTCCATGAGGTTCTCTTCGGCAGTCATGTTCCAAAACTCAGTATCATCGGTCAAGTTAGCAAGTTCACTACTGCTTCATCCATTCCACCATTAAAATCTCCGACTGGCAATCTTGTAAGTGACCCACGAGGTAAAGCTAACCTTCTTGCAGATATTTTCTCCACCAACTCAACCTTAGATGAAATAAATCAAGATGTCCCTGTACTTAATTTTAATTCACCTGAAATTCCCTCACTTAAGATCCACACCAGACATGTCAAAACTATTTTGCAGAATCTCTCAGTAGATAAGGCTCCTGGTCCAGATGAAATTCCTCCAATAGTACTTAAGAATTGCTCCTTGGTGCTCGCTCCTGTATTGGCAAAATTTTTCCGTCTGTGTACTCATACCTCATGCTTCCCAGTACCCTGGAAAGAAGCAAACATCCATCCAGTTCCTAAAAAAGGTGCCTCTTCAGATCCATCAAACTACAGACCAATAGCTATAACTTCCACTCTTGGCAAAGTTTTTGAAATTATATTAAATAATCACATAATTAAGCATCTGGAGAATAATAAATTAATCAGTGATAGGCAATATGGTTTTAGACGATGTCGATCAACTGCAGACATTCTTTGCCTTCTTACGCATCAAATCAACCAAGCTACAGACCAACATGGTGAAACACATACAATAGCACTGGATATATCAAAGGCATTTGATAGAGTCTGGCATCAATCCTTATTGTCGAAGATGTCACACTACGGCCTTGCATCATTAGTTCCACTAATTTCTTCTTATCTTCATAACAGAAAAATACGTGTAATGGTAGATGGCCTTTATTCTCAATTTCACTCAATAAATGCTGGTGTTCCCCAGGGATCAGTTTTGGCCCCAACTCTGTTCCTCATTCATATCAATGATCTCATATCTACCACTCATAATCCAATACATTCCTACGCAGATGACTCAACACTCCACAGTTCCTTCACATTTACCAATTCTTTCACCCAACCCGATCTTATAAATTCAAAAATAAACACTGCAATTTCTCTGAACCAGGACCTTTCTAGAATTAATGAATGGGGACAAGAGAATCTAGTTTCCTTTAATGCACAGAAAACCAAGTACATTCAATTTTCTAACCGACAGAATCTCACTGACTCCCATATATTTTTTAATGATGTAAATATTCCCACTTCCCCTAGTATTGACATTCTCGGTGTAACATTAACTACTAACTTGAGCTGGACACATTATGTTAGAAGCATTGCTAAGAATGCCTCTAAAAAACTGGGACTCCTGTACAGAGTTCGAGAATTCTTCACTGACGAGCAGTTGGCCGTAATATATAAAAGTCATGTGCGCTCTCAGATGGATTACTGTTCACCTCTGTGGGGTGGAAGTGGAGTGGTTGCATTGAGGCAGTTGGACAAAATTCAAAATAAAGCTATTAGATTAATCAATAACCCTGCAATCACACAGGACCTTCCTACATTAGCCATACGAAGAAACGTTGCATCCCTTGCATTATTCTACAGATATTTTCACAGCAATTGTTCCGAGGAACTTGCTTCAATTGTGCCGCCTCTCCACATCTTTCCCCGTAGAACTAGGGCAGCTGAGAGCGCCCATGAATTTACACTTTCTCCTCCACAATGCAGAACTTCTGCTTATCAGAATTCATTTATCCCCAGAGCTACTACTCTTTGGAATTCACTTCCCTCGAATTGCTTTCCACAAACTTACAATCAACAAATGTTTAAATCCAGTTGTTACAAACATTTTATGAATGGAGGATGCCTTTAGGCACATGGACCTTTTTGTTTTATCTGTGTTTTTCCTTCCTCCGTTCATTGTCTCTTAAAAAAAAAAAAAAAAAAAAAATCCCTCGAACCTGTTAGAGGTGGATAGGTCCGGGGAGTTAAGATGAACTAAACGGAAGGTATCATTGGTGGGGTAATGTTGTGGGCTGATAGGTGGTGCCGGAGGCTGCTCTGGACACTGGTGGTCAGAGGAGTCAGCGGGTGTAGTTGATGCATACCGTCTATATGGAGGAGATTTACCTTCCTGCCTTAATTGTGCTGCAGCAGACCGGAAGGGGAGTCCTTTTGTGGCCTGTAAATGTAATACTTCACGATGAAACGCAAAGTGCGGGCATGTTCTGTCATTGGCTTTGTGGGACCCGTCACAATTTGCACAACGGGGTGCGCTGGCTTGACAATTGTCGAGAGCATGTTGTTCTGAGCCGCAAATTAAGCAAGGAGCATGGAGAGCCCGAAACCGTGGGGTTGAATGCCCAAGCTTCCAGCAATTTGTGCATTGTCTCGGCTTGTTAACATACCTTCGTACTTGCAGTTGGCGACCTGCAAGACGGACATGCATAGGGAGGTCATGGTGCTTAAAATAGATTTTGACAATGCGTAGTGGGGTCCGATTTCCACGCTGAGGAGCAGTATAAGTGTTCACTTTAACAACAGTGGGGTCAGTTCTTTGCAATAATTTTAAGATACGATTGGTTGAGTCTGTAAAGCTTTGATCTGCAAATTCGAAGTCGGAAGGGAGCACAACCGTGCCAGTACACTGATTCAGGTATTCATCTGGTTTACCTGTGTATCTGTCGTTGGGGGTGTCGAGGTAGGCTTGTAAGGCTTCTGATTGCTCCTGTGTATTCACCTCAATCATGCGCTTGGCCGATCCACCAATATCTTGTGCGAGAGTATCGTATAGACTAAAATCATCCATAGGTTCACGAGACCGTGAAAAACCGTGACCAATCAGGGGGACTGAACATAGCGTTATAAGTGTCCTTCGAAGCAGGGGTATACGTGTTACGCTTACGCCTTTGTCGGTTATGAGATGGTACGAACGGTTGAAGCGTGTGAATGGCAGAGGATATACCGGCAAGGTCTTTTCCTGTACCTGCATCAATGGCCCGTTGAGATCGTGGAGGTACAGAAGCAAGTATAATTGAGGTAGTAGATCCTGCATCCGGAGGGAAGATGGTAACAGATGTAGTCACAGACGGGTCAGGGATACAAGAAGCATCCGTAGGGGTGTCAGCTGAGGGCATGCGAGTTTCTTCATTAAGGTTGTCAACGGAATGAAGAGGTAGACTAAGGCTAGAATCATAATCTGGTAATTTAGAAGTTAAAGTCGAGACTGTGGGGTTGACATCACTATTATTGATCACAGAGGCAGCACTTTGCATAGGAATTGATGCCGGGGAGATCACCTGATGAATCTCACTACCCGACGATGGAGAATTCGTCACAGTATCCTTAGGAGGTTTGCCAAGGTCTGTGGGTGCCATGCCTGAGTGGGGAACTCCGGCACTGTTAGCAGCAGGGGAAGGGTCCTTGAGGCAGTCCAATTTCTCGCAGGGGTCGGCGTCGGAGGGGGCAATTTTAGATTCCATAGGACGAATATTTCTAAATTCATCTGAGTCAGATTCCAAACCCACCATGGAGCCACAATTAGAGGACAGGACGACCGCCCTAGGAATTCTTGCAGATATACACCCCGACTAATGCACCTTAACCCATCAGACCCGGCTATGTATTCCATACCGAAACCCGGGGGTTTTGGCCGAAAAACGTCTACGCCTAGGCTACCGTATCTTTGTTATTTTGACTGCTTCCGCATTCCCGCGCATCCCCAAGCGTAGATGTGTTTCGTACCTGTAGAATGGCATTGAGTAGAGCACTCTAAATCAACTGGTTCAGTTGTGACGACGATTTCCGTGGAGATAACTTTGTGGCGATATCAGCCACTTTACACTACTTTTCACTACTTAACAACAACATACAGGCACACACGAACAAGGACGCCTCTCCTTCTTGTGGTCGGAGATGCGCGGCGTCGGTCCAACCGGCTGTTGTTTACATGCGTCGGACGGACGCCTCGCACACCAAACTTATAGGCTTTCAAGCTGCCAGAGCCTCAGAGCCCTTCCGGGTTCCGCGGGGTGTTTTTTATGGATGCCTCAGAGCCCAACCGGGTCTGAGGGGTTAAGGGCCGTCGATCCGTCGATCGCCGACCCAGCACAAGGGTTAGGGTTTGGCATAAAAGTTTCCTCTCGCTCGAACACGTCGGGTACCACAGTTCGACCGGGTGTAGGGATTGCCGACCCACAACACCCTCCAACGAAACCAAAGAGTGAGTACGGTCGTTTACCTCATGACAGTCACGGTGCTCCCAAAGGAGGGGGCAGCGGGAAGAAGGGAAAAACGGAAAACAGAAAGGATGAGAAATGATAGGGCCCACTACAATTAGTTGGGGGTGGCAGGAAAGGTGGGCATGCGGGCATGCACTCGCCTCCGTCAGCCTCCGCACGTGTTCAAAAGTGAAACCAATGAAGCAGGCAGAGCGGGGGTGTAAATTAATAACTTTATTATATTCTTCCCTCAGATTCATCAAGGATTATTGCGTATATATATTACCAAGACGTTACTCTCCTTTTCCCAGATATACGAAAGATCACTTATAACTGTGTTATTTTCATGTGTAAATTTCATTAATCGATTTTAGGAGTATAGTTGGTTGTTGGAAGGAACATAATAATTATGTTACTAACCTATCTGTCCCTTACTAACTTCTTAATCCTGCCACGGAATTAGTTCCAGGGCAGTAGTTCCCTTTCCAATTTTCCCTTACCCACTCTAAACCACTGTTTGGACACTTGATCCTCAGTGTTTTGGAGGACAAGCAGCCTAGAGGGGTTACTAGACCTATTGTTGCTCGATTTCCTTTGTACTCCTTTGTACTTCCTCATTCGTCTGTCTATCCCTCCATGTAACTCTGAACGCACTTCTCAAGTAGTAATAATAATAATAATCTGGTCTTTTATTTCACTAGCGCTCGTAACACATTGCACCATAATCAAGAGAAGTGTGGTGCAATTCACCTGCAGTTCAAGCAGCAACAGCTATTTAGCATGGCAGCAGTTAGAGCCTGTAACGACCTGTCACTGTGCCACTTGCGAGATCATAACTCTTAAAGAAGAGGAAGGTCTTAAACTGTTTCTTGAAGGAGTCTATGGAGTTCAGCTGTCTAATTGATATAGGCAATTCATTATATAACCTAGGAGCCACGAAAGAAAAGGACCGATCAGAGAAAGAAGACTGCTGGACAGCTGCCGGTTCATCAAGACGCAGCATATCATCAATGCTTCTCAGGATCGCGCCAGAATGCGCCAAAGGACGTCTTAAGAGATCAGCAAGATACTTAGGTTCGCCAAACCTAAGTGCTTTAAAAGTCATAAGACACAGTTTAAACTCTATCCTAGCTTTAACTGGCAACCAGTGCAACTTAATCAATATGAAGAAGTGAGGGTTCTTGATGGTAAATTAAATATGAGCCTCGCTGTTCTATTTAGTATGGACTGAAATTTCTGTAGCAAGTAATTAGGAAGACCAATCAACAAGGCATTACAATAGTCCACACGTGATGGGATAATCGAATAAGCCAATGTTAGAAGGCAGTGTTTGTTAAGAAACTGTCTCACTGAATACAAGTTTCTGATGTGGAGATTTCAAGTTTTTACAACCTGATTAATGTGATCCTTATAATTTAATTTAGAGTTGAAGTATACCTCAAGATTTCGCACTGAGCTCACTGGGTGAAGTTGAGCACCTCCCGTATCCAGAGTCAATACATTTTCAGCATCATTCACCCTTCTATTTCCACGGATGATAATGATTTCTGGTTTGCTCTCATTCAGTTTAAGTTTCCGCTTTGCCATCCAGATCTTAATGTCAGACAATAAAGATTCCATTTTGGTCTTAGTATCATTTAATGTTTTCTATCTTCACATACAATTGAGTGTCATCAGCGTAGAAGTGATAGGCAACACCATGACCATCAAGCAAGGATGACAAGCTGCTAGTGTAGACTATAAAGAGGACCGGTCCCAAGACTGATCCCTGAAGAACTCCAAACAACAGGGGGGCTGGGTCAGAGATGGTATGGCCAATCACCACACCCTGAAATCTATCTGATAAATATGATTTGAGGAGTAATAGTGCTCTACCACAAACACCGTAAGAGTGCAAATCTTTTAACAGTAGCTTCTGTTCCACTGTATCGAAGGCCGCAGAAAGATCCAACAAACCAAGAGAGACACCTTCCCATTGCATGACTTGTGTTCTCCACCAAGTCATTATGAATCCTACATAAAGAGTGCAGAGTAAACAAGAGAAACACCTCTGTTCTGTCCAAGTAATGGTAACACAATTGATCAAGCATGGCCCGCTCAATTATTTTTAAAAGAAATAACAAGTTTGAGACAGATCTGTAATTTGACATATCCTCGGCATCAAGTCCAGGTTTCTTTAGAAGAGGCAACAATAGAGCTTGTTTCTCAGATTGAACAAAGTTACCCTCCATGAAGCATCTTACAATTTTACAGATGAAATCTGCAACATGCAGATAGACATATGACATCTTGGATACATTAACAGGATCAAGCTTGTAGAACGTTTTATTCATGTCTCTGATATAACTGATGATTTTACTTGTGTCCACAGGATGGAATGATGAAAGGATACGATTAATTACATGTATAGGATGGAAATCCACTAAGAACTCATCATTGATCGATGCATTATCTAGCTCATTTCTACTGCGTGTTATCTTAGTCATGAAAAATGAAGACATATCAGAGGCCAGTCGAGCACTTGGTATGAAAGCAGGACAGGGAGCCATGTTCTTCCGACCCAACAAACCATTTACAACTTCAGCAAGCTTCTTTTGATCATTGCCACAGGAATCAAATCTGTTTTAATAACACTTAGATTTTTAAGCTTTCACCACACAGACTATATCTTTTATAGCAGATATATATTCCAGTCGAGTTTCCTCTCTTCGTTGCGAGCACCATTATTGTTCTGCTCTCCTGCGTTGCCTACAGAGTGAGTTGACTGGTGGGCCGTACCAAGGTGATTCATCACGCACCGAATTGTCTTCACAATCTCAGGGCAATGATGATCGAAGGCAGATTTTAGTACCCTGTTATGTGTCTCGATTAGTTCATCAGATGAAAGAACAGAGCAGTTAATGGGAATTAGAGACTGGTCAATGTCATGGCAGATTTGCTCTTGATAAAAAAAATTGTAGTTTCTGAACCTAATTTCCTTTCTATACGAGACTTTGGGTATGATGATATGAAAAGTAATCAGAGCATGGTCCGAGACTACTGTTGTTGTTGTTGTTGTTCCCCAAGCTGCCTGGCCGAACAGCCCCAAGGCCCCGAGCAAGGCCAAGGCCATAACCGAGCGCCCCCACAGAACCCTCCCTGCCGACCACAATAAAGCCTGGGTGACCGAAGCCTCTCCATGGCGGGGAGTTGAGGAGGGTGCGGAAATGCCCGGGAAACCAAAGCCCCACCCAGGGCCCTGTGCCCCTCAGCAATTATGAAGAGAAAATTGAGGGGCGACTGTAGGATCTATTGGATCAACTTCAACGCCCGACACACGGCCGCAACCAACTGGAGATAAAAACAAATCAAGAATGAGTCCACATATATGAGTTGACTGGGATACATCTATCTATCTATCTATCTATCTATATGCTCAGGCCCAATCCCCACTTTTCCTATTTTTTTATTTTTATTTTCTATTTTATTCTATTTTATTATTTTTTTGTTTTAATTTTCTTGGGAGTGGCCGACTCAAAACAGAGCAAGAACAGGGAAAACACAAGACAAAACAATGAAAAAACACACATCTAGGTCACCCAGGAGAATACCCAGAGACCAGGGTCACCTAGGTCGCTCCAGCACTCCCCCGGCCCCCGACCACCCGGAGAGGCTCCGATCTCGGCAGGCAGACATGCAGCGGAGCCAAAGCCACAAGCCCTCCCACCACACTTCCAGGCGCACCCTTCATATTAATCGTCTCCCCGGGCCAGGCGCCTGATGGACTATTATCTAGTCCAACTTGCGCCCGACCCCTTCCCCCAAATGACCACGTGTTCACTCAACTATTCACAAGCATTCTCCATTCATTCCTGTTTATTACCACTTCCTTTGCCTGATCTATAGTCATTCCTCTATCATCCAAACCTTGTCTTACACAGTCTCTCCATCTCAATGGGGGGTCTTCCTGCCCTTCTATCTCCCCTTGTATCTGACTCACATATTCTCTTTGTAAGCCTTTCATCTCCCATTCGTTCAACATGACCATACTATCTCAGCACCCTTCTGTCCACTCTGGCTGACAAATGTTCCTGCTGCCCCACTCTCCTACGTATCTCTTCATTCCTCAATCCGTCTCTACGAGTAACTCCACACATACTCCTCAAGCAGCTCATCTCCATCACATCCAGCTTTCTTCTCTCCTTTTTTTCAGAGCCTATGAATCAGCCCCATACATCACTGTTGGCACAACAATTCCTTGATACATTGCACTTTTTACTTTCATTCCGAGATTTCTCGTCTTCCACATACTTCCCATTGCTCCGAAAACTTTCCTTCCTTCACACACTCTCTGTTTTACCTCCATTTCCATACCTCCACTCCTGCTTATCGTTCCTCCTAGATATTTAAAACACTCTACTTGTTCCAATATTTCCCCATCCAGCCTCACATCTAGATTCACCCTACGATCACCCTTATTACACACCATTACTTTACTTTTATTGACGTTCACCTTCAGTTTCCTCCTCCCACAAACCACTCCAAACTCTTTGACTACCCGCTGCAATTTCTCCTCAGAATCCACCACCAACGCTGTGTCATCAGCGAACAGCAACTGATTCAACTCCCAATCTCTACCATTCTTTCCTACTAAACCCAATCCTCTTCCCATAGTTCTCATTTTCACCTCCCTCACCACACCATCCATAAACATATTAAACAGCCATGGTGACAATACACAACCCTGTCGCAAACCTACCTTTACCTCAAACCATTCACTCAACTCACCATTTCCTACTCTAAAAAATGCTCTGCTCCCTTCATAAACACTCTTAACTGCTTCCAACAAATTTCCTCCAATTTCATAAATCCTTAACACCTTCCACATTGCTTCACGATCCACACGATCATACGCTTTTTCCAAATCCATAAAAGCCCAAAATATCTCCTTATGCTTCTCTAAATACTTCTCGCATAACTGTCTTACTGCAAACATCTGATCCACGCACCCTCTTCCCCTCCTAAAACCGCACTGTTCTTCTCCTATTGCAACTTGCGTACATTGTATTATCCTCTCTATCAACACCCTGTCATACAGGTTTCCAACCACTGATAATAACTAATACCACTATAACTTGAACACTCCTGCCGATCTCCCTTCCCCTTGTACAACGGCACAATAAATGCACTCTTCCAGTCTATTGGTACCCTTGACATCACAAAGCACACATTGAAAAGTCTCACCAACCAATCTATTATCATATCTCCACCCTTCTTTATACACTCCACAGCAATACCATCCAAACCTTCTGCTTTTCCCGCTCTCATTTGTTTCACTGCTTCTTTCACCTCATTTTCCTCAATCCTTTCATTCATTCCCTGCCACCTGGGTGGCCTGGGTAACCTATCTCCATCAACCACTGCTTCTCTTCCATCTCTTGCATTTAGCAAGATTCAAAATACTCAGCATATCTTTTCCTCACTTCAACTGGTTCCACTAGTAATTCTCCATTTGCATCTTTCACGGACTCTTCCCTCTTTTGTCCTCCTTTTCTTACTCTTATTTACTTCTTTCCAGAACATCTTTCGTTTTTCAAAATTCTCACTCAACATTTGACCCCACCTTTCGTTTGCATCTTTTTTCGCTTCTCTAATTTCCGTTTTGCCTCTCTCCTTTTTCTCCTTGTACCTCTCCCATACCTCAACACTACCATCCTGCAAAACCCTCCCAAAAAACTGTCTCTTCTCTTCAACTGCCTTTCTCACCGTATCATTCCACCACTCGCTTCCCTTCCTGATACCTCTGCCTCCTACTTTCCTTTTGCCACATACTACCTCTGCACTTGCTTTCACTCCTTCCTTAAACTGTTGCCATTCAACCTCTACTTCTCTCACTTCCATCCACATGGTTGAACAAATTATTGTGGTTTTTTCAGTTCAAGAAATTCAGAGGAGAAGGGCTGCAGATATGGGTTATCAATCAAATAATTAAAGTCACCACAGATCAGCAACCCTCCAGTCTTAACAGCAAATGCCTCCAAAGACTGACCAAATTTATCCATAAAGCTTCTATCAGTACCGCGATGACTTGGTCGATAAACAGTTGCAATTCTAAAATTTTGCTGACGACGGTTAATTACTACAGTGGAGCCCCCATTTTCGCTACACCGGTCTTCGTTGATTCAATTCTCGCACCACACACCAAATATTCCCAATTTCAATTCTCGCGCCAAAAGCCTCAATTCTCGCATCAAAATCCCAGCCGAAACCCGAAAAAATAGCAAAAATAACGAAAAACTCGACATAAAACTAGAAAACAAACAAAAACAATAATTTTGTTTTAACATAACAAAAGAATCTGCCAGGCGCTTGCCATATAGAGACTAAATCCAAGTGAATCCGAGATCCGATCGTCAAATGCACAAGATGCCGCCATCTTTGTATGACGTCATCACTAAGCAGACACTTGCAGTTTAGCTAGTATCTGTGTTGACAAAACAACCGTTTGCAAGCCTTTTTGTGCCTGAACCCCTTATCTCTCGCGTTTATTATAACCTCTAGTACATCTAGTGATAGGGATGGTTGGCCTGGTGGTAGCAATGAAAGAATTTCATGCTCAAAACAGAGCAAAGACCAGTCCATGTCGGACGAAAGCGATTGAAATGCCTAGCCTAGACGATGTTAGCCTAGGCTAGGCTAAATATGACAATGATTTATAATAAAATCTGTGTGGTAAGTAATCCTCTCATAATACGTCTTTTCCTCATAATATGTATTTATTGGATGTATTGGGGGCGAAATGGGTACTTGAGGGGAGGCTGGACGAATTTAGAACCTAGGCCTAGGCTAGGCCTAAAAAAAATTGCATGATAGAAACAATGCCCCAATCTACAGTATTTATGGTTAGGACTGTCATTTAGCCATGTCTATATTATTATTTACAATGCATAAGATTTAGGCCTAGGCTACTTGATGTACCGGTAGCCTAGACAAAAAACATGTTTTCATAGCCTAACACTGGGAAAAAAAGTGCGGTAATTGTTTAGATATTGGGCCTTTTTTTTCTAGTTATTAAAAACTTATTCTAACCTATGGTGTATTATATGATACAGTATAATGCATAAAATTTAATTTGTGTACAATAAAACATGTTTTCATAGGCAAAAAATAGAAAAAGACGCAAATTTTGGCATGAGCACGGAACCGATTGAATTTTCCCCATAAGGACAGTGCCCCGATCTTGGCTGTTTCAATCCTAGCTCTATTTCTGCGGAACCGATTAGCAGCTAGGATGGGGGCTCCACTGTACTTCAAGGAATTCGAAAGAAGATGGAATAGAATCGTAATTAGAGCAAGAAATATTTGTGATCGCGAGAGAATAAATTAGTGCTACGCCTTCTCCAGGTGGTCTGCGGAAGGTCTGGGCACGCTAATTATGGAGTATGATTTGGGCAAAGTGCTGAGAATAAAATGGACATCAGATTCACTCAACCAAGTCTCTGTCAGACACAAAATATCCATATTGAATTCACATAAGGTTTCATTTACATGATGTATCTTATTACGAATGAATCGAATATTTAGCAGGCCCACTCTTAACTGGCACTGTGGAGGTGTTAGGAGTTTTTTGAATTAGTGAAATTTGTATTTTCTATTAATCTCTTTCTCTGAGTAATCATAACCGGGCAGTGCCTACTTGAAGCAAAATGAGGATTTACCCCAGACTTAGGGGAAGAGCAATTTACACACTATTATTGTTATTATCTTGTCAAGTTGCAAATTAGATTTTAATAGAACATTTTGACACTTAATGTAGTTTCTTTATTCATGCAGAGTTTAGTAAAAAAATTACCAGAACGTCCCCGACTTCCCAAATTGACTAATTCCTTGAACATGACGACAGTATTTACCTATTTGTAGTTTACAGGAATTGAGCAGCGCTTGTGTTGTCCTGTCTTAGTTACTTTATAATCAATCCATTTTACTTAGACCAGTATCGTAATGGATATTCCCAGTTCCCAGTATTTTGGACTAACATATCATAACTTATGTTGCCCTATTTCCATATTTACCTTTATCCAACCTAGATTTTAATATGTTAATGTTCCTTGCTCTCACCACCTCCTCCTCCAAGTTGTTCCAAGTCTCTATACTCCTATATGGGAAGCTGAATTTCTTTGTGTCCTTACTTAGTGCGTTGTTATGTGTGCGATTAGTTTGCTTGGGAACAAGATTAACTTGCGCATGTAGTAATGTACACCCTATGTGGTGGATTGTGTTCTTTTATTTATAAAATATTATTTTACTTAAGCGTAGTTTCCACATAGCGATTTTGATTAGTTATTTTGTCTTTTTACTGTGTTCGTATACGCTTTGGTTTGTTTATTTTGCAAGTTTTACATTATAACTTAGGCGAACTCTTATTGGTGCAGTCTCCAGATTTATGGCCACCAGCACAGAAAACACACCTGGGTCGCTCCGACTTCCTATTACAATTATCAGTATTGTGCCTAAAGCCTTGACAGTGATGTCATTGAGTTACCCAAAATCTATCGTATGCACGACACCTCGTGAGGCCAACGTAGACGTAACTGTGTTCTTGCTCAATAGCAGATCGTATCTCTGGAGAAATCTTTATTATAGCCATCTTACTCTCTTTATTTACTTTGGTAAAAAGCACTTTAATTCAAGACCATCGTCTATCAGAGACTTGATCCTTGGGTTCTTATTAGTGATGCTTGAAAAGATCTCATCATCATTCATTGTAGTTGAAATTCCTGTTATGTCATCTTAGGAAGGATTTGTTTAGGTTCAGAAACACTGTAATCACTGTCACTGCCGAGGGACGACTTGATTGCCTCGTTGGCTTTACTTTTAGCAGTTTTGGATGGAAATTCTACAACCATCTTTCCAGACTGGGTTTTGGAGCAACTATCAACTGGTACAGAGTCAAGTGCATTTTCGATGCTTTTTATTATCTCAGGGGCAATATGACTGGGTGCCTCACTAGTTGGCTCAACAATCAGGACCTGCTGATCCTGGACCATCCTTGGCTTCCCCTGGTCGATCACCTTAATGGCGCCCTTTGGGGTCTCCTTTTTGATGCTCCCAATGGTCTCCCGGAGTATGTTTGCATATGAGATATGAGGCGTGCCGGATTTATTTTCTAATTCTTCGAGTCTCAGAGAAATTCCATCTACAGCCGTTGTCACAGCCCCAATCTCAGCGACCAATGTTCAACCCATATTTGCCAGCCCGTCAATGATTTTCGCGGTCAGTGATTTCCTTAGTCATCCAGGTCAATTTCAGGCCTAGAGGTGGTGTTGCGGCAGTCGGTGCAGAACCACCTGAAGCCAACTCCATGGGTCTTAATGATTACGTTGTAATCGAGGCCTATTGTCTAGACTCCAGCGCATCCAGTATGGAACCAGGTCCCGCAGGACCCAGCACACTTCAGCCCCATTTTGCATTTTTTTTTTTTAGCAAACTGGGCAGTTTGCGCTCATTTTTGCACAATTCAAAATATATATATGAATGTATGTACAGTATGTATTTACTCAGGCCCATTCCCCACTTTTCTTATTTTTTTTTTTTTTTTCTGGGGGTGGCCGACATAAGACAGAGCCCGAATAGGGACAACACAACAGAAAACAATGAACACACAAAAACAACATACAAATTCACACACATCTAGGTCACCCAGGAGAAGACCCAGAGACCAGGGTCACCAAGGTCCCTCCAGCACTCCCCCGGCCCCAGACCACCCAGAGGTTCCGATCTCAGCAGGCAGACATGCAGCGAAGCCAAAACCACAAGCCCGCCCACCACACTTCCAGGCGCACCCTTCATATATACCAGCTCCCCGGGCCAGGCGCCTGAAGGACTATTATCTAGCCCGAACCCTTCTCCCAAATGACCACGTGTTCACTCATCTATTCACAAGCATTCTCCATTCATCCCTATTTATTACCACTTCCCCTGTCTGATCTATTGTTACATTACATTAACAATTTGACATAACATAAATAAACTTAACTAACAGAGCCATAAATAAAACCTCTCTTACCTTGAAGAGTGCCCCGGCCTTCTTGGTGAAGAGTACAGAGGTGCGTCGGTTGACCCCCGAGGGAGAACTGGGGACTGATGGTTGCTCCTCTTCTCCTCCCTCCTCACCAACACCACCAACACCACCAACACCACAAATACCACCACCATCCTCTCTCCTCGCCATGTTGGTATCGCTCCCTTCACTCTCCACTAGCAAGGTACAAGTAACATTAGGATATACACACTGATGGTGCTTTCACATTTTCAGATATTTTGTCCGAATTGTGTGACTGATGGGAAGAAATTAGATAGAGAGGCCCATTGCAGCTATCTAAAATCATTAAGGCTATCCAAAATTAGATAGAGAGGCCCATTGCAGCTATCTAAAATCATTAAGGCTATCCAAAATTCTTACCACTTCTATCTGTCGATTTTAGATTAAGTTAATAAACCCCGGTTAGAACTTTGGATGGTCTTGATGGGCATCTGTGCCGTTTCTAACGATCAATCACATTAGTCATTCAAGCAAAATGTCTGCAACTGTGTAACTGCCTATTACAAAGATTTAAACATTCTCAAAACAATAAAATAGAAACACTCACTATAGTAATTGGACAAAACAGTTAACCAGATTATAAATTAAACAAATTAGTTAAAAGTTTGTTGTACTATTTGACACATGAATAAGTACAGTAAACCCCTGATATTTAGGACTCTTTTTACTCGGAAACCCGTACTTTTCGGAATTACATCGGCCTCTCGGAAATGTCCCTGTATATCTCGACAATTTACTGCGTCAAAGTAAACGGTATTGGTTGAAGTCTTACTAAAAACGCACCTCTGTGGCTTACCGTGTTCAATTACGGTAAGCAAGTCCTACCCTTGTTACTACACCGTCCTTGTTTTAATCCTCCTTTTTAAATTTCTTAACTTTTATTTTTTTCCGACAGTGGAACCAAAGGGGAGGGCGGGTGCGCTGTTTCTTCTACAGTACACTTTTACTTTTTTAATTAAATTTTTTACTGTTGTTAGTACCAGTATTTTGTTTTTGCATTTTTTAGGTACTTTTTATCTAAGATTTTGACAATCCGGCGCCCTGTTTTGGAGGCATTATGTCCAGACCCCAAGTCCTCCTGGGAAACAACTGTGCTCGGTATGCTGCCGGCCAGGACCCCCGCTGGGGTGGAGGAGCAAAGCAGAAAAGTGGCGGAAACATCGTTCGGGTGAAAGGAAGCGTGCTCCGTGTCTGTGCTTTCAATGCCAATGGCATAAATGATTTTGGAAAGAGTGAGTGTTTGATGCGAGAACTCAAGGATGGATGTGTGGATGGATGTGGGGTGGGTGAGACTCACCTGTTGGGTTCTGGAATGTGGGATGGTGAGAGTGAACATGATTTGTGGGGTGGGGAAGGGTGAGTTGCCTGGTCTGGGATGGATGCAGGATATAAATGTAAGAAAAAAGAAGGGGTAGCAGTGATTTTGTCAGATAGGTTGAAGAAGTGTGTGAAAAACTATGGATGCGTGGACTCAAGAATCGCTTGGTGTGAGTGCAAGATTGGGATATACAGGTACATTTATGTGTGTGTATGCACCGGTTAACCAAGAAACTGGGAAAGGTGTGGAAGAAAATAGAAAGTTTTGGTTTAAAGTCAATAAATGTATAAGAGAAGGCAAGAGTGCACACAGGTAATTTTACTGGGTGACATGAATGGTAGAGTTGGAAATGAGGAGATAGAAGGTATAATGGGTAAATGGGGTGTGGAGGGTAGGAACATGAATGGTGACTTTCTTGTAGAATTATGTGCGGAGAGAGAAATGTTTCTGGCCAACACGTTTTTTCAACATCCATAGATATACATGGCACAGAGGTAAAGGTGAGCAGGAACAGAAATCTTTAATTGACTATGCCATGATTGACTCTGGGCTAGAAGGAAGCATTTTAGATTCGAAAGTTGTACGAGGTATGCCGACGGGATAAGACCACTATACAGTGCTGACAAAAGTGAGGATCAGGAAGGAGTGGAAATATGAGAGGAAAGAGAGAAAACTGACAGTAGAGAGAATAAATGTGAGAAAACTAAGTGAAGAATGTAATGCAACAAAATACAGGGATATGCTGAAAGAGACTATAAAGGGCATGGACGATATGATAGACCTAGGAAATACTGTAGACGAAGTATGGATAGGTACAAGAGACTCCATGATTAAAGCATCTGAGACAGTATGTGGAAAAAAACATTTAAAATGTGGAAGAAGAAAGGTAATGCATGGTTTAGCAAAGAGATAGAAGAAATAGTGAAAAAGAAGAAAGAGTTGAGAAAGAGTATGCTGCAAAAGAATATACCTAGAGAAATTAGAGATGCGAGGAAAGAAGAATATAAAAACTTGAAACAAAGAGTGAAGAGGACGATACAAGACGCTAAAAGGAAGGCAGATGAGGAATATGGGAAAAAGATTAGTGAACAGTTTCTGAATGACAAGAAAGCATACTACAGAGCTGTGAAAGAAGCCAGAGGGAAGAAGACTGAGAGTGTCTCAGGTGGTAAGATGAGGGACATGAATGGGGAAGTGGTAGAGGGTGATGGTGTGGTGAAAGTATGGAAAGATCATTTTAGTAGCTTAGCTGTAAAGAGTAGGGGGAAGGCAAAGATCTCATCCATAATAGGAATGGAAAGAGGTAGAATAAACAGGGTAAATGAAAGCCAGATAAGCAGAGAAGAAGTAAAAGAAGCAATCAATAGACTTAAAATGGGCAAAGCTGCTGGAGTAGATAACATCCCAGGTGAAATGGTGAGATATGGAGAAGATGTTGACATAATGCATAGGTTATGTAAATTAGCATGGGAAAAGGAAAGTGTACCAGAGGACTGGAGGAAAGCAGTGATAGTACCCTTGTACAAAGGGAAGGGTAGTAAAGAGGAGTTTAAGAGTTATAGGGGAATTAGTTTGCTTAGCATACCTGGAAAGGTACACGCAAGAGTAGTAACAGAGAGACTACAAAAGATAACGGATGACAAAATAGGCGAGGAACAGGGAGGTTTCAGAAAGGGCAGGGGCTGCGTTGACCAGATAGCCTCAATGCGTTTGTTGGTAGAGAAGTATCTGGCCAAAAAAGAAAACTCTATGCAGCATTCATGGATTTGGAAAAAGCCTACGACAAAGTAGACTGGGAGGGTCTGTGGGATGTGTCAACAGTATATGGTGTGGGAGGAAAGTTGCTAATGGCAGTAAAATCTTTTTATAGGAATGCAATGGCAAATGTGAAGGTAGGAGATAAGTTAAGTGAAAGCTTTGAGGTCAATGTAGGAGTAAGACAGGGATGTGTCATGTCAGCTTGGTTGTTCAATATACTGTATACATGAATGGAGTGATTAGAGAATGTAGGACGGGATCAATGGGTGTAGGTGCTAGACTGGAATCAGAGGGAAGAGCATGGAAGATTTTAACATGCCTATATGCGGACGATGCAGTCCTGTTGGCGGAAAATGTGGAAGAACTTCATAGAGTGGTCACTGACTTTGACAGGGTATGTGAAAAGAGAAAGTTAAAGGTCAATGTAGGGAAATGTAAGGAAATGGTGTTTGAGAGAATAATTCATGAAACCATAGATTTTAAGGAAAATTATAGAATTCAGAATAAACATGAGAAAAGTTGTAAAATAAAAATGAAAAATGAAGTACTGAAAGAGGTTGAAAGTTTCAAGTATTTGGGAGCTGTATATCAAATATGGTAAAATGGAGAGTGAGATAAAAGAGAGAAAAATGAAAGGGAGAAAGGTGATTGGAGAACTTGATAGTACTGTACAGTATTCTCAAAGGAAGAATGGTTAGTCAGGAAGTCAAAAAGTCACTGAGAAACAGTGTGCTGCTCCCAACACTCTAGTATGGAAGTGAGACATGGACAGCAAGTGACGAGGACCTCTCCAAACCGAGAGCTGTGGAGATGAGCTTTTTCAGAATGGCAGCTGGTATGAATAGGCTAGATGGGCCAAGTAATAGGGAAGTGTATGAGTCCTTTGGAATGGAAGAGCTGGCTTTGGGCATTGATTGTGGTGTGGTTGAGTGGATAAAGAGAAGTACTTTGAGGTGGTATGGTCATGTTCAGAGAATGGATGAAGACAGAATGCCAAGAGAGATATATGGGAGTTGGTGAGTGGAACCGTTAGTAGTAGAAGACCACCTATGGTATGGGAAAAGAAAGTGGAAAAATATATCGAAGAAAAATATCCACGTAGTGGAAGGGGCATTGTGGCACGGGCAAAGGAGGCATGTCTCGACAAAGTAGCCTGGAGACGTTTCTGTCATGGCCATCCTCTAGCAGGGGTTTCCCAGGAGGAAACAAGGCGTCGGAGATGATGATGATGATTTACGAGTTGGACGGGATTTGTGTCCGATTTACAGTGTTCTCTCACTCAGTTTTAAGTGGTTTTAGGATAAATTGAAGCCTGTGCCTTTTAATTACTGTATTGTGCTAATATTAATTACTACCGGTATGTACTGTACTGTCCCTGAAAATATAATAAGGTTCGTATTTGTCATTAACCCCTCCCGCCTGGACAGCATTTTAAAATGACAACGCGGCAGATGGGCCGGAGCCCGGGTGTCCTTTTAAAATCCGTAAGCTTGAAAGCCTATTAAGCGTGGTTTGAAAGCCGTGCGTCGACCGTATGTAAACAAAGCCGGTCTTCGCGACACTGCACCTCCGAAAACAAGAAGAAGTCGGATCAATGTTGTTATTGTTTGCTAAGACGGAATTAGTGTCTGTAAATGTCAGATATTGCTCAATCCGCGGCTAAATACTCTCAACGGAAATCGTAATCACAACTGAACCAGTTGACCTAGAGAGCTCTACTGAATGCCAGTCTACAGATACGAAACAGGGCTACGTTTTGAGATGTGAGTAATTTCTCTAGCAGATAAAATAACAAAGATAGGGCTAGGCCTATTACGATTTTTTTTGGGCAGATCACCCGGATCTGAATGCTGTCCTTAGGAAGGCGAGCCCGGGCAAGAAGGGTTAATATGATGAATTTCACATGCTATCTATCTATCTATTGCCTGACGCCATGATCCCCGAAGGGATGGCCACGAAACGAACCGCCCCCATGCACCTCTGTCCCCAGTCAGTCGACGCCCCTCCTCCCAACCAGCACCGCCTTCATTCATATACTTCCTCACTCCATCCTTCCACCTCTCCTTCGGTGCACCTCTCCCTCTCTGTCCCTCCACCTCGCTCTCGTACACCCTCTTAGTCATTCTTTCGCTTTCCATCCATTCCATATGGCCAAACCATCTCAAGTTGTTCCTTTTCACACTTTCCAGCATATCTACCTCCACACCACACCTCCTTCTTACTTCCTCATTCGTCTGTCTATCCCTCCATGTAACTCAGCACGCACTTCTCAAGTAACTCATTTCCACCGCTCTCACTCTTGGTCTGAGTCTCTTCTCGAACGTCCATGCTTCGCTTCCGTAAGTTAGTGTCGGGATTACCACACTGTCATGCAAGGACTTCTTCACTTCCATACTGACCACCCTATTTCTTGTTACTGCTTTCAACGTTCCTACAACCCTCTTCCCCTGTTGCACCCTCTCCGGCACTTCTTCATCCATAGTCCCATCTTTACTCAACACACTACCCAGATACTTAAAAGAGCTGACGATCTCCAAAGCCTGACCGTTCAACTTCACCTCACACTCTGCGACTTCACTCCTTTCGAAGACCATAACCTTGCTCTTCCCCGCATTTACCTTCAAATTTCGTTTTTCGCACACTGTTCCAAACTCATTTACCAGACCCTGCAACTCCCCTTCATTATCGCTCATCAGAACTGTATCATCTACAAACAGCAGTATAGGCATCTTCCATTCATTTCCCTCCCTTTTCAGCGATACACCAACATCCACTGCTCTTCCTAGTACAGTATTTCTTTCATGACTCCATCCATATATGATATATAGTGTAATAAGAGTAGAGTAACGGGACAGCGGTAGTGTTGTGAGTTGTTGAGATTGTAAACAAACATGGCGGAGGGAATTTCGGGTATGACGGAGGCGGAAGAAAGGCTACAACGTTTTAGTGGGTTTAAGAGCACAGATAATAAGTTAGAAGAGGTTATTAATGTTGTGAAGGATTTGGAAAAGTGGAAGAGTGATACGGAGAAATGGAAGGGGGATATTGGTGAGAAAGTTAAGGTAGTGTGTGTACTGTGTGGTGTGTCAGGTGGGGAAGGGAATAGGCCTAGCGAAGGAAGTGAGTGTAGGCCTATTTCGGAAGTTAATAATAGCCTAGAGATGGCATTGAAAAGGGTAGATGAACTGGGAGCAGAGAATATGGCATTGAAGGAGCAGCTGAAGGAATACGAAGGACGATTCAAGGAAGTAAAGGAGTCAACTGCATGGACGGTGGTAGGTGAACAGAAAGTTAAGGATTTGGAGGATGTTATGAAAGAGCAAAAGGAAGAAATTAATATGACCAAAAAAGTTTTGAGAGTGCAGTTGTAGGGGTCATGAAGAACAAGGAGAGTGTCGTGAGGGAGGCCATGGACAGGGATAGGGGTGTAATCATGCATGGATATATAGAGGCTCATATGAATGATAATGGAGTAAGAAAAGTGAGGGATATGGAGAAAGTGAAGGAGGTCATGAAAGGTGTGGATGTGGACGGATGTGGATGGGAAGGGCAGGTGGAAGAAGTCAGTAGGATAGGTAGATATAAAAGGAGAGAGATGAGACCTATAAGGGTACAGTTTAAAACCAGGGCAGTGGCAGAGACAGTGACAAATTTTAGTTGGAGGCTAAACACAAATGAAGAACTGAAACATATAAGACTAAAGAAGGATTTGAGCATAGAACAAAGACAAAAAATAAAGGAATTACAAGAAAAGGCTGATAAAAATAATGGAAAGTTGGGTGAGGAGGATAAGAGGAATTATTTCTGGAGAGTGAGGGACGGGAAATTGAAGAAGTGGTTTATACGAATAGAAGGGAGGGGGAGATCAGGGAGGGAAGAGAATGTGATAGGAGTTGTGACGGAGGAGGAGAACAGGGGGGAGGTGTCACAGGGAGGGACAGGAGACAAAGTTGCAGACCCAGTAGTGCTAACGGGGGAGTAGGGTACGGACAGGAGGAGCGGGATGGTGTAGTTGCTGAAGGTATGGTAGATGGATTATGTTTAGTAATGTGGATGTGTTTACCCAGGACAAGAAAAGAGAACTGATATGTAGGTTGCAGGATGAAGAGGAAAAACCTGATGTCATAGCCTTACAGGCTATGGGAGGTGTGGTGGAGTGGTCTTGCCACTGGCCTGGTAATCCAAAGGTCCCGGGTTCAAATCCCGATGTATCAATGGGAAGATATTATTGGGATGGAATTTGTGCTGTACCTAGTATCAGTGCATTACCACAAGCCCACCGAAACGTCAATAAAATACCCTCATTGTTCCCTGATTAAATAGCACTGTATGAATATTCCCATATTCAAAATATGCTATAGGGGTGCAATGCCTGGTGAGTTATCTGCTCAACAGGTGGCATTGTGTATGTGTAAGTGTGAGAGTCCGAGTGTAGGGGGTGAGACAGTGAAGCACGGGAACGAGGTGGCTTCAGACATGGGGTCATTTCGGGCCATGAGTGAGCACCGTGCCATGTGAAGGCAAGATGGCAGGTGCTCGTTGTACTCTACGTGCTTCATATGTCTCACTCCCTAGACTGGAACAAGACCTCACGGGCTTCACTGTTCATTGTAAAGCGGTGAATGTTAAGGCTCTCAGCCTATGCCCGAGAGAAAGTAAGTTGGAAAAAAAAAAAAAAAAAAAAAAAAAAAAAAAAAAAAAGGCAGTAAGACCAAAATATGCTAGAATTGAAAGGGAACTGGTGGAGTATAGTTTGGAGGGTTTTGAGTTATATGAGCGGAATGCTATTAGAGCAGTGGTTGGGAGAGGACTGTTTATTTATGTAAGAAAAGAGCTCAAGGTTAATGAGGTGGATATGAGACAGCAGTATTGTGAGTATTTATGTATTGAAGTAAAATGTGCAAGAGGATCAATTCTAATTGCCTCTATATATAGAAGCCCAAATAATAGTAGGGAAGAGGATGATAACCTACTGAAAGCAATGGAGGAAATAGATAATAGAGAGAACAAATATAAGATTTTGATAGATTTCAATTTGCCAAGGATCAACTGGGCAAATTGTACTACTCCAGCGGGACAGTGTAGCCTGGAATACAAGTTTATAGAGAAAGTGAGAGATTGTTTTTTAACGCAACATATTACAGAGATGACAAGATATAGAGATGGGACGCAGGGGAGTGTACTTGATTTGATTTTTAGCAATGAGGAGGATATAGTGGAACATGTCAATGTGGCTAGCCCTATAGGTCGTAGTGACAATGCCTGTATAAGCTTTAGTTGCAATATTAAAACAGAGAGGGATAATAGAAGCAATAACAAAAATATACATGTATGATAGAGCAGATTATGAGCTGCTGAGACGGTGTTTGGACATTGACTGGGGGGGAATACTTGAACGGTGAAGACGCTGAAGGAAAGTGGAGGAAAATTAGAGTTAAACTGGAGAATGCTGAATCCAAAAGTGTACCAGTAAGGGAATATAAGGATAAAACAAAATTGAGGAAAAGAACGAAATTGCCAATGAAAAGAAAGCTTTGGACATTGATTAGAAGAAAGAAACTATTGTGGGAAAGACTAAAATTGTTAAAAAAGAACAGGGGGTCTAGTATAGAAGCTAAAGAAGTGGATCTGGAACGCAGACAAATAAACAATAAAATAAGGTGGGAGACAAGGAGGGGGGTGAAGGAGAGGGAGAGAGAGATTGCTAGAAATGTGAAGGATAATCCAAAAATATTCTGGAAGTATATTCAGGAAAAGTTAACAAGAAGAGTAGGTATCCCAGAACTGATAGGAGACTTGGATGATGGGAATAGAGCAGAAACTGATAAGGAGAAAGCAGAGGTGCTGGGGAAATACTTTGGGGAGGTACTAACAGTGGAGTCGGTTGATGCAGTGCCTACTATTCCCATCAAACAGGCACCAGCACTAGAACTAATAGAGTTTTCCCATGCTAGAATAAGGAGGGCTATAGAAAAAATGAACAGAAGTAAGTCCCTGGGACCAGATGGGATACATCCAAGAATCATAAAGGAAGGAGGTGAGATGTTAGTAGAGCCATTAACAAATTTATTTGAGGTATCTTTTAACCCTCCAGCCCCGGCTATGTATTCCATATATATTCCCCGAAATCCGGGTGTTTTGGCCGAAAAACGTCTACGCCTAGGCTACCGCATCTTTGTTATTTTTCCTTGCTTCCGCATTCCCACGCATCCCCAAGCGTAGATGTGTTTCGTACCTGTAGAATGGCGTTAAGTAAGGCTCTCTAAGTCAACTGGTTCAGTTGTGATGATGATTTCATTGGAGATAACTTTATGGCAAAAACAGCAACTTTACACTACTTTTCGATACTTAACAATAACATACAGGCACACACGAACAAGCGACGCACTCCTTCTTGTGGTCGGAGATGCGCGGCGTCGGTCCAGCCGGCTGTTGTTTACATGCGTCGGACGGACGCCTCGCACACCAAGCTTACAGGCTTTAAGCTCATGAGTGCCTCAGAGCCCTTCCGGGTAGCTCGGGGGTGTTTTTTATGGGTGCCTCAGAGCCCTTCCGGGTCTGATGGGTTAATACAGGACAAATCCCGACGGACTGGAGAGAGGCGAACATACCAGCTATATTTAAGAAGGGAAAGAGAAATGACCCAGAAAATTATAGACCAGTCAGTTTGACAAGTGTTGCGTGTAAACTAATGGAAACGGTAATTAGAGAAGGCATAATGGAGCATATGAAATCAAACCAACTTTTTAGTGGGAGACAGTTCGGATTCTTGCCGAGGAGGTCGACGGTACTACAGCTAATTAAGGTGGTAGATGATTGGATGCAAACTCTGGAGGATGGTGATGTAATAGACGTGGTATATTGCGATTTTATGAAGGCCTTCGATAAGGTCCCACATAAAAGGTTAATAGAGAAAGTTAGAAGCTATAGTATAGGGGAGAAATGTGTGAAATGGATAGAAGCCTTCCTGAAAGATCGGAGACAGAGGGTACTGGTGAATGGAATAGGCTCGGGGTGGAGGGAAATTACAAGTGGGGTACCTCAGGGATCTGTGTTGGGACCACTACTGTTCGTTATATTTATCAACGACTTACCTGAAGTTATAACCAATGGAAGTGAGATATACCTGTATGCGGATGACACTAAGCTGTATAGAAGAGTGAGGAGTAAGGAAGATGTGGGTTTGATTCAAGGAGATGTGGAGGGCATGAAGGGATGGTCTGAACATTGGTTAATGCCTTTTCATCCAAAAAAATGCAAGTACATGCGGATTGGGACCAGCAAGATAGACAAGGTAGGATACAATATGTATGAAGCGATGGAGGAAGTGAATGCAGAAAAGGATATAGGAGTAATGATAGACAATAAGTTAAATTTCTCAGAACATTTAGCGGAAAAGCCAATAGAATTGTAGGGCTGATAAGGAGGACATTTGTGTCACTTGACGAAGAAATATTCAGGAATCTCTATACAGCGCTGGTTAGGCCGCACCTGGAATATACGAACCAGGTGTGGGCTCCATATATGGTAGAGGATATAGAAGCAGTGGAGAAAGTGCAGAGGAGAGCTAGCAAGCTAGCTTGTGTGGGGAGGTTCCTCTCACACTGCTCTCCTAGACAAAGTTGAAAGGAAGGCCTTTCGTATCATTAACTCCCGTCCACTCACCAACTCTCTGCAATCTCTCTCTCTCCGCCGCAATGTTGCATCTCTCTCGCTATTCTATCGCTACTATAATAATCAGTGTTCCTCAGAGCTATCTCAGTGCATACCACCTCCTTTACGTAGGGCACGTGGTACCCGTCTTGCAACTCAATCCCACCCCTACTCTGTGCAACTCTCCAACCCAAGAGTGAAACGTTACTCTCAAACTTTCTTCTACTCAACAGCTGAGCTCTGGAACTCTCTCCCAGAATCAGTCTTTCCCTCTTCCTATGACTTAAATTGCTTCAAACTCCGTGTGTCCAGGCATTTTGGCTCGAACGTCCCTTGATTTTGGCCCTGTCACTCTTTCAACTATGGGGGAGGCACTCGCTATAGGCAGTTATGCCTTTTGCCTCCCTCAATCACATAGAAAAAAAAAAAAAAAAAAAAAAAAAAAAAGTACCAACGTTGAAGAATGCGGGCTATGAACAGAGGTTGAGGACACTGGGACTTCCGACACTGGCATATAGGAGAAAGAGAGGGGATATGATAGAGACTTTTAACCCTCGGAATCCGGGAGGCCTCATATGAGGCAAACAAAAATATTGGCAGGAGTCCGGGACGCCTCATGAGGCAAAATGCGCGGCTAAAATCATCATAACTCGGCAACCACGCATTGTAGCGATGTCATCTCAATGGCCGTCTACAGACAACAAGTTGTTCTACAATTTGCAAAAAAATTGACTGTTCTAGGTGGTCTCAATCAGTAGCTACTGAATTATGAAGCGTGACTGTACGAAAATGGCCCCGGACACAGCGATCCGCCTCATATGAGGGCCCCCGGATCCGGAGGGTTAAGATAGTGTCAGGAAAGTATGAGGATGTGTGTGAAGGTATCTTCTTGATGTGGGAGGGAACAAGAACGAGAGGACACTAAGAAAATTTACAAAGAAAGAAATAGGCTTGAAAAGGCAAATAACTCATTTTGTGATAGAGTGGTAAATGAGTGGAACGCGCTGCCCCAGTATGTAGTCGATTCCGAATCAATAAGGAAGTTTGAAAGTAATCTTGATAACGCATGGGGAAGACAAGATTTGAAGTTTGATTATAAAGCAAAAATACAGAATAGTAAAAATGTTGCGTCTGCCGCCGCCAACACATTGAACGACCGCAGTAGTGCAAGTACTGGCACTGAGCTGGATACACAGGCCTAGTTTGCCTTTTTCCAGAGGATCTACTGTAATCTACTGTAAGAAATATATACAGTAAACAACCACGGGGATATCACACACCCCTGTTTCAACCCAACATTCAGGTCAAAGAACTCGCTCTGCTCATTCTCCACACGTACTGCACATGTTACATGCAATGATGAAATATAAAGTGTAGCAGTGATTGGGTGATCTCAGTTTTCTATGGTGGCGCGAACTCCCCCTTCCTATTCGGACATTTTCCCTCTTTGCAGTCGGACATAAGCCGGAATTCGGACATCTCGGAAAATCGGACATTTCGGAAATGAGCATCCCCCAATTAGTCCGAGATAACGAGGGTTTACTGTATACACTTCATAGGCCAGAGCCAGAGTACAGATATAAATCGTATTGGTAAAACTTTCCCGGTTGGCAGTTGGTGGTGAAGTTCTCATACAGCTCTCCATTCCCTCAAATTTCCTCTGCCTCCCTCACCACTCACATAGCTCCACCCTCCCATACTCCTTACACACTCTCCCACCCAGAGTTGGCGGCACACAATGGCGGAAGGCGGACGCAAGTTTTGAGGCTCCGGCATATGTTATGGGAATGGACAAGTAATTCACGGAATATCGATTGCATACGGGGCTAGCAAGAAGAGGAAGGATTTGTGAAGTGTTTGGAGGATATATTGGTGTGGTGGAGGGGTGATATATAGTGTAATAAGAGTGTGTAGTGACGGGACAGCGGTAGTGTTGTGAGTTGTTGAGTTTGTAAACAAACATGGCGGAGGGAATTTCGGGTATGACGGAGGCGGAAGAAAGGTTACAACGTTTTTGTGGGTTTAAGAGCACAGATAAGAAGTTAGAAGAGGTTATTATTGTTGTGAAGGATTTGGAAAAGTGGATGAGTGATACGGAGAAATGGAAGGGGGAAATTGGTGAGAAAGTTAAGGCACTGTGTGTAATGTGTCTTTACCTAATTGTATTTACCTAATTGTAGTTTACAGGAGTTGAGCTAAGCTCGTGTTGTCCCGTCTCTCAGTCTACTTTTTATCCAATTTTTTCTTGAAAATATGGATATTCCTTGCCCCTACCACCTCCTCCTCCAGCCCATTCCATTTGTCAATACATCTATAGGGGAGGTAAACTTCCTGATATCGTTCTTGCAGGTAGGTCTTTTTACTTTGTAGCTGTGGCCTCTAGTTATTCCTGTATCCATAATTAATATATCCTCCCTATCCAGCCTCTCCAGCCCCCGGGTGCATTTGTACATCATTATCATGTCTCCCCTCGCTCTCCTCTCTTTTAGACTCGGTAGATTTAATTTGTCTAGCCTCCCTTCATATGGAAGTTCTCTGAGACTTGGAACCAATCTAGTAACTGCTCTCTGGATTCTTTCTAACTTGTGAATATGCTTCTTTAGATGCAGGGACCACACCACTGCTGCATACTCCAATCTTGGTCTAATCATACTCTTCATAATTTTCGCTACCATGGTCTCATCCAAGTAGTTCAGAGCAACTTTCATATTCCCGGCCATTGCATACATTCCGCTAAAGAGCTTGTTAATATGTTTCTCTGGCGACAAATTATCTTGTATAATCAACCTTAAATCCTTTTCTTTTTCGGCCTTGCTAATTATATTATCTCCCATCCTGTACTCCCAATTTGGTCTATTCACACTTCTTCCCATATTTAACACATGGCATTTACTTATATTAAATTTCATTTTCCACTTGGTGCTCCATTCGTATATTTTATCTAAATCCCCTTGCAGCTCCTCACAACTACTTTTATTTGTTATTTGTCTCATAATTTTTACGTCATCTGCAAACATTGACATGTAGGAGTTTATGCCTATCGGCAGGTCATTCACGTACATAAGGAACATGAGAGGTGCCAACACAGATCCCTGCGGCACACCACTCTCAACTTTCCGCCACGATGAGTAAGTTCCTCTAATGTTGGTCCTCATTTCCCTATCTGTTAAATAGCTCTCCATCCATTTCAGCAAACTCCCCCTGACACATCCTAGCGTCTCAAGCTTAGATAACAATCTCATGTGGTACCTTATCGAATGCTTTGGAAAGGTCTAAGTAGACGCAGTCCACCCATCCGCCTCTTTCTTGGAGTACATCTATCACCCTACTGTAATAACATAGCAAACTGGTAACACAAGATGTCCCTTCTCTGAATCCAAATTGCTTTGGGGTTATTATCTTCTTTCTCTCCAACATTTTCATCCATCTCTTCCTAATTAGCTTTTCACAAATCTTGCATACAATACTAGTAAGTGAAACTGGTCTATAGTTTAGAGGGTCCTCAGGGTTTCCATTCTTGTATATCGGAATGATATTAGCTCTTTTCCATTCAACAGGAACCTGTCCTTTATCTAAGGAAGCTTGAATTATGTCCCTCACTGGCTCCACTAATTGCTCTGCACACTCCTTTAAAACCCAGGCAGACACTTCATCCGGTTCCATAGCTTTCCTTACTTCAAGTCCTCTCATCGCAGATAACAGCTCATCTCTAGTTATTTCAATCTTACTAAGACCACTCTCCAGTACTCTCCCGCCTGTGGTTCGTCAAAACCTTCCTCTCTAGTAAAAACTGACCCCAATTTGTTATTCATTACCTCGCACATGTCCGATACATTTTCATACGTCCTAGCATCAACTCTTAATTTAGTAATTTGTTTCTTTACCTTCAACTTACTGTTTATATATTTATTAAATAATCTAGGATCACTTTCACATTTATTTACTATGTTCTTCTCATAGTTCATTTTAACTTGCCTAATTATGTTAACATATCTATTCCTCTCCTGTTTATATTTATTCCGATTACTCTCAGTGTTCCTTCTTCTTAATCTAGCCCAAGCTGCATCACGCCTACCCAAAGCTCTTTTGCATTTCAAATTAAACCAATCTTTCTGCTTAGTAAAATTTCCAGTTTTATATCTTGGGACAAACAGATTGGTTCCTACTCTATAAATTTCGAGGAATCTACTATATTTACTTTGTACGTCCTGTTCCTTCAAAATAAGATCCCAATCTACTCCCTCTAAATATCTTTTCAAGGATACATAATCAGCTTTACTATAATTTAATCTGTCATTTATGTAGCTATTGTCTAATCTATTGGCATTACTCGAGGTCAACTTCCATTTTAGTAAAAAGAGTACTCTTTGTTTAAATCTGTTGTTACTTCATATTTTGTAATTATTTGTCTTTATATTATATGTATTCATTGTCGATAGTATCAATTGCTTACTTTTGTGATTTCCTTAGTTTATTTGTGCTATAAATGTAGGTTATTTGTAGGGTAGTTATTGATAGGGGTCACTTGAGGCATGCTATGCTTACAGGTACCTACCCGATAGCACTATCGTTAGTGAGTGCTGTACTGTATTTTATATATTATTTTGTAATAGTATAGATATCTTATCAATATTTGTATTTTGTACTATTTTAATGTCTTGTCATGTTGTAAATTTTAGTTTAAATAATATTTTGACATTTAACATATAGTTTCTTTATTCATGCAGAGTTTAGTAAAATTTGCCAGAACGTCCCGGACTTCCCAAACTTGACTACTTCCTTTAACGTGACGATAGTGCGTTGTTATATGTGCGATTAGTTTGCTTGGGAAACAGATGAACTTGCTCATGTAGTAATGTACACCCTATGTGGTGGATTGTGTTCTTTTATTTAATAATTTTCATTTTAGTAAACGTTGTTTCCACATAGCGATTTTGATAATTTAATTTGACTTTATATTGTCCTTGTCCCAATTTTGGTTTGTTTAGTTTGCAAGTTTTACATTTTAATAGGTGATCACTTTTACCTACAGGACATAGATAGTTTACAGTATATCACTAATTTCGTGAGGATCCTTTGTAAAAATCAGATCGAGTTTAATAATATTATTAGTAGGTTTAGGGATATTTCTTCGAGAGGCCGGTCTATATGATCTGTGCCCCATGAATATTCTTTCCTCTCACTTAAACAGTAGGCTACCATAGTGCGGTTGGGAATATGAACATGATTAGATTAATATCCAGTATTCGAGAATGGATAATAAGTCGTAGGCGTGTGCATAAACCTTAACCGTCCTGGTGGTGTAATGGTTAAGGTGGCAAAAATATGTGTGTGATAACCCGGGTTCGAATCCCGGTGGATCATATATACTTTAATTAATTTCCCTAATATCCAGTATTCGAGAATGGATAATAAGTCGTAGGCGTGTGCATAAACCTTAACCGTCCTGGTGGTGTAATGGTTAAGGTGGCAAAAATATGTGTGTGATAACCCGGGTTCGAATCCCGGTGGATCATATATCTATCTATCTATCTATTGCCTGACGCCGTGATCCCCGAAGGGGTGGCCACGAACGAACCGCCCCCATGCACCTCTGTCCCCAGTCAGTCGACGCCCCTCCCCCCAACCAGCACCGCCTTCGTTCATGTACTTCCTCACTCCATCCTTCCACCTCATATTCGGTCTACCTCTCCCCCTCTGTCCCTCCACCTCGCTCTCGTACACCCTCTTAGTCATTCTCTCGCTTTCCATACGTTCCATATGGCCGAACCATCTCAAGTTGTTCCTTTTCACACTTTCCAGCACATCTACCTCCACACCACACCTCCTTCTTACTTCCTCATTAGTCTGTCTATCCCTCCATGTAACTCCGCACGCACTCCTTAAGTAATTCATTTCCACTGCTCTCACTCTTGGTCTGAGTCTCTCAACCAACGTCCATGCTTCGCTTCCGTAAGTCAGTGTCGGGATTACCACACTGTCATGCAAGGACTTCTTCACTTCCATACTGACCACCCTATTTCTTGTTACTGCTTTTAGCGTTTCTACAACCCTCTTCCCCTGTTGTACCCTCTCCCGCACCTCTTCATCCATAGTCCCATCTTTACTCAACACACTGCCCAGATACTTAAAAGAGTTGACGATCTCCATAGCCTGACCGTTCAGCTTCACCTCACACTCTGTGACTTCACCCCTTTCGAAGACCATAACCTTGCTCTTCCCCGTATTTACCTTCAAATTCCGTTTTTCGCACACTGTTCCAAACTCATTTACCAGACCCTGCAACTCCCATTCATTATCACTCATCAGAACTGTATCATCCGCAAACAGCAGTATAGGTAGCTTCCACTCAATTCCCTCCCTTTTCAGCGATACACCAACATTCACTGCTCTTGATAGTATTTCTTTCATGACTCCATCCATATATACAGTAAACAACCACGGGGACATCACACACCCCTGTTTCAAACCAACATTCAGGTCAAAGAACTCGCTCTGCTCACTCTCCACACGTACTGCCGCCTTTGCACCCTCATACATGCTCTTCACTGCTTTCAGCAACTTGCCCTCTACTCCGTATATTCTAAGTACTTTCCACAAACCTTCTCTATCCACTCTGTCATAGGCCTTCTCCAAGTCCATAAAGGCAACATACACCTTTTGTTTCTTCTCCAGATACTTCTCCACAACACAATTCAGGGTAAAAATCTGATCTACACATCCTCTTCCCTTCCTAAAACCTCCCTGCTCGTAGCCTATCCATTTCTCCGTTCTCACTCTCACTCTCTCAATCACTACCCTACTGTATACCTTCCCTACTACGCTTAGAAGACATATACCTCGGTGGTTACCACACACTCCTCTTTCCCCTTTGCCCTTATATAGGGGGACTATTATGCCAGTCTTCCAGTCATCGGGTGCAGTCCCCTTCTCCCATGCTAGTTTGCACATTTTCCATACCCATTCTATCACTATCTCACCACCATACCTCAACATTTCCCCACACACTCCATCTGTTCCTGGTGCTTTCCCCAACTTCACTCTTTTCATGGCTTCCCACACTTCTGACCTCCTGATCCCCACCTCCTCCTCCACTACTTCTCTTCTTCTCCCTCCCATACCATATCCAGCTATGTTTGCTGGCTCTTCATTCCTTTCATTTAGCAACTCACTGAAGTACTCCCTCCATCTTTCGACTCTCTCTTGCTTCTCGGCTAGCATTCTCCCATTCTTATCTTTCACACCCTTACTGTTTCCCTTGCTACCTTCCCTAACTTTCTTGACTTCTTTCCAGAACAGTTTCTTACTCTCCCCCCATTTTACACTCAGATTCCTTCCAAATTCCTCATCTACTCTTCTCTTACTTTCCTTCACTACTCTCTTCACCACCCTCTTACTCTCCACGTACCTCGCTCGTTTCTGTCTCTCGGAATCTTCATTCCCTCTACTACCCAACCACACTCTATATGCTTTCTTCTTTTCTTCCACAGCTATTCTTACCTCTTCTGTCCACCATGCTGTACCTTTCACTCCCCTCCCTCTTCTCCTCACTCCACACACCTCCTCACATGCTGCACAGATCTCATCCTTAAACACCTTGCTCATCATATATACTTTAATTAATTTCATTGGGGGTGTGGTGGTGAGATTAATAAAAATAATATTAGAAGGTTCGTTATTACCCCTCATTCTTGTATTTTCCTTCACATGTTGTGCAAGTACATTTTCCGTAACCAACTCCACTAGCCGACTTCCCCAAGATCTCTGACTTGGCCCTGCATTTCCCGATTCCCAATCAACCTCACTACAGTTGAAATCTCCTACCAAGATCAATCGATTCTTCCTTAAAAGCAATCTTCTCAACGACTGAATCATATCCTCGACCATCTCCTCAAACTCCAACTCCCTCCATGCTCTGGTCTTTGGTGGCATGTAAGCTACTGCTATGTCTAGCTTTTTTCCTTCTATATCATTGAGTTCAACTGCCATTATTTCTGCCTTGTCATTATTTAACTCCACTTGCTTTGCTGTCATAGGGTTCTTAACTAATACTGCCACTCCACCTCCCCTTTTTCCCTTTCTATCATATCTCCATATATTATATCCTTCACTAAACACTATATTGCTGTCAAAGTCCTGGTTCAGCTTTGTCTCCGTCAAACAGACTATCTGTGGTTGATCCTTTCTTAATATATCATCCAATTCTACCTTTTTACTGTTTATTCCATCTATATTAGTGTAGTAGCACAGTATATTGGAATCCTCCTCCTTGTTTCTCTTCCCTCCCTGCCTCCTATCAGGTTCACCTCCTCCTCCATCCCTTCCCTGACCTACCTCCACATTCCCTGCTAGTTCTATTCTCCTCCACCCCCCCCCACCCTCCACAATCTCCCGCCCCTCCCTCACCATCTCTCCGTCCTCGGGCTGATCAACCACCTGACTCACCGTCTCCATCCCCTGCTCCTCCCTCACCATCTCTCTGTCTTCGGTTTGATCCACTACCTGACTCACTGTCTCTATCTCCTGCTCCTCCCTCACTATCTCCTTGTCCCCGATTTGCTCCACTACCTGACTCACTGTCTCCTTGTTCATTTCTCCTCGTATTTTCCGTTCTTTCTGACTCTGAGTGTACCACTGTGGTGTGACAGGTGGGGAAGGGAATAGGCCTAGCGAAGGAAGTGAATGCAGGCCTATTTCGGCAGTTAATGATAGCCTAGAGATGGTATTGAAAAGGGTAGATGAACTGGGAGCAGAGAATATGGCATTGAAGGAGCAGCTGAAGGAATACGAAGGACGTTTCACGGAAGTAAAGGAGTCAACTCCATGGACGGTGGTAGGTAAACAAAAATTCAAGGATTTGGAGGATATTATGAAAGAGCAAAAGGAAGAAATGAATATGACCAAAAAAGTTTTGAGAGTGCAGTTGTAGGGGTCATGAAGAACAAGGAGAGTGTCGTGAGGGAGGCCATGGACAGGGATAGGGGTGTAATCTTGTATGGAGATATAGAGACTCATATGAATGATAATGGAGTGAGAAAAGTGAGGGATATGGAGACAGTGAAGGAGGTCATGAAAGGTGTGGATGAGGACAGATATGGATGGGAAGGGCAGGTGGAGGAGGTCAGTAGGATAGGTAGATATAAAAGGGGAGAGATGAGACCTATAATGGTACAGTTTAAAACTAGGGCAGTGGCAGAGACTGTGACAAATTTTAGTTGGAGGCTAAATACACATGAAAAACTGAAACACATAAGACTAAAGAAGGATTTGAGTATAGAACAAAGGAAAAAAATTAAGGAATTACAAGAAAAGGCTGATGAAAATAATGGAAAGTTGGGTGAGGAGGATAAGAGAAATTTTTACTGGAGAGTGAGGGACGGAAAAGTGAGGAAGTGGTTTATAAGAGTAGAAGGGAGGGGGAGATCAGGGAGGGAAGAGAATGTGATGGGAGTTGTGACGGAGGAGGAGAACGGGGTGGAGGTGTCATAGGGAGAAACAGGAGACAAAGTGACAGACCCAGTAGTGCTAACGGGGGAGTAGGGTACGGACTGGAGGAGCGGGATGGTGTAATTGCTAAAGGAATGGTAGATGGAGTAAGGATTATGTTTAGTAATGTGGATGTGTTTACCCAGGACAAGAAAAGAGAACTGATATGTAGGTTGCAGGATGAAGAGGAAAAACCTGATGTCATAGCCCTACAGGGAGTAAGACCAAAAAATGCTAGAATTGAAAGGGAACTGGTGGAATATAGTTTGGAGGGTTTTGAGTTATATGAGAGAAATGCTATTAGAGCAGAGGTCAGAAGAGGACTGTTTATTTATGTAAGAAAAGAGCTCAAGGTTAATGAGGTGGATATGAGACAGCAGTATTGTGAGTATTTGTGTATTGAAGTAAAATGTGCAAGTGGATCAATTCTAATTGCCTCTGTATATAGAAGCCCAAATAATAGTAGGGGAGAGGATGATAACCTATTGAAAGCAATGGAGGAAATAGATAATAGAGAGAACAAATATATAATTTTGATTGGAGATTTCAATTTGCCAAGGATCAACTGGGCAAATTGTACTACTCCAGCGGGACAGGGTAGCCTGGAAAATAAGTTTATAGAGAAAGTGAGAGATTGTTTTTTAACGCAACATATTATAGAGATGACAAGATTATAGAGATGGGACGCAGGGGAGTGTACTAGATTTGATTTTTAGCAATGAAGAGGATATAGTGGAACATGTTAATGTGGATAGCCCTATAGGTCGTAGTGACCATGCCTGTATAAGCTTTAGTTGTAACATTAAATCAGAGAGGGATAATAGAAGCAATAGAAAAATATACATGTATGATAGAGCATGTATGACATGTATGATAGAGCATATTCCACCGAGGAATATGTCTTCTAAGCGTAGTAGGGAAGGTATACAGTAGGGTAGTGATTGAGAGAGTGAGAGTGAGAACGGAGAAATGGATAGGCGACGAGCAGGGAGGTTTTAGGAAGGGAAGAGGATGTGTAGATCAGATTTTTACCCTGAATTGTGTTGTGGAGAAGTATCTGGAGAAGAAACAAAAGGTGTATGTTGCCTTTATGGACTTGGAGAAGGCCTATGACAGAGTGGATAGAGAAGGTTTGTGGAAAGTACTTAGAATATACGGAGTAGAGGGCAAGTTGCTGAAAGCAGTGAAGAGCATGTATGAGGGTGCAAAGGCGGCAGTACGTGTGGAGAGTGAGCAGAGCGAGTTCTTTGACCTGAATGTTGGTTTGAAACAGGGGTGTGTGATGTCCCCGTGGTTGTTTACTGTATATATGGATGGAGTTATGAAAGAAATACTATCAAGAGCAGTGGATGTTGGTGTATTGCTGAAAAGGGAGGGAATTGAGTGGAAGCTACCTATACTGCTGTTTGCGGATGATACAGTTCTGATGAGTGATAATGAATGGGAGTTGCAGGGTCTGGTAAATGAGTTTGGAACAGTGTGCGAAAAACGGAATTTGAAGGTAAATAGGGGAGAGAGCAAGGTTATGGTCTTCGAAAGGGGTGAAGTCACAGAGTGTGAGGTGAAGATGAACGGTCAGGCTATGGAGATCGTCAACTCTTTTAAGTATCTGGGCAGTGTGTTGAGTAAAGATGGGACTATGGATGAAGAGGTGCGGGAGAGGGTACAACAGGGGAAGAGGGTTGTAGGAACGCTAAAAGCAGTAACAAGAAATAGGGTGGTCAGTATGGAAGTGAAGAAGTCCTTGCATGACAGTGTGGTAATCCCGACACTGACTTACGGAAGCGAAGCATGGACGTTGGTTGAGAGACTCAGACCAAGAGTGAGAGCAGTGGAAATGAATTACTTAAGGAGTGCGTGCGGAGTTACATGGAGGGATAGACAGACTAATGAGGAAGTAAGAAGGAGGTGTGGTGTGGAGGTAGATGTGCTGGAAAGTGTGAAAAAGGAACAACTTGAGATGGTTCGGCCATATGGAACGTATGGAAAGCGAGAGAATGACTAAGAGGGTGTACGAGAGCGAGGTGGAGGGACAGAGGGGGAGAGGTAGACCGAATATGAGGTGGAAGGATGGAGTGAGGAACTACATGAACGAAGGCGGTGCTGGTTGGGGGGACAGAGGTGCATGGGGGCGGTTCGTTCGTGGCCACCCCTTCGGGGATCACGGCGTCAGGCAATAGATAGATAGATAGATAGATAGAGCAGATTATGAGCTGCTGAGACGGTGTTTGGACATTGACTGGGGGGAATACTTGAACGGTGAAGACGCTGAAGGAATGTGGAGGAAAATTAGAGTCAAACTGGAGAATGCTGTATCCAAAAGTGTACCAGTAAGGGAATATAAGGATAAAACAAAATTGAGGAAAAGAACGAACCCAGAATTGCCAATGAAAAGAAAACTTTGGACATTGATTAGAAGAAAGAAACGATTGTGGGAAAGACTAAAATTGTTAAAAAAGAACAGGGGGTCTAGTATAGAAACTAAAGAAGTGGATCTGGAACGCAGACAAATAAACAATAAAATAAGGTGGGAGACAAGGAGGGGGTGAAGGAGAGGGAGAGAGAGATTGCTAGAAATGTGAAGGATAATCCAAAAATATTCTGGAAGTACATTCAGGAAAAGTTAACAAGAAGAGTAGGGATCCCAGAGCTGGTAGGGGGGTTGGATGATGGGAGTAGAGCGGAGACTGATAAGGAGAAAGCAGAGGTGCTGGGGAAATACTTTGGGGGGGTACTAACAGTGGAGTCGGATGTTGCAGTGCCTACTATTCCCATCAAACAGGCACTGGCACTAGAACTAATAGAGTTTTCCCATGCTAGAATAAGAAGGGCTATAGAAAAATTGAACAGAAGTAAGTCACCGGGACCGGATGGGATACACCCAAGAATCATAAAGGAAGGAGGTGAGATGTTAGTAGAGCCATTGAAAATGTTATTTGAGGTATCGTTTAATACAGGACAAATCCCGATGGACTGGAGAGAGGCGAACATAACAGCTATATTTAAGAAGGGAAAGAGAAATGACCCAGGGAATTATAGACCAGTCAGTTTGACAAGTGTTGTGTGTAAACTAATGGAAACGGTAATTAGAGAAGGAATAATGGAGCATATGAAGTCAAACCAACTTTTCAGTGCGAGACAGTTCGGATTCTTGCCGGGGAGGTCGACGGTACTACAGCTAATTAAGGTGGTAGATGATTGGATGCAAATTCTAGAAGATGGTGATGTAATAGACGTGGTATATTGCGATTTTATGAAGGCCTTCGATAAGGTCCCACATAAAAGGTTAATAGAGAAAGTTAGAAGCTATAATATAGGGGAGAAATGTGTGAAATGGATAGAAGCCTTCCTGAAAGATCGGAGACAGAGGGTACTGGTGAATGGAATAGGCTCGGGGTGGAGGGAAATTACAAGTGGGGTACCTCAGGGATCTGTGTTGGGACCACTGCTGTTCGTTATATTTATCAACGACTTACCTGAACTTATAACTAATGGAAGTGAGGTATACATGTATGCAGATGACACTAAGCTGTATAGAAGAGTGAGGAGTAAGGAAGATGTGGGTTTGCTTCAAGGAGATGTGGAGGGCATGAAGGGATGGTCTGAGCATTGGTTAATGCCTTTTCATCCAAAAAAATGGCAAGTACATGCGGATTGGGACAAGCAAGATAGACAAGGTAGGATACAGTATGTATGAAGCGATGGAGGAAGTGAATGCAGAAAAGGATATAGGAGTAGTGATAGACAATAAGTTAAATTTCTCGGAACATTTAGCGGAAAAGATAAACAAAGCCAATAGAATTGTAGGGCTGATAAGGAGGACATTTGTGTCACTTGACGAAGAAATCTTCAGGAATCTCTATACAGCGCTGGTTAGGCCGCACCTGGAATATGCGAACCAGGTGTGGGCTCCATATATGGTAAAGGATGTAGAAGCAGTGGAGAAAGTGCAGAGGAGAGCTAGCAAGCTGGTACCAACGTTGAAGAACGCGGGCTATGAGCAGAGGTTGAGGATACTGGGGCTTCCGACACTGGCATATAGGAGAAAGAGAGGGGATATGATAGAGACTTTTAACCCTTGTCTAGCGGGGTGTTTTGGGCTATTTTGAGCATATTCAGGCCCTCCTGAATGATCAATCAAGTATCTGCATGAAAAGAAATGTATTCAGCAAAAAACTAGGCGCTAAAAACTTCAAAATGAGACCAGAACGAGCTACGTAGCACTCGTGGTTCTCATGCAGTGGTGCAACCAACATGGGAGTTTAGCGTATAGCGGCATATTTTTTCCCACTACGCTCACTAATGGTAACACTGCCGTCCTCTCGAGAACAGAGAGAGCGTTAGTCAGTGGGTGGCGGTAAGCCCTGGGTGTCGGATGTGTGGCCTGCTGCGCTCCCGGCCATTTGCACTCGATTTTAACCCTTTAAAAGCCTTAATAATGCTCCTAACTTGCTGCAAATTGGTGCACGACTTAAGTCGAGCGCCGCTCTTTAACCCTCCAGCCCCGGCTATGTATTATATATATATTCCCCGAAACCCGGGTGTTTTGGCCGAAAAACGTCTAGGCTAGGCTACCGTATATTTGTTAATCTGACTGCTTCCCGCATTCCCGCGCATCCCCAAGCGTAGGTGTGTTATTTACCTGTAGAATGGCGTTAAGTAGAGCTCTCTAAGTCAACTGGTTGATTTGTGATGATGATTTCATTGGAGATAACTTTATGGCAAAAACAGCCACTTTACACTACTTTTCGATACTTAACAACAACATACAGGCACACACGAACAAGCGACGCTCTCCTTCTTGTGGCCGGAGATGCGGGGCGTCGGTCCAGCCGGCTGTTGTTTACATGCGTCGGACCGACGCCTCGCACACGAAGCTCACAGGCTTTCAACCACTGGGTGTTCAAGAGCCCTTCCGGGTACCTGTTTTATGCTTTTTTATGGGCGTTCAAGAGCACTTCCGTGTTGTAGGGGTTAAGGGTTAAGATAGTGTCAGGAAAGTACGATGACGATGTGTGTGAAGGTATCTTCTTGATGCGGGAGGGAACAAGAACGAGAGGACACTCTAAGAAAATTTACAAAGAAAGAAATAGGCTTGAGAAGGCAAAGAACTCATTTTGTGATAGAGTGGTAAATGAGTGGAATGCACTGCCCCAGTATGTAGTCGATTCCGAATCAATAAGGGAGTTTGAAAGTAATCTTGATAAAGCATGGGGAAGACAAGATTTGAAGTTTGATTATAACACAAAAATACAGAATAGTAAAAATGTTGCGTCTGCTACCGTCGCCGCCAACACCGTGAACGACCGCAGCAGTGCAAGTACTGGTACTGAGCTGGATACACAGGCCTAGTTTGCCTTTTTCCAGAGGATCTACTGTAAGAAACTGTAAGAAACCTCATTTAACCTCAACATTATTAAATACAGTCAACCCCAGCCTATCGCGTCTAATTGGTGTCACAAATGTGCGCGATACACAAAATGCGCTATAGGGGAACTTAAGAATCTATCTATCTACAGTGGTACCTCTCATTTGGCGAGTTTCAGCTTGACGAAACACAGTATTGGCGATAGGTTGGATATGGTACCAGAATTCGAATTTGGCGCTTCAAATTCACTTTTGGCGAGAGGCGCAAAGAATCTGAGTGACTGAAATCGCCGATATACAATAATTTACTTATCATTACTTATATCTTATAAACATAATAGTAGGTAGCCAACTTAATAATAATAATAATAATAATAATAAGCATGTTACTTATTTCTCATAAGCGCCAATTTTTCCGAAGAATTCACTAGCGCTCGAAAAGAGAAAGAAAAAAGAACAAAAATCAATGCATCAAAAGAAGGCTTATATACAACACACATTTAACAATCACTAGCAGTGGCAAAATAGCCTAAACTCTATAGCCATCTGTCATGACACCTCTCTCAAGATCATAGCTTCTCTCAAAGAGAAAAGTCTTAAGTTGTCTCTTGAAGCATTCAACAGAACTCAGTTGTCTCATGGACAGCGGCAACCTGTTATACAACCTCGGAGCCATGTAGGAGAATGACCTCTCAAAGAAAGAAGACTGCTGGAAAGCCCTTGGTTCATCAAGACGAAAAGGGTCATTGTCATGACGCACAACTACACCATGGTGTGCCGGTGGGCGCCTGAGAAGCTCCGCAAGGTACCTAGGCTCACCAAATTTGAGAACCTTAAAAGTCACCAAACACAACTTAAATTCTATTCTTGCTCTTACTGGCAGCCAGTGCAGTTCTATGTGAAGAGATGTAGTAGGAGTTCTAGGTAGAACACCAAAAATTAGTCTTGCGGCCCTGTTAAGAACAGACTGAACTTTCTTCAAAATATAATTTGGAAGACCCACCAACAGGGCATTGCAATAATCAACACGAGAGAAGACCAATGAGTGAACCAACGTCAGGAGGCAACGTCTGGTTAAAAACGGCTTCACCAAATAGAGATTTCTGATGTGCAAGTAACAACTTTTAACTATCTGGTTTACATGCTCTTTGAAATCTAATCGGGAGTTCACATATACACCCAGATTTCGAACAGAGTTGGCCGGTCGCAGCTGAGATCCACCCACATTGATGGAGAGGGCACCCACTATATCATCAGCTCTTCTATTTCCTCGGATGATGAGAATATCAGTTTTACCATCATTTAGTTTAAGTTTTCTCGCTCTCATCCACTTCTTGATATCAGACATCAACAATTCCATCTTACTCCGTATATCAACTATATTTGTGATTCTCACATAAATCTGGGTGTCATCTGCATAAAAGTGAAAGGTGACATTATGTGCACGAAGCAGAAGAGACAAACTGCTAATATAAATTATAAATAGGATAGGACCTAAAACTGATCCCTGCGGAACACCATACTGCAGGGGTGTCGAGTCCGAGACCACTTGATTTACCATCACACTCTGGGATCTACCTGACAAGTACGACCCAAGAAGCAAGAGAGCGGAGTCACGCACACCACAATCATAAAGATCACTCAATAACAACTCGTGATCCACTGTGTCAAAGGCCGCAGAGAGATCAAGCAAGACCAATAGTGAGGCCACACCATTGCAAATGTTCTCAACTAGATCATTATGTACTCTAATCAATGCTGTTTCAGTTGAATGATGCTGTCGGTAAGCAGACTGAAAAATTGGGATAGTTTCATTCTGCTGAAGTAGTGGTTGTAATTGGTCAAGTATTGCACGCTCTAATATCTTTGATATGAAGGACAGGTTGGAGACAGGACGATAGTTCAACATGTTCTCAACATCAAGTCCAGGTTTCTTTAGAGTAGGTCGGAGTAGTGCATGCTTTTCAGAATGTGGGAAGCTACCTTCAGAGAAGCACTTATTAATTATTTTGGAAATAAACTCAACTGTGTGATCATAGACTCTTGGTAGCTTGGAAACATTTATGGGATCCAACGGGCAAAATGTTTTATTGAGGTTTCTTATGTAGGACGAGATCATGTCCACCTCTACTGAGTGAAAGGATGAGAGGACATTATTAGGAATGTGTCGGGGTTGGAGTACAACTGAAAGTTCTTCACCAACAGAAGCATCATCCAGTTCCTGTCTTATGCGAGTTATCTTGCCAGCAAAAAATGCCACAAAGTTGGCAGCCAACTCGGCATCGGGTACAGAAGGTCTTAAGCTGACTCTTGTTTTTCCAAGTAAACTGTTCACAATTGAAGCCAACCTCCTCTGGTCATTACCACACGAGTCAACTTTTCCCTGATAATACACTTTCTTTTCATCTTTGATTGTGTGGACCACAGCTCTTCTGGCTGACAGATATTGCAACCATGTAGAGTCTGTTTTATTTTTCCGCCATTCACGTTCAGCTCTTCTACGCGCTCTTCTAAGAAATTTAACTCGAGTGCTATACCAGGGTGAATCATCTCGTACTATGATTTTCTTCTCTACTTCTGGACAGTGATGATCGAACACTAATTTAAGTGCATTTCCATGTACCTCCACCAGCTCATCTGAAGTAAGGTTGGAAGTATCAATACTTCCCAAGTACTGTTTTACTTCACTGCTAGCCAAATTTTGGTCTGCATTTTTATAATTTCTAAATCTGATTACTTTTTCATGTGTGAGTGGCTTAGGGAAATCAAAGCTGAAAGTAATCAAAGCATGATCAGAGGTATTAGGGTCAGCATTCTCAACATCAACATCCAGAACACCACCACAACCCACAGGAGAGAAAACCAAGTCAAGGGTGTGTCCTAAGATATGAGTTGGGTGGGACACATGGTTTACAAAATTGTTCTGATCAGTCAACTCAAGGAACTCAGGAGAGAATGGCTTCAGATGAGGGCTGTCAACCCAGTAATTAAAATCTCCACATATCAAAAGTCTTCCGGTTTTAGCAGAAAATTCCTCGAGAAACTGCCCAAACTCTTCCATAAAACCCCTATCTGTGCCACGATGGCCAGGCCTATAGACAACTGCCATTCTTAGAATTTGTTGATGGAGTTTTATTTCCACTTCCAACAGTTCATAGTAAAGAGGGGCTGGGTTATGGCTTATTTGCAAGATATTCACCAGAGATGTGGAGTAGACAACTGCCACTCCACCACCCGGATGATCTCCCCTAGGCCTAGGAACATTTATTATGGAATGGGTTTTAGGCAATGCCGCCTGGATAATATTCAGATCTGACTCGAACAACCAGGTCTCAGTGAGACATAATACATCAAGGTTACGTTCATCCAAGATCTCGCAAATATGATCCATTTTGTTACGCAAGGAACGAACATTCAACAGACCCAGTTTCAACCGGCTCCCATGTGCATTTTTCAGTTTTTTGAACCTACAAAATTGGTGTTCTCAATAACTTTATTTCTCTGAGCGGTCATTAGAGGACAATTTCTACTTGAGGCGAAATGATTTGGCGGCTCCGTAACTGATGTGGAGCTCATACAATTTATACATTTGGGGGAAGTCTTGTTGGTGCAGTCTTTTGAGTTATGAGTACCGGCACAGAAGTTGCATTTTGGATCCTCATTTTTCCGATAACACCTGTCACTGGTATGACCAAAGCCCTGGCAATGGTAACATTGTGTTACCCAGAAGCGATCGTATGCACGACATCTCACAAGTCCAACATACACAGAATTGCCATCATCCACAATGGAAGAGCGTATTTCAGGTGACATTTTTACTACCGCAGTCTTTGTGTGTGCATCACTCTTTTGCTTGGTGAATAGCAAATTCATAGCTAAGCCATCGTCGACCAGGGACTTTATTCTTGGGTTCTTGTTGAGGATGCTGGGAATGATCTCATTATCCTCAGCGTCATTAGCAATGCCTACCAGAGTCATTTTTGGCATAATCTTCTTTGGTTCGGAGACACTGAAGGCACTGTCCACCCCCAAACACTGATTGATGGCCCTTCCTGCATCTTCTTTCGCTTTCTTGGATGGAAGTCGTACCACCAGTACACCTGAATCAGTTCTAGTTAACTTGTTAACCGGAACCAAAGCCAAAGCAGTCTCGATTGCCTTTGTATCTGGTGGGCTTACTGGCTCGGAGGATCGGTCTTTTGGCTTCACTACCAGGACCTGATGGTCCCAGACAGTTTTTTTCTTCGCACCATCTACCACCTCAGTGGTGCGTTTGGTCGGCTCCTTTTTGGTCTCTTCAAATGTTTGCTGAACTATCTTGGCAAACAAGGGAATGTCGGGGGCAGCAACTTTAGTCTCAAGGATATCCATTCTGTTACCAATACTCTCTATCTCCACAGCCACCGCAGCAAGGGCACCCTTCACTTCGTTTACAATGGCAGTCTTCACTTCACCAACTAGGGCAGCCGTCAGGTCATCCAAGGTCTGCTGACTAATTGCTGCATCCTTTGCAGCCAGGGGGGTGGTATCGCAAACAGTGCAATGCCATTTAAATCCAGGTTTCTTCTTTGCAAGTACTCTGAGGTCCTCATCATCAACATTTATACAGTTAACATGAAAATAGGTACCACACGAGTAGCAGCCCAGCGATTTGGCCTTGCCCACAACCTTCCCACAACTACAACTCTGCTTGCCCGCTGCCATTTCAGTGGAAGTAACCAATAATTAAAAACAAAAACACCTGTATTTTGTATCTGATTAAAAATAAGAGAAAACCCTAGTTTTAAAAAAACGTGAAAATAACTACCTGGGACAGACCCCAGGTAGCGCCGTCCCCGTCAGTGCCACCACAATGGAAAAAAATTAAAATGGAAAAGAAAAAAAATGGAAAGTGGTGTCTGCAAGGTCACCGCGGGCAGGTGGGGATCGACTTGGCTACCCTTTGGGGGTAGCCCAACCGAGATGCGTGGAGAGACCACGCACAGGATGGCAGATGTGTGTGGTGCAAAAACTTTAACCAATTTTGCACACTGTTTTTAGCTTATAGCAGTGACAATGTAATATCCACGGTACTCAGCAAGACCCTATTGGTTACGATACTGCCACTGCGCAAAGCATAATACTAAATACCATAATACTAAATTGTATTTCATAATAAACTTATATAAACCGAGTAATCTTGGCCAAACCGATACGCATGCGGTTTTATTTACCACCGGTTTACTTAACCTAAGAAGTGCGCATGGGGGGTATGAGACACCACACTCCTGTGCTGACGTATTTGAGCTGTTCCCATCACTAACATCGTTATTTTACCATAAATAGCATTAATACTTATCCATATGCGCCTATTATAGGTTGATTATAAAGGTATTAACCTGTTACAACAATAAAACAAGTGGAAACAGTGTTTGGATGGTCAAAATCGGCGATACAGGCCGGGAGTTACATAATGTATGGCTGAGGCAACCTCCCTCCCCTCCTCTTGTCTGGAGAGACACTGTTACGCAATAGTCTCTCTCTCGCTCTTTCCCATGCTTGGTAACAGTGATGACAACACCCTGCTACCAACTCGCTAATGTTAGCACGAAAATAGACCACAGAATAAGGGAATAACAGGGAAAATAGGTGATAACTGAAGGAGGGGAGGAAAGTAGGGGAGGTGGAGGAGTGATATTTGGCATGGCCCAGGGGCAAATTTTTTTTTTTTTTTTTTTTTTTTTTGGGGGGGGGGGTGTTTTAACCCCTCCACCCCGGAAGGGCTCTTGAACGCCCATAACAAACTCGGCCCGCACAACCCGGAAGGGCTCTTGAACGCCCATTGCTTGCGTGAGTGCTTTCGAATGTCGCGCGTAAATTTTTGGTATCGTGGGAGGGTAGGTGGCGCCACCAGGCGTAAACTAAGCCACAACAACAGTATCTACCCCGACGCCATCATGGACAGTACGCCAAATAGTGATTCCGCTGTGTCCGATACCGTGCTTCCTACGACGCCCTTGCTAGTTCGTCGCGCCTTACCCCGACGCCATCGCCTAAATGTGTTATCTCTCGGAGGTATTGAGACGACATTGAGACTATATGAGAGTGCTGATGCCAAGTATATTGTTGATGATATAGTCAGTGACGACTCCAGTAATTATAAGTCGAGTGATTATGGCCATGAGAGTGAGAAAGAAGAGCAATTCATGGGATTTGCGAGAGAACATGACAGTGATGAGAGTGATGAAGGTGATGTACCAGTTGTTGAGGAAGCTGGTTTACCTAAAGACAGTGAACTTGAGAGAGTGAGTGAGTGGGAGAGTTCAAGGTCACTCACCAAATTTTGCATAAGTGACACGACGCCAAGCCCTTCCCCAGGTAAATCGCCTTTCAAGCTACACTTATATAAGCAGAAAATACTTGAGAAGGCGGCCACGGCAGCTAGGGAACAAGCAAAAATAATTGGTGAGGATGAGGCTGTGAGTGAGGGTGAGCGTGGTGACCCTTCTCGCCCGCCATTGTCTCCCTTATCTACCCACGCCACCCAAGATGCCCCGGATGCCCCGCATTCTTCCGCACCACCCCCACCACTGCCAAAGGGTTGAGGACCCCACACTTTCGGCCTATTTGCCTCCTAGGTCCCCCGACAGGAGACATACTGCTGCCGAAAAGGGGAAAGGCAGGAAATACACCAACAAAATTAAGAAAAGTAAGAGAGTTTTGTTCGAGGCTCCCGCGGCGTCCACCCCTGCCGGCCCCAGTCATACGCCCCCGCAACTTTCCCCACGGTCCTCCCCACCTCTCCCGCCTTCAACATGTCTTCCTGAAGAAGTCTTTGAGCTCGCATCACCAATACCTAGGCCTAGTGACAGTGAAGCGTTGCTTTCTGTCACTCGTCGCAGGCCAAGGAGCCCAGGACCTCGGGGGGACACAGCCTCACCTGCCACTCCTTCCCCACCTCGCCCACCCGCACGCCGCCCACGCATCAATGGTTCCCCGCCAGATTATGTGGGGGCCACTGATGATGAAGGGCACCTCTCTGAAGACTCTGGCCATGATTACATAGGTCCACCGTCAGGGCAAGATGACCACTCTGACGATGACTATATGGACATCGACGACCCTCGACCCATCCGCTTGGCCCGGCGTCGTGCTGCCCGTCGTGCTGGCCGCCGCCCTGGCCGCCGCCCTCGCCGCCCTAGGGCGCGCGCCTCCCAAGTTGGCCGTGGGCGTGCTGGGCCACCAGCTGGAGCTCCTCGTCAGCGTAAACAAGACCCATTCTACGTTTTTCAGTGGCAAGACGTAGTTGATGGGGATGGATACAACCCTGATGTGCCAGCTTTTGATGAGGTACTGGAGGGTTCAGGCATTACCCCCAATTTTCCTGCAGGCCCCAATGCTCCACCACACGAACTATTTGAGGCCTTCTTTGATGAGGAGGTGGTAGGCTATGTTGTCAAAGAGACAAATAAGCAGCACCAATTCCAGGTCCACTTTTTGGGCAAGGTGACCAAGGACCACATGAGGCAGTGGACCCCAGTGACTCATAAAGAGTTCATGGTGTTCCTGGCACTCACCATGCTAATGCCTCATGTCAAGAAGCATAGGTTGCCTGACTATTGGATCACCAATGATCTGATATCCACCCCTGCCTTCGGGAAATATATGTCTCGCGACCGGTACCTTGATATCCTCGCAGCGCTCCATCTTGTCACCAACACCGACGTCCACCTCGGTGACAAGCTGTGGAAGATTAGGACGTTGTACGAGATGATGCGAGAACGCTTCACCTCCTACTTCAAGCCCTTCCGCAAGGTCGTCATTGACGAGTCTCTTGTGCTGTTCCGGGGAAAACTCAGCTTCCGGCAGTACATCCCCTCAAAAAGACATCGCTTTGGCATAAAATTCTTTGTGCTGTGCGACTGCCAAACTGGCTATGTCCTGGACTTCCTGGTCTACAGCGGGAAGGAAGGGGACTTGCTTGTGGACCCCCTCATTGGCTTTGGCGGAGCAGTGGTGCAAGCCATGATGGACCGCTACTTTCATAAGAATCACGTCCTCTACACGGACAATTATTACACGTCCCCCACTCTCTCACAGTACCTGCATGAGCGCAAGACGGGGACTGTAGGCACAGTACGAGGGAAAAGGAAGGGCATGCCACCTTTCCCTCCAAAGACCAAAAAAGGTGATGTGTTCAAGAAGAAGTATGGGCCCATTCTGGCTATCCACTGGCACGACCAGCGGAAGGTCAACCTCCTGACCACCATCCACAAGGGGGAAATGGTGGAGACTGGCAAGGTGGATCGCCGCACCCAGGCCAGGGTGACCAAGCCCGATGCTGTCCTGGACTACAACATCAACATGAGGCTGGTGGACAAGTCCGACATGCAGATAGGCTTCATTGACTGCCTGCGTACCTCGTGCAGATGGTACAAAAAGTTCTTTCTGCATATGGTGGACATGTCAGTTCTGAATGCCTACAATATATACAAGCTTCGGAATGTGAACACACCCATGAAGTTCAATAGCCTGCGGAGGTTCCAAAAGCAGGTGTTGACGGAGCTCCTGGAGAAGTATGCTACGCCACAGAGGGCAGTGGCACATCCTGGGCCCGCCGTTATTGACCGCTTGCAGTGTGCTCAATACTTGATAGGCACAGGCTTGGTTCCCTGCCTCAGAATGAATCAGGAAGAACGCAGCAGAAGCGGTGCCATGTCTGCTACAACAGCAGGGTGAGGCCGAGGTCAGGTAAAAAGTCAACCATGGAGTATGTGGAGTGTAAGGTGGCACTCTGTGCTTTAGAGTGCTTCTTTGATTACCACTCCAAGCTGGAGTTCTAATAATCATACTGAAATTGCCAAATAAAATGACAATATGTACACTATAATTATATATAGGCAAAAAGTGGAAGAAAACCAATTTATTGTAATACAAAAGTCATGTATTATGAGAAAATTGATACAAATACAATTACACCATAATAATATGTGAAAGTGACACATATGTATATACCAAGTGACATTCATATGATTAGAACCTATAGAAATATATAAATCAGTGAAAAAAGACAATAAATTGTATATAAAAGATTTACAAATCATATAACTAAGTGAAAGTGACACAAGACCTAATATTTGATGGCCAAAGTATAATAAACACCTGTGATAACGAATAATCAGTGCCTAATACAACAATAACCTACCTCAATTACTAATAAAATGTACGGTATCGAGTGAAAATGAGCATTATCAGTGACAGTGACACTCTCTAAAGCATATTTGTCAAAGTGAAAGTGACACAAGACCTAATATTTGATGGCCAAAGTACAATAAACACCTGTGATAACGAATAATCAGTGCCTAATACAACAATAACCTACCTCAATTACTAATAAAATGTACGGTATCGAGTGAAAATGAGCATCATCAGTGACAGTGACACTCTCTAAAGCATATTTGTCAGTGAAAGTGACACAAGACCTAATATTTGATGGCCAAAGTACAATAAACACCTGTGATAATGAATAATCAGTGCCTAATACAACAATAACCTACCTCAATTACTAATAAAATGTACGGTATCGAGTGAAAATTAGCATTATCAGTGACAGTGACACTCTCTAAAGCATATTTGTCAAAGTGAAAGTGACACAAGACCTAATATTTGATGGCCAAAGTACAATAAAAACCTGTGATAACGAATAATCAGTGCCTAATACAACAATGAGGGGTACCTCAGGGATCTGTGTTGGGACCACTGCTGTTCGTTATATTTATCAACGACTTGCCTGAAGTTATAACTAATGGAAGTGAGGTATACCTGTATGCGGATGACACTAAGATGTATAGAAGAGTGAGGAGTAAGGAAGATATGGGTTTGCTTCAAGGAGATGTGGAGGGCATGAAGGGATGGTCTGAGCATTGGTTAATGCCTTTTCATCCAAAAAAATGCAAGTACATGCGGATTGGGACCAGCAAGATAGACAAGGTAGGATACAGTATGTATGAAGCGATGGAGGAAGTGAATGCAGAAAAGGATATAGGAGTAGTGATAGACAATAAGTTAAATTTCTCAGAACATTTAGCGGAAAAGATAAACAAAGCCAATAGAATTGTAGGGCTGATAAGGACATTTGTGTCACTTGACGAAGAAATATTCAGGAATCTCTATACAGCGCTGGTTAGGCCGCACCTGGAATATGCGAACCAGGTGTGGGCTCCATATATGGTAAAGGATATAGAAGCAGTGGAGAAAGTGCAGAGGAGAGCTAGCAAGCTGGTACCAACGTTGAAGAGCGCGGGCTATGAGCAGAGGTTGAGGACACTGGGGCTTCCGACACTGGCATATAGGAGAAAGAGAGGGGATATGATAGAGACTTTTAAGATAGTGTCAGGAAAGTACGATGATGTGTGTGAAGGTATCTTCTTGATGCGGGAGGGAACAAGAACGAGAGGACACTAAGAAATTTACAAAGAAAGAAATAGGCTTGAGAAGGCAAAGAACTCATTTTGTGATAGAGTGGTAAACGAGTGGAACGCACTGCCCCAGTATGTAGTCGATTCCGAATCAATAAGGGAGTTTGAAAGTAATCTTGATAAAGCATGGGGAAGACAAGATTTGAAGTTTGATTATAAAACAAAAATACAGAATAGTAAAAATGTTGCGTCTGCTACCGCCGCCGCCAACACCGTGAACGACCGCAGCAGTGCAAGTACTGGTACTGAGCTGGATACACAGGCATAGTTTGCCTTTTTCCAGAGGATCTACTGTAAGAAACTGTAAGAATAACCTACCTCAATTATTAATAAAATGTACGGTATCAAGTGAAAATTAGCAATATCAGTGACAGTGATACCCTAATAAACATACTTTATATAATTGGACTCAAAATAACTATAAAAATATCAAATAAACATCACATTCTCAATATCAAACACTAAAATCGTCTAAGGGAGATAAATACTTTGGCGCGACGAGCGGCTAGGTGCGTCGTAGCCATGGCCGGGGCGACGCGTCCGAACGCGGGAAGAATTTTCCGCAGAAAAGCACTCGTCTTCCCGCGCTCATCATTATGCAACCAGAGGGGCTAGAGACCTCTACTCAACGCCATTCGACAGAGGAAGGTTTGTGGAACATTATTTTTTTTTATTCACAACATTACATGCCATATTCATTGACTTACAGAGGAGTTAACATAGCCCAAAGATCGTCAAAACACCCGGTACCGCAGCACAGTCGCGAGCTATAGCCCCCGGGGCTGGAGGGTTAACCTTACTGGCCCGGGCAGGACCTCCAAAGGACAGTGTTGGCTATCCGGGCGATCTGGCCGAAAAACGTCTAGGCCTAGGCTACCGTATTTTTTTAAATTTAACTGCCAGAAATTTCCCACGCATCTATAAACATAGTGCGGTTTCCAATCTGTAGACTGGCGTTGAGTAGAGCTCTCTAAGTCAACTGGTTCAGTTGTGATGACGATTTCAGTGGAGCTAATTTTTCCGCGATGTTGACAATATGGGAGCTTTTCACACACTAATTTCGTCTGACGTCACAACAATAACATTGATCCGATCTCTCCTTATTGTTTTCGGAGGTGCGGTGACGCAACGATCGGCTTTGTTTACATGCGTCGGACGCACGGCGTTCAGACCAAGCTGAATAGGCTTTCAAGCTTACTATCTCCTGAAAGGACACCCGGGCACCTGCCCTTATTTCGTGGTGTCCATTCACACTGACACCCGGGGAGGAAGGGTTAAATGGATTTTTTTTTTCCCTTACTCTTAAGAGTCTTCCCGCAGTCCGCCGGGGGAACTCTTAAGAGTCTCCCCGCAGTTCCCGGGTTAAGTGCCACCATTATCTTCCAGTTTCTTACAGTAGATCCTCTGGAAAAAGGCAAACTATGCCTGTGTATCCAGCTCAGTACCAGTACTTGCACTTCTGCGGTCGTTCACGGTCGCTATCGATTTTCTTCGAGCTGACTCGAGCGGGAGAGTTACCAATTGAAGTTAAATTCGCTAGCATATATTGTTAGATGTAAGACATGATAAATACCACTAGAAATATGAATTGGCAAAATCCATATAATATCACTTCGAAATTGTACTGAAATTTCAAAACAAAAGTTTAAATACAAACCGCTAGTGTAAATCATTGCTGCTAGATCGAAGTAAAGGTCGCTATATCTAGCGGGCTATAGGTATTGGCAGTACTGCACACTGCCGACGGCGTCATTGTTGTTGACGTTACATTAGAGGGATGGACAGAATATTTTTCTTGTCCAATAATAGCTATTTCATAGTCCCACAGGACTTATTAGGATATATTTATGACCCCTGGTATGAAGGTATGTTACCAATATAATAATAGAGACAAATAAATAACCTAATAATAATGACAAATAAATAATTAGGCTAACTCTGTGTAAACCCCGATACTGTACTTCCTGTATGACCAAACTGGCCATGGCCCATATAGTTTAGTTATGGGAGTGATCACTGTATAATGTCTTTGCTTTTAAGCAGTTAAAGTACGAAAATGGAGGTCAAAAGGGTGAACTCGGGTCTCGTCAAAGACTAATGGATAATTTTCCCATTTAAAGTACTATTCGCATTTGGCGAAATTCACTTTTGGCGCTGGTTTGGCTAGACTAATTAAATCGCCAAATGAGAGGGCCCACTGTACAGTAGACCTTCGGTTAGCGAACAGGTTCCGTTCCGAAAATACTGTGCGCAGAGCGAAATTATGTTGGGCGAAAGGACGGCTTTATGGGATTAATTAGTTTGGTTCTAGGAACCCGAATTGTTTCCCTATCCACCTATATTACCCACCTTTTAGCTCAAACCGAATCATTCTATGAGTATTTTATGTTACATTGCAGATGTAGTTATAACTACATCTGCAATATAACATCCAACTGGCCAATAAAACACCCACATACCAAGTTATGGGATCGTAAGGAATCAGCAAGCGTGGTGTCAATTTTGCTACTCTTCCGAAGTTCCGCTAGACCTAACTTTTTCGCTAGACCTAGAGGTTTTTACTATTATATAGCGGCAAATGTTTACATCTAGCGACACAAATTCTGGTGATAATATGGAGATTCGAGCAAGATTTGATAGATATTCAAGAGACTTGCATTATTCTGAAGATTTTTGGCACAAATTTACTATGTAGCGGCCTTCTAGCGACATTTGAGAATGGATCTAGCGGATTATGTTTTGATTTGGTAACACCTGATCTTTGCCGTCGTCTGCTAGCCTACAGTTTTCGGCATAAACAATCTAGCCATCTTTGTCTAAACGGGCAGGCATACGGTATTTTCGTTGTGTTCCATGGTTGCTTTAATGAATGCAATCTTAAACTATGATACGAATTCTAGATTGGCCATTAAATTTGCAGATCACGAAAAAAAAAACCCTACACATCCCAGAACAGACTTGTAAGCGAAACAAGTTAGGCCTAGCCTAGGTTAGGCTAACTAATTTAAGTCTTTTGAAATAACGAGTTGATGATGACATACGCATATAAATGACAAACTTATGAAAAACAAATCAGATTAGCAATGAAATGGGTAGATCTAGGAAAAAGTAATGAACCACGAAGGCACTGTGAAGTGTGAGCAGGCGAAACATTTGTAGCGAAATGACATTGAGGTTAGGCTAACCAATTGAAGTATTTTTCGCAACCCTAAGTTAATGCTGCTATAGCATATACATGACAAACTTATGGAAAAAGGTTCAAGAATAGCATTTAAATCAGCAGTTCTTATGTGTTATTCAATTAAATTTGTTCTTGCTAAAATGGGGAAATACACTGTGTACGAAAATTACTTGAGGTGAAATACACTGCGTACGAAAACACTTGAGTGCATGAAACGACTTTGTAAACACCATGTGGAATCTATCATAATTTTGAACTAATAACAACGTTTAAGGAGTGTCCTCACTAGAAGTTGAGTTGTTTGAGTGTTGAGAAGGTTTGGGGCTAGGCTAGCCTTCAGTATAAAGTTTGTTAATCCTCGAAATCCGGGAGGCCTCATATGAGGCAAAAAAAAATATTGGCAGGAATCCGGGAGGCCTCATGTGAGGCAAAATGCGCGGGTAAAAATCGCCGCAAAAATCATCATAACACGGCAACCACACGTCGTATCGATGTCATCTCAACGGCATTCTACAGACAACAAAAAGTTCTACAATTTGCAAAACAATTGACTGCTCTAGATGGTCTCAATCAGTAGTTCCTGAATTATGAAGCTTGCCTGTACATAAAGGGCCCCGGACACAGTGATCGGGATCATATGAGGCTCCCCGGATTTCGTGGGTTAAAGTGATTTATGGTATGTTAACCCGGGAACTGCGGGAAGACTCTTAAGAGTTCCCCCGGCGGACTGCGGGAAGACTCTTAAGAGTAAGGCTATTAAAAAATCCATTTAAAACACCCCAAAACTTTTTTGTAGTTTTTTTTTTTTTTTTAATTGCCCCTGGGCCATGCCAAATATCACTCCTCCACCTCCCCCACCTCCTTCAGTTATCACCTATTTTCCCTGTTATTCCCTTATCCTGTGGTCTATTTTCGTGCTAACATTAGCGAGTTGCAAGCAGGGCATTGTCATCACTGTTAGCAAGCGAGTGCAAGAAAGAGAGAGAGAGAGAGAGAGAGAGAGAGAGAGTATCGATCGACAGTCTCTCTCCAGACGTGGGGAAAAGTGGTGGGAAGGGAGGTTGCCTCAGCCATACATTATGTAACTCCCGGCCTGTATCGCCGATTTTGACCATCCAAACGCTGTTTCCACTTGTTTTATTGTTGTAACAGGTTAATACCTTTAAAATCAACCTATAATAGGCGCATATGGATAAGTATTAATGCTATTTATGGTAAAATAACGATGTTAGTGATGGGAACAGCTCAAATACGTCAGCACAGGAGTGTGGTGTCCCATACCGCCCATGCGCAGCCGAGAGGTTAAGTGAGCAAATGGTAGTAATATGTGATCTTCGTACAACCAAAATTTTGCTGAATGGACGTTCGCAAGTAGGGGGTCAACCGTATATCTTCAGGCCCAATCCCCAGTTTTCCTCTTTTTTTTTTTGGGAGGGGGGGGGGGGGGGACTCAAGACAGAGCCCGAATAGGGACAACACAACAGAAAACAATGAACACACAAAAACAAAATACAAATTCACACACAGCTAGGTCATCCAGAAGACCCAGAGACCAGGGTCACCAGGGTCATCAAGGTCCCTCCAGCACTCCCCGACCACCCGGAGACGTTCCGATCTCAACAGGCAGACATGCAGCAGAGCCGAAACTACAAGCCCGCCCACTACACTTCCAGGTGCACCCTTCATATAATTCTAATTGGTTCTTCAAGTCCCCCAACTCAACCATACTTTCGACTTTTTATTTTACTTTTTACCATCTATTAGTATTTTTTGGTGAATAAATAATTAAATAGTGGTTAAACATTACAAACCACCATCAACACACATTGCCTCAGAACACACATTCTACCATTTGTTTTTCTATGTGGATGAGGGAGACAAAAGGCAAAACTGCCTGTGACGAGTGCCTCCCCCAGAGTTGAAAGTGACAGGGCCAAAATCAAGGGATGTTCGATCAAAATGTCTGGACACATGGAGTTTAAAGCAATTTAAGTCATAGGATGAGGGAAAGATGGATTCAGGGAGAATTCCAGAGCTCAGCTGTTGAATAGAAGAAAGATTGAGAGTATCGTTTCACTCTTGAGTTGGAGAGTTGCACAGAGTAGGGGTGGGATTGTATTGCAAGATGGGTGTTATGTTCCTTATGTAGAGGAGGTGGTATACACTGAGAGAGCTCTGAGGATCACTGATTATTGTAGTAGCGATAGAATAGCAAGAGAGATGCAACATTGCGGCGAAGTGAGAGAGATTGCAGAGTCGGCGAGTGGACAGGAGTTAATGATACGAAAGGCTTTCCTTTCTACTTTGTCTAAAAGTGCTGTGTGATACTCAATACAGGGATGCACTGTGCCCCTGTACAGAGCAAGAAGCTGTGCAAGGGTAAAGAACCCCTTGAGGCGGTTCAGTACACCCAGCATCTGAGATGCCGCCTTAGCAACAGTGGTAATATGGTCCTTCCATACCCATAGCTTACTCTGACTGTTCCTGTTACTTATATGTTTTCTAGATCTCAAGCGGCGGCATCTTTTCCATGAATTGACCTCTCTACTGCCAACCTAGAGGTTGGCAGACTGGGAGCCAAAGTATCAGATTTTTCCTTTGCCCCTCAACTTTGCCTTCCTAATTGTTAAGGAGCACAGGGCCTTGGGTGGGCCTTCGGTGTCCCGGGCATTTCCGCACCCTCCTCAGCTCCTCACCTGGGAACAGCTTCGGTCACCCGGGCATTCTTAGTGGTAAAGTATGGATTAGCGGTAAAGCAGGGAGAGTTCTGTAGGGGCGCTTGGTTATGGACTTGGCCTTGCTTGGGACCTTGGGGCTGTTCGGTCAGACACCCTGGGGAACAACAACCGTACTGAAAGAATATTACCTATCTCCTTGCTCAAGGGAGATGGTACCAACCAGGGCTAGTGAAAAACCTTCACTCCTGAATGGGGCTTGAACTCGAGACTCCTGAGTAGGAAGTCACGATGCTCTCCAAATGACCACCAGGCCGGAGGAGTTATGGAGTTAATGAAAAGATAACAGCAAAATTGTGTGTAGTGGGAACTCACATTTCTTGGCAGGAGGGCTGATGGATGGTCCGGACAGAGTGCGAGGTCTCTTGGGAGGTCTGCCAGGACCACGCTTCTTGGGAGTCTCATGGCTGGGTTCTGGTCCACATAACAGTCATCAGTTATTATGGTGCCTTCTTTATTAATAACAAGCATAGTCCATATACCAACAAGTAATTATATTATGGTACCATGCAAAAAAAAATAAAAGAGGATGTAGTCATCAAAATAAGAATTATTATTAGTCGCAGTAAAAGGTAGTAAACATTTTAATGAACAATTCAGACAAACTGGTAAAATATTTTGCTGAGGTTTGTGGCCATTTAGGAGTGACGCCATTTTGACTGAACAGGATAAAATCTCACCGTCTTTTTGTAGTTTAGGGTCGTCATGAACAGAGGGTGTGGTGGGAGGGTCCAAGTCATCACTGCTCACAGGTTTCTGAGCAGATTTGATTGTACGAGTGAAGAACGTGTCTATTCGTCTTTGTTTGTGATCCTCCTGAAAGGTAAAGTAATTTAAAATATAGCGGAAGTAAATAAAAAGTTTCTATATACAGTACAGTACTGGTATTCAATATTAGAACAATTATGTATGTATATACTCAGGCACATACCCCATAGCTGGGGGTGGCCGACTTGAGACAGAGCCCGAAAAAAATAAAATAATAAAAAATCACACACTTCTAGGTCGCCCAGGAGAAGACCCAGAGACCAGGGATCACTCCCCCGGCCCCGACCTCCCAGCGAAGTTCCGGTCTCAGTAAGCAGACATGCAGCGGAGCAAACCACAGTGCCCGCCCACCACACATCTAGACATGACCCTTCATATATACCGGCTTCACGGGCCAGGCACCTGACGGACTATTATCTAGTCTAACTGGCGCCCGATCCCCTCTCCCAAACGACCATGTTTTAACTCATCTATTCACTAGCATCCTCCATTCATTCCTATTTATTACCACTACTTTTGCCTGATCTATAGTCATTCCTCTATCTTCCAACGCTTGTACTACACATTCTCTCCATCTCAATGGAGGTCTTCCTACCCCTCTACCTCCCCTACCTTACATATTCTCTTTGTAAGCCTTTTATCTTCCATTTGCTCAACATGTCCATACCAGCACAGCACCCTTCTTTCCACTCTGGCCGACAAAGGTTCCTGCTGCCTCACTATTCTATGTATCTCTTCATTCCTCAATCTATCTCTATGAGTCACTCCACACAGAACACTAGAACAATTATAGTAAATATTAATTCATTAATTGTATCATAATAAGTCTACCAATCATCTTTAATTATTTTGCCCAACAGAAATCCATATTTGCATAGCATCCTTTATTGTAACAAACATAGTTTTCAATTTCTTTTAACCCCCCAGACCCAGTTGGGCTCTGAGGCACCCATAACAAACTAGGGTGGGCTCTTGAGCACCATAAGCTTGAAAGCCTGTAAGCTTGTTTTGAAAGCCATCCGTGCGACGCATATAAATACAGCCGGTTGGACCGACGCCGCGCAACTCCAAACACAAGAAGAAGAGGCGTTGTTTGTTATTGTGTGGTCTGCTAAGCCAAATTCAGTAGTAAAAAGTGTGTCATATTGCTAACATCGCCTCGAAACTCTCTCCACGGAAATCGTCATCACAACTGAACCAGTTGCGAGCTCTACTCAATGCCAGTCTACAGGTATGAAACAGCACTACGTTTGGAGATGAGTAGGAATTCGGTAGCAGTTAAAATAACAAAGATACGGTAGCCTAGGCGTAGAAGTTTTTCGGCCAAATCGCCCGGATTTCGGGGATATCTTATGGAATGCGAAACCGGTCTGTAAGGGTTAATATCAATTACTTTCTTTTAACTATCATCATCATTATCATTAAGATCTATTCTATCCCTTATATTTCTAGAGGTACTTCCTAAAACTAAATTATATCGTTTCTAGTCTATTAACCCCTCCAATCCCAGCGCCGTATATATACTGTACGTCAGTAGATAAGTAACTCCCCAGTCCCAGCGACGTATATATCCGTCAGTAATGTAATTTCCTTGTAACTGCCTGTACAACCCTGTACCAGTTACCACGACCTTTTGAGCACTGCTCCTGTGTTGGCAACACTTCTCAACTTATATAAGACCCACTGAAGGGTGACAGAGCCAGTGTTGCCTCATCTTTGGAGGTGGATAGGTGGTCTCTCCTGCCATTTTTGCCACATTGCTTGGGACGGCTGGGGACTTTTATTACTGTATCTTACGGTACAGTACAGGTTAACCCATGGAGAACGGATGGCCGCGCAGGCGGACAAATGGAGTCTTCAACGCTCAGCCTGGATAGCCGCCTGGGCTCCTGGAGCTAATTTACTGGGCTATTAATACTGGCACAAGATTTGTTTTTGGTGTCAGGCGGATCAGACCCTGAACGTAAACAAACCCCACTCCCTGTGTTATGGCTTCCAAGCAAGCAAGCGCAGGCACTCGAAGCTGATCAATACATTCCCGCGTTTGATTCCATACACACAAGCAGTGTGCAGTGACATCTATCTATCTATCTATTGCCTGACGCAGTGATCCCCGAAGGTGTGGCCACGAACGAACCGCCCCCATGCACCTGTCCCCAGTCAGTCGATGCCCCTCCTCCCAACCAGCACCGCCTTCATTCATATACTTCCTCACTCCATCCTTCCACCTCTCCCTCTCTGTCCTTCCACCTCGCTCTCGTATACCCTCTTAGTCAATCTCTCGCTTTCCATACGTTCCACATGGCCAAACCATCTCAAGTTGTTCCTTTTCACACTTTCCCGCACATCTACCTCCACACCTCCTTCTTACTTCCTCATTCGTCTGTCTATCCCTCCATGTAACTCCGCACGCACTTCTCAAGTAACTCATTTCCACCGCTCTCACTCTTGGTCTGAGTCTCTTCCCGAACGTCCATGCTTCGCTTCCGTAAGTTAGTGTCGGGATTACCACACTGTCATGCAAGGACTTCTTCACTTCCATACTGACCACTCTATTTCTTGTTACTGCTTTCAACGTTCCTACAACCCTCTTCCCCTGTTACACCCTCTCCCTCACTTCTTCATCCATAGTGCAGTGACATATGAATGGTTATAATGGTGAAATAAATAAATAATCAATATATTGTATTCAATAATTATCCATAATCAATAATCAATACAGTACAGTCCATCCTCCTATAACACGACTATATGGGCGGCAGAACTCGTCGCGTTGTAGGAATAACACTTTATATGGAGATAATTCTATATGGGTCTGCGCCCCACAATTTTGCCTTTTTTTCCGTATTTCTTGCTAAACAAACACCTATATTACCTACCAGATATCACCAAACCATTAACAAATATAAAAAGACATCACTTACCTTTAAACTAATGAAGAAAAATTGGTCGATCCGACCCTCGCAGTACAGTACATTAAATTCGCATATACTGTACAAACGGCGGCAATACGGTGGTAAATAAAAGTGACCGATCGGTCCTAGGAAAGACCTAGAATATATTAGTTCCTAGAATATATAAAAAATGTATGAATATGTAATAGAAAAATTAGTTAGAAAATGTTTGAACCTACAATATCTGGCCACAATTAACTGAATAAATGTACTACTGCATTTATCGCGACCCCCCCTCGCGTTAAGGGGACCGCCCAGTGTTGCAGGGTGAAAATCAATGGAATTTGGAATATTTAGCTGAACCCAGAAACATCAATGTACGTCAGTCATCTGTCAGTGTGGCAACTCCCAAGGCAAATAAACAACGGGAAATTTGTCTTAATCGATGTTATTTCAAACTTTCGCGGGTGCCGTAGCACCCCGCAACGGGACAAATATGGAGGGGCAGTCGTTTTATATCTGTATATCGAAAAAATTACCAGGTGCTAAATATTAGTGGAAAGCTTATATATGAATATATGAAAATATATGTACTGTATATATAAACTTACGTATAAATGCCTAAAACCGAAATAGAGAACATATATACTGTACTACGTTATATGTAATTAGACTGGAGTAAAGACATCACTGAACTTAACAAGCCTTTTTCTCAAAATGTAAGTTTTCGACCTTTGATCGACAATAACTCTGTAACTACTGATCGTATAAAGATGGTACTTATACCGTTGGAAAGCGTGTGAAATGTTCCATAAATCTCTTGTGCCCTTTTTTTTGTATTTCCGACTTATTGAGACCGCCCCTTGGCATAGGTAGGTAACTACAGAGTACAAAATAATTACCGGTACCTAATTTCCTAGTCACCTAATTTCGTAATTAGATACAAAATAAAACAAAATAAGCCGAGAGTTGTAAAACCACCTGTCCTGTGTTGTCTGATCACTCTGAAAAGATTGTACAGTACTTGAGTTTCAAGCCTATCACCGTCGGAATTTTGTTTGCATTTTCGAACTAATTTCCACCCTAATTCAGGAACTAATTGACCTAGAGAGAAAAATAAGATAATTTTTTCCTCCTTCCATCATCCTCTATAAGTGTGCGAAATCTCATTAAAATCGGACGAAGTTCAGTGTAACCCCCATAGTAAATACTGGGCGGTCAGTCCCCTTAAAGGAGGATCGCGTTGTAGGAATTTGTCTTATAGGAGGATAGACTGTAGTTGAATAAGTGAATACAAGGTTAAAGTTGCAGGCGATGGTATAGCAGCCGTTCTTACATACGATTCATAGTCACAGGATTAAACCACCGCTTATATATTTCACCTCGAAAGAGAACCATTTAGTTTTCGATGTTCTAGTCTTCACCACTCGCAAGATAACAGTGAGTGCTGCCTCCTGATTTATGATTAGATTGATATCCAGTATTCAATAAATGGATATCAATCATGGTAATACGCTGAACCTTTAACTGTCTTGATGGTGTAATGGTTAGAGCGTATAAGTTCTGTATGTGGTATCCTTGGTTCGAATCCCGGGAGGATCACATGCATTCAATTATTTTATTTGGGGGTTATTTGTGTTAAGAACAATATTATTTAATACTTAATATATCAAACCTAGGTTGGGCCATTTCTTTGCGAAGATATCAATATGTGAAAAAGACGTTTCCTGAAACTTCCAGGATTATCACAGGGCCCGGCAAAACTTCCCTTCATATTTAACATACTGTACATACATACAAGTTTAAAGACCGTTTTGTCCACAGAGAATATGGTTACAGTCTCACGGTCTAAATGGCGGCTTTCCAGGCGGCCCTGTCAAGGGCTGCCTCTGTTGTCAAGTTCTTTATTTTGAGATCGGACCGGAGTACCTGATCCCACATCATTCTAGATCTAACCCTACGCGCAGCTCCCCCCACGTTCACAGTCCGGCATTTCTTCACCCAGTTCTAATCATCCAATCTCTCCATGTGTCCAAACCAACCAAGTCGGCTCGTGCGCATCACTTCACTGACGCCTTCTTAATTCCTCGCTCGATACCTCATCCCTGAGGTTAACCCCACATATCCATCTCACCATTCTCTTCTCATTCCGTTCCACTCTATTGATATCCTCCGCTTTAAGTGGCCACGTCTCCGAGGCATGGGTCATCGCGCTCCTCACACAAAGTATGCACCTTCCCTTTAAGGTGGGGTGGGAGTCCTCTCATGGTCAGGAGTGGCAACAGCTCTCTAAACTTTTCCCAGCCAGTTTCCACCTTCGGCGGAAACTGTATCGCCCAAATAGCAGAATATATTCACACACTCCAGCGTTACACTATCGAAATCAACACTAACAGGCGGGTCATTTAACATAAGTTCTCCCTTGCACACTGCACATTCAAAGTCTATGATTCTTGACAAAGATCCTCTAGCTCCACTACATCTCTTGTGTACCCAGGCACTACAGAAGCAACATTGAATTGAGTTAGTTCCCACCCTCTTCCCACATACTGCGCATGGATAGTCGCCAGACTCGCCACTTCTTTCCATAGTTCCGCGCCCTACTCCACTAATCATGACCTTTGATACAAATTATAGTTTCTTTATTCACACAGAATTTAGTCAAATTTACCAGAACGTCCTGTACTTCCCAAACTGACTAATTCCTTGAACATGACGATAGTGTATTGTTATGTGTGCGATTAGTTTGCTTGGGAAATAAATTAACTTGCGCATATAGTGATGTACACTGGAAATAGGACATGGAAATAGGAGAACATAAGCTATGATATGTTAGTCCAAAATACTGAGAATTGGGAATATCCATTACGATACTTGTCTAAGTAAAATGGATTGATTATAAAGTAACTAAGACGACAACACGAGCGCTGCTCAATTCCTGTAAACTACAAATAGGTAAATACAAATAGGTAAATACACCCTATGTGGTGGATTGTCTTCTTTTATTTCAAATTTGATTTTATTAAGCGTTATTTCCACATAGCGATTTTAATTAGTTCCTTTGCGTTTATATTGTGTCGTCCCAGTTCTGGTTTGTTTATTTTGCAAGTTTTACAATATAATTAGCTATGTTAACTCTTAGACCCTTGTTTGCCATACCCTCCCTCCATCTTTCGAACTTTGCCTCTGCTTCGTACACACTATCTGCGATAAGAACTAGATCATCTGCATATAACAACTTTTATGTGTATAACATACTTTTATGTGTGTCTATGCACCAGTCAACCAAGAAACTGGGAAAGGTGCGGAAGAAAATAGAAAATTTTGGAATAGTCAATAAATGTATAAGAGAAAGGCAAGAGTGTACACAAGTAATATTAGTAGGCGACATGAATGGTAGAGTTGGAAACGAGGAGATAGAAGGTATAGTGGGTAAATGGGGTGTGGAGGGTAGGAATATGAATGGTGACTTCCTTTTAGAAGTATGTGCGGAGAGAGATGTTTCTGGCTAACACATTTTTTGAACATCGTCACATTCATAGATATACATGGCACAGAGGTGAAGGTGAGCAGGCACAGAAATCTCTAATTGACTACGCCATGATGGACTCCGGACTAAAAGGAAGAATTTTAGATTCAAAAGCTGTAAGAGGTATGCTGACGGGATAAGACCACTATACTGTACAGTGCTGACAAAAGTGAGGATAAGGAAAGAGTGGAAATATGAGAGGAAAGAGAGAAAACTGACAGTAGAGAGAATAAATGTGAGAAAATTAAATGAAGAATGTAATGCAACAAAATACAAGGACATCCTGAAAGAGACTATAAAGGACATGGATGTTATGATAGATCTGGGAAATACTGTAGACGAAGTATGGAAAGGTACAAGAGACTCCATGATTAAAGCAGCTGAGAAAGTATGTGGGAAGAAAACCTTTAAAATGTGGAGAAGAAAGGTAACGCATGGTTTAGTAAAGAGATAGAAGAAATAGTGAAAAAAAAAAAAAAGAGTTCAGAAAGAGTATGCTGCAAAAGAATATACCTAGAGAAACTAGAGATGCGAGGAAAAAAGAATATAAAAATTTGAAACAAAGAGTGAAGAGGGCGATACAAGACGCTAAAAGGAAGACAGATGAGGCATATGGGAGAAAGATTAGTGAACAGTTTCTGAATGACAGGAAAGCATACTACAGAGCTGTGAAAGAAGCCAGAGGGAAGAAGACAGAGTGTCTCAGGTGGTAGGATGAGGGACATGAATGGGGAAGTGGTAGAGGGTGATGGTGTGGTGAAAGTATGGAAAGATCATTTTAGTAGCTTAGCTGTAAAGAGTAGGGGGAAGGCAAAGATCTCATCCATAGGAATGGAGAGAGGTAGAATAAACAGGGTAGTTGAAAGCCAGATAAGCAGAGAAGTAAAAGAAGCAATCAATAGACTTAAAATGGGCAAAGCTGCTGGAGTAGATAACATCCCAGGTGAAATGCTGAGATATGGAGGAGAAGAAGCTGTTGACATAATGCATAGGTTATGTAAATTAGCATGGGAAAAGGGAAGTGTACCAGAGGACTGGAGGAAAGCAGTGATAGTACCCTTGTACAAAGGGAAGGGTAGTAAAGAAGAGTGTAAGAATTATAGGGGAATTAGCTTGCTTAGCATACCTGGAAAGGTACACGCAAGAGTAGTAACACAGAGGCTACAGAAGATAACGGATGACAAAATAGGCGAGGAACAGGGAGGTTTCAGAAAGGGCAGGGGCTGCGTTGACCAGATAGCCTCAATGCGATTGTTGGTAGAGAAGTATCTGGCCAAAAACAGAAAACTCTATGCAGCATTCATGGATTTGGAAAAAGCCTACGACAAAGTAGACTGGGAGGGCCTGTGGGATGTGTTAACAGTATATGGTGTGGGAGGAAAGTTGTTAATGGCAGTAAAATCTTTTTATAGGAATGCAATGGCAAATGTGAAGGTAGGGGATAAGTTAAGTGAAAGTTTTGAGGTTAATGTAGGTGTAAGACAGGGATGTGTCATGTCAGCTTGGTTGTTCAATATATACATGGATGGAGTGATTAGGGAATGTAGGGCTGTATCAATGAGTGTGGGAGCTAGACTGGAATCAGAGGGAAGAACATGGAAGATTTTAACATGCCTATATGCGGACGATGCAGTCCTGTTGGCGGAAAATGCTGAAGAACTTCAGAGAGTGGTCACTGACTTTGACAGGGTATGTGAAAAGAGAAAGTTAAAGGTCAATGTAGGGAAATGTAAGGTAATGGTGTTTGAGAGAAGAATGCATGAAACTATAGATTTTAAGGAAAAATATAGAATCAAGAAAGAACACAAGAAAAGTTGTAAAATAAAATTGAAAAATGAAGTACTAGAAGAGGTTGAAAGTTTCAAGTATTTGGGAGCTGTACTATGCAAAGATGGTAAAATGGAGAGTGAGATAAAAGAGAGAAAAATGCAAGGGAGAAAAGTGATTGGAGAACTTGATAGTATTCTCAAAGGAAGAATGGTTAGCCAGGAAGTCAAAAAGTCACTGAGAAACAGTGTGCTGCTCCCAACACTCTCGTATGGAAGCGAGACATGGACGGCAAGTGACGAGGACCTCTTCAAACTAAGAGCTGTGGAGATGAGCTTTTTCAGAATGGCAGCTGGCATGAATAGGCTAGATGGGCCAAGTAATAGGGAAGTGTACGAGTCCTTTGGAATGGAAGAGCAGGCTTTGGGCATTAATTGTGGTGTGGTTGAGTGGATAAAGAGAAGTACTTTGAGGTGGTATGGTCATGTTCAGAGAATGGATGAAGACAGAATGCCAAGAAAGATATATGGGAGTCAGGTGAGTGGAACCGCTAGTAGTGGAAGACCACCTATGGTATGGGAAAAGAAAGTGGAAAAATATATTGAAGAAAAACTTCCACGTAGTGGAAGGGGCATTGTGGCACGGGCAAAGGAGGCATGTCTTGACAAAGTAGCTTGGAGACGTTTCTGTCATGGCCATCCTCTAGTGGGGGTTTCCCATGGGGAAGCAAGGCGTCGGAGATGATGATGATAACAACTCCCATGTCCTAAAGTCGCTTGACAGAGCCTCCAGGACCAAAACAAACAGTAATGGGCTCAGCACTGAACCTTGGTGAACTCCAACTTTCACTGGGAACTCTTTACTCAGGCCCCGATTCACTGTAACTGCTGCCTGTGACCCCTCATACATTCTCATGATCACACGCACGCACTAGCCAATCTTCTACTCCGAGTTTTCTCATAGACCACAGCATTACATGTACTTCCCTTGGCACCCGATCAAAGGCCTTCTCCAGATCTACAAAAACTAGGTATAACTCCCTGTTTTTCACTAAGTACCTCTCTTTTCACCATCAAAACTGAACAACTTGGTGTAGAGTTTTCTAGTCTTCACCATTCACAAAATAACAGCGATTACTATATTTTGGTATATATCTAACCTAGGATAGGTCATTTAATTGTGGAGATATGCATACCAGTATGAGAAAATAAAAAAATTGACAAAAAACACCCGGACGTCAAGCCCACAAAAATATAAATGCTGTGGTGTAACGTGGATCAATTATGGAGTCTAGTAATCACAACCCCAAACTTAAATGAGTCATTGAAATTATATTTCTACCATTGAGAATAGTCAATCAGTACGGTAATTAGTTGGGGAAATTTAAAGTCTGTTTACTCAAGCCTTCCATGAGTTATAATAAGAGGTTAACAGTCTCACAATTTATAGACTCATCATAATGAATAGACCGGCGATAGCCTTCATTAATGGCAAAATGTTGTTATCTTACTGAAGTAGTTAATACATTAGGTTCTAACCTTAGGAGTGTTGCGGCCAATAGGCTTGCGTTGGTGTCTGGCCCGGGGTGTGACGGCTGTGGGGGTGTTGGGGGTGGAGGCTGGGGAGGCGAGAGGAGTAGCAGCATGGTGGTGGTGTCTACTAGGGGCTGAGGCCAAGCTGGGGGGAGTGTGGGCCAGACTAGGAGAGGGGTGGGATAAAGAACTAGGGTGGGAGAGACTGGGGGAGGGGTGGGATAAGGAACTGGGATGGGAGAGATTGACTGAAGGGTGGGAGAGACTGGCTGAAGGGTGGGAGAGGTGGGAGGATACCCCCCCTAGCTGAGACACGGTGGAGCCCAGGGGTGGGGGGGTACTGGGGCGACTGGGTACCCCTGGCTCTGCTTCGTCATCTATCACGGAGCTGTCGTCAATGTCTGGCAGAAGGAAAATTATATATTTAACTAATACATTCTATTAAGAATTAAGAATCTGGAAGGAATCTTTATATTTAACTAATACAATCTATTAAGAATTAGAAATTTGGAAGGAATCTAAGTGTAAAATAGAGGGAGTGCAAGAAACTGCTTTGGAATGAGGTCAAGCAAGTTAGGGAGAGTAGCAAGGGTAGTGGTAAGGGTGTGAAAGATAAGAATTAGATTCTTAACTTAAGAAACGCGAAATTGCCCTAGGGGCTAGGCTAGTTATTTGTGAATTTCTAGCCTTCAAAACAGAATTAGTTATATTTACGATATACAGTAAACCCTCGCTCTTTCGGACTAATTGGGGGAGACCCCTGTCCGAAAGAGTCAAAGGTCCGAAAGGGCCGAGTCCGAACTCACACTTCAGCCATTCGGACTTGTCCGAATGTCTGAAATAATGCATCTATCTCCCTTATACATATATATAACTATGTCTTATTTGGTCTTTTTTTAATCTATGAATCAATTCTAATACGATGGAATTGAAAACAATATTACCCTTCTAATACACAAATAATAAATGAAAAAGAGAGTAAATAAAAATGTCTCCTTTGTCTTTCAGAAACATAAGTCCGTCTCGTATATGTTAGTATTTTATCGCTCGCTCGCCCCTAGCCACTCTCTCTCTATCTATTTATCTCTAATGCATCTAACTAACTCCCTTATACATTAACATAACTATGTCTTATTTGGACTTTTTGTAATCTTTGAATCATTTCTAATGCAATGGAATTGAAAACAATATTATCCTTCTAGAACACAAATAATAACATGAAAAAGAGTCAATATAAAAGTCTCCTTTGTCTTTTCAGAACCAATTAAGTCCGTCTCATAATAGTTCATGTTTATCGCTCACTTCCCCTTCTGCAACTCTCTTTCTATCTATCTTGTCTTTTCAGAACCAATAAGGCCATCTCGTAATAGTTCGTGTTTATCGCTCACTCCCCCTCTGTAACTCTCTTTCTATCTATCTATCTCTCTAATGCATCTACGTAACTCCCTTATACATTAACATAACTATGTCTTATTTGGACTTTTTGTAATCTTTGAATCATTTCTAATGCAATGGAATTGAAAACAATATTATCCTTCTAGCACACAAATAATAACATGAAAAAGAGTCAATCTAAAAGTCTCCTTTGTCTTTTCAGAACCAATTAAGTCCGTCTCATAATAGTTCGTGTTTATCGCTCACTTCCCCTTCTGCAACTCTCTTTCTATCTATCTTGTCTTTTCAGAACCAATAAGGCCGTCTCGTAATAGTTCGTGTTTATCGCTCACTCCCCCTCTGTAACTCTCTTTCTATCTATCTATCTCTAATGCATCTACGTAACTCCCTTATACATTAACATAACTATGTCTTATTTGGACTTTTTGTAATCTTTGAATCATTTCTAATGCAATGGAATTGAAAACAATATTATCCTTCTAGCACACAAATAATAACATGAAAAAGAGTCAATCTAAAAGTCTCCTTTGTCTTTTCAGAACCAATTAAGTCCGTCTCATAATAGTTCGTGTTTATCGCTCACTTCCCCTTCTGCAACTCTCTTTCTATCTATCTTGTCTTTTCAGAACCAATAAGGCCGTCTCGTAATAGTTCGTGTTTATCGCTCACTCCCCCTCTGTAACTCTCTTTCTATCTATCTATCTCTCTAATGCATCTACGTAACTCCCTTATACATTAACATAACTGTCTTATTTGGACTGTTTGTAATCTTTGAATCATTTCTAATGCAATGGAATTGAAAAATATAATATATAATAAATATAAGGCCGAAACTCGGCTCTTCGGTCCGAATGCGAAATAATTTTTCTCAGCCTTTCAGACAAATCCGAAAGGCTGAAGCATGAGTCCGAAGTTAAATGTAGTCCGAAAGTGTAGTCTGAAAAGGACGGAGGAACCATGAGTTTGAATTGAAATGCTTGTCCGAAAGCCTTGGAATTCCGAAAGAGTGAAGTACGAAAGAGCGAGGGTTTACTGTATAGCATTATATCTTCTTCGTGTGCTATTATTTTACGTATATATATCATGAAGATATCAACCTTGATGAACGATATAAGAAGTGGGAATAGCAATATGAGGGTGAAAAACGTACATTTTCGCCGACCGGTCATATTCTTGACTGGCCAGCTGAGAGACCAACATCCTCCCTCTCCAACGCCTGGCTTGTAACTGATCTCTCCGGGAGAGATCTCACACTGTTATAGGGTCTCTAAATGACTCACCCGTGTTCCCCAGACTGCGTCAGATATATTCGCGCCAAAAATAATCGATAAATTAGGGAAATAAGAGGGAAAATATCTGATAATTGAGGAGGGGGGGAAGAGGGAGAAAAAGAGGGGGAAAGGGGGGTTGAGACACAAGTGAATGAGTTGTTGTTATTGTTGCTGTTCCCGAGGCTGTCGCTGTCTGTCCGAGCAGCCCCAAGGTCCAGAGCAAGGCCAAGGCCATAACCGAGCATCCCCACAAAACCTTCCCTGCTTACCACTAATAAAGCCCAGCTGACCGAAGCCACACCAAGGCGGGGAGCTGAGGAGGGTGCGGAAACGCCTGGGAAACCCAAGCCCCACCCAAGGCCCTGTGCCCCTCAGCAATTATGAAGGGGAAGTTGAGGGGCAAAGGAAAAATGTGACGCTCTGGCTCCCAATCTGCCAACCTCTTAGTTGGCAGTAGGGAGGTCAATCCATGGAAGAGACGCCATCACTTGAGATCTATGAAATATATAAGAAAAAGGAACAGTCAGAGTAAGCTATGGGTATAGCAGAGATCACTCAGCTGTCACTCTGATAGACCAGCCCATCACCATTGTGAATGAGTGTTAGGAGGTACCGTACTAAAAGGGAATTATCTCACTTAATCACGCATTCCTTTGTTTTGAGAGCCCCTGGGGCGTTATGGAAGGGATTTTTTATGGTCTTGCTTCAGTGAGGCCTATCGCGTTCGCTATAGTGACCCTTCCGTGAGGCTTATCGCGTTTCTTGGGTTAATTTGCATCACAAAAGGTTGACTGCCCACCACAATCTGTACTCTCCCTAGATGATCCCCTACGCATTTGATGTGCCTTTCCACGACCACGGGCACAAGTACGCCCTCTGGACATGACAGAATCATGCTCATTGGGAGTATCCTGTATGTACTTTAAAGGCAACTTCAGAAACATCTCTGCCACTTCCGCTAGGCAGCGAAGGGTTGATGGCGGGGGAGACAAGGTAGGCGGCAGTCAAGTCTACCTCACCATCATCACGTTTTTTTTTGCTATGTTCCCACTTTCAGTGCTTCCCTACTCCCTCCTGACATCGGCAGAAGTCTCAGACACGTTCTCGATACTGAATTAGTTAGATAGGTGGTAGATGGGTTGCCAAAATGTGGCCAAAACACTCGCACATTAATAATAATAATAATAAGCATGTTACTTATTTCTCATAAGCGCCAATTTTTCCGAAGAATTCACTAGCGCTCGAAAAGAGAAAGAAAAAAGAACAAAAATCAATGCATCAAAAGAAGGCTTATATACAACACACATTTAACAATCACTAGCAGTGGCAAAATAGCCTAAACTCTATAGCCATCTGTCATGACACCTCTCTCAAGATCATAGCTTCTCTCAAAGAGAAAAGTCTTAAGTTGTCTCTTGAAGCATTCAACAGAACTCAGTTGTCTCATGGACAGCGGCAACATTGAAAAACAACAAACTGGCGGCCCGGACACGGCTACGACACTTGCCGTCCCAAGATGCTTTGTGACTCCTAGAATGCACAGCCTGGCCCTTTCAGATTTGTTTGGATTAAATTTCCAAGTGGAAGGGGCGAGTCCGAAATGGATTGCTATTCTGATTAAGATAGGTTTCCAAAAGTCCGAGGTCCACAATGTCAAGGTTTTACTGTACACTCAACCCTCTGTTATCGCGCCTAATTGGTGCCTAATTAGTGCCGCTATAACAAGAATCGCGATAATGGAACTTAATAACTTATGGATAAAAATAAGTTGGTTCACAGGTCCCAACTTTTTGCCCCCAGATTCGTCCAAACAGTCACCAAAATACCCATTTCTCCCCTTAACCCTTTCGCTGCGGGTGACGTTCTGGAATGTTTTGGCAAGTTACAGCAATTTCCAGGCTTTAACCCAGTGAGACCCAGCGTCGCACGTGATGCGTCGGCAGTGTTTGATCACCAACTCCCAGCAACGCATCACGTGCGTCCGACATATAAAAAACACTTACGTGGCTCGTAAGGTAGGAAATGGCGGGAGAATAGGAGGGGGAGGTACCGTAGTGTGTGTGGGAGCCGGGCCAGTAGGAGTGAGCGGGCCGAGACAGCCGCGCGGCTGGTGGTGGTGGGCTTAGTGGGGATACTTTACACCCTTAGTTCACCGCCACTTTGAGCCTTCATTACTCCGGTCGTATGGGAGCTAGAGGCTTGAGATTTATGTGAGACACTCCTTAGGATGTATGCCGTACAATGCCATACTCAGTTTTTACCCTAGTGCTCTCGGGCGGGTGGTCATGCGGGGGAGACGAACTTTCGACCCCCCCTCCCCCCAAATGACCGAAATTATTATTTTTTTTTTTCATTTCTCACCATTCTCTTCCATTTTGGCTCAACAAATTTTTTTGAGGCCCCCCCCCCCCCCCAAAAAAAAATGTCCGAGGTGATTTTTTTTTTTTATTTCTCATCCTTGTCTTCCATTTTAGCAAACAAACAAAAGAAGTGAAAATGGCTTGGGACTGGGGTGAACAAAATATTATAACTAGCCGGGGCTCAACGGGTTAAAAGTCTGTAAAAAATGTAAAAATTGAGTGTCAGTGGGCGGGAGCGTAAGGGGCCCACCTCCGACCCTCAGAGCACCGAGCGGCTCACTGATGTTGAGTGTGTCTCCCGCGGGCCTCTCTCTGTCTCTCTCAACAGTGTAGCCATGCGAGCGAATGTTATATAATAGCGGGTTTCCCGCGTTTCACTGGCACCACTGCGGGTGAGCCAGACCACGTACGGTGCCCGTTCTGGTGTCATTTTGAAGCTATTCTCGCCTAGTTTTCGGCAGAATACACTTCATTTAATGCAGATGCTTGATTAATCATTCAGGAGTGCCTGAATATGCCCTAAATAGCCCAAAATAGGCCACAGCCAAAGGGTTAAATAAGTCTACATCCAATAAATATATATATTGAAAATATGTAAAAATACATATTATGAGGATATTACTTACCACATAGACTTTATTTGAAAACAAACATATTTAGCATAGGCCTAGCCTAACTCATCGTCGTTTCCGCGACTTTCGTCAGGCACGGCACTTTACTAGACTGTTTTGATGGTCCCGGGCTTTCAATTCCTACATCATTACCACCAGGCTCACCATCCCTATTACTGAATGCACTAGAGGTCATAATAAACGCGAGAGATAAGAGGTTCAGGCACAAATAAGCAAGTAAAACGCGGGTGGACTTGAAGCGTCTGGCTAATGTTGACAACATTAACCCTTGTCTAGCGGGGTGTTTTGGGCTCATTTGGGCATATTCAGGCCCTCCTGCATGATAAATCAAGCATCTGCATGAAAACAAAATTATTTAGCAAAAAACTAGGCACTAAAAGCTTCAAAATGAGACCAGAACGAGCTACGTAGCACTCGTGGTTCTCTTGCAGTGGTGCCACGAACATGGAAGTTTAGCATATATCGGTATATTTTTCCCAGCTATGCTCACTACTGGCTACACTGCCGGCCTCTCGAGAACACAGGGAACATGAGTTAATGGGCGGCGGTAAACCCTGAGAGTCGGCTGTCTGGCCCGCTGCTCTCCCGGCCATTTGCACTCTATTTTAATCCTTTAAAAGCCTTAATAATGCTCCTAACTTGCTGCAAATTGGTGCACGACTTAAGTCGAGCGCCGCTCTTTAAGGGTTAAAGATGGCGGCCGTAAATTGCGCAAGTGACGTTCTGATTTCGGATTCATTGGATTCACTTTTTTGTTTGTGTTTTCTAGTTTGATGTCGAGTCTTTCATTATTTTTGCTCTTGTTTTTGGTGCTCCACTGTATGATACATGATTATTAAATATCTATCTATCTATCTATTGCCTGACACCGTGATCCCCGAAGGGGTGGCCATGAACGAACCGCCCCCATGCACCTCTGTCCCCCCGTCAGTCGACGCCCCTCCTCCCAACTAGCACCGCCTTCATCCATATACTTCCTCACTCCATCCTTCCACCTCTCCCTCTCTGTCCTTCCACCTCACTCTCGTACACCCTCTTAAGTCATTCTCTCGATTTCCATACGTTCCATATGGCCAAACCATCTCAGGTTGTTCCTTTTCACACTTTTCAGCACATCTACCTCCACACCACACCTCCTTACTTCCTCATTCGTCTGTCTACCCCTCCATGTAACTCCGCACGCACTTCTCAAGTAACTTATTTCCACCGCTCTCACTTTTGGTCCGAGTCTCTTCCCGAACGTCCAAGCTTCCCTTCCGTAAGTTAGTGTTGGGATTACCAAACTGTCATGTAAGGACTTCTTCACTTCCATACTGACCACCCTATTTCTTGTTACTGCTTTCAAAGTTCCTACAACCCTCTTCCCCTGTTGCACCCTCTCCGGCACTTCTTCATCCATAGTCCCATCTTTACTCAACACACTGCCCAGATACTTAAATGAGCTGACAATCTCCATAGCCTGACCGTTCAGCTTCACCTCACACTCTGTGGCTTCACCCCTTTCGAAGACCATAACCTTGCACCTCCCCGCATTTACCTTCAGATTCCGTTTTTCGCACACTGTTCCAAACATATTTACCTGACCCTGCAACTCCCATTCATTATCGCTCATCAGAACTGTATCATCAGCAAACAGCAGTACAGGTAGCTTAAAGCTTAATAGCTTCCACTCATTTCCCTCCCTTATCAGCAACACACCAACATCCACTGCTCTTCCTTGTATTTCTTTCATGACTCCATCCATATATACAGTAAACAACCACGGGGACATCACACACCCCTGTTTCAACCCAACATTCAGGTCAAAGAACTCGCTTTACTCATTCTCCACACGTACTGCCGCCTCTGCACCCTCATACATGCTTTTCACTGCTTTCAGCAACTTGCAATCTACTCCGTATATTCTAAGTACTTTCCACATACCTTTTCTATCCACTCTGTCATAGGCCTTCTCCAAATCCATAAAGGCAACATATACCTTTTGTTGTTTCTCCAGATATTTCTCCACAACACAATTCAGGGTAAAAATCTGATCTACACATCCTCTTCCCTTCCTAAAACCGCCCTGCTCGTCACCTATCCATTTCTCCGTTCTCGCTCTCACTCTCTCAATCACTATCCTACTGTACACCTTTCCTACTACGCTTAGAAGACATATTCCTCGGTGGTTAACACACATATTAAGAAATACAAGAACAGAAAAAAAACAGCCAATCAGAGCCCCACCTCGCTCTGACGTCAAGCCAATCAGCTGCTGAATCACCCCATGCTTGGCGGTGACGTAGACAAGCGGGATTTTTTAGTTTTCCCGTCAAAGAAGGACTGCGATAACGGCTCTAGGACCCGCGGTAACAGAATAGTTGGGTTTTTTAGGTATGCACGATAACGGTGAAACGCTACAACCAAACCCGCGATAACGGAGGGTTGAGTGTACTACAATATCAGTAAGATATGGCAGTTAAATACAATATTTTATTACTATTAGTACAGAGGTAGTCCATTCTCGTAATGTACAATGTACTAAAGTTAAAAATTACTGTAACTTGATTTATTACATAACTAGACTATATATATTCCAATTCTAAAATAAAGCCAGAGTTCAGTAATCAAGAATAGGACATGATAATTTGTTGGTAAGTTAACATCAACAGAATAAATTATACTAACCTGAATCATCCTTCTCTGTTTCATCTTCAGTATCATAAAAGACAGAGCTTGCCTTGTGACTTAAACCACCAGATTGATTCCGAGCCAACTTTCTTCTTACAACACCAATTTCTCGCCTGAAAAATATAATGCATATTCATTAAAAATCAAAGCAATTAACATAAGAGAAAAAGCATTAACACTGTCATCATAAAACAGAGCTAACAAAAGTTCAATCCTTATAGAAATTAATTTTAACCCCTTACATGTATATGGACAGCACCCTGGGAGACGCCATATGGCACCAACATGATTCCCGCCAAGCTTTCAAATTTTCCATAGTGCAATCACAGCCCTATCAGCCTAATGATGAACTAGGCTCCTTCCTGCACCCTTCAAAGCCTTTCTCTACATCCCCCTGCCATCTCCCCACCCACAAGCACCCCCAACTATCTCCACCAACCCCCTCACTATCACACGCTACACATAGTATGCGGGCTTTTACAGGGAGTACCAACATATCTACTTTCACCCAAGGCCACCCCTCAATACGCACACACACAGGCCGTATCGCAGTTGGTAGAGCACTCGCCTGAAAACCGTGAGGTTGAGGGTTCGAGTCTCGGGCCAACCAGTGAGCTATTTGTCAGACGCCAGTGCTGTGGTGGACGGTGCAGTCTAGGAATCTAAGGTAACTGTTCACTGCTGTCCATCAGCATAAGGGCACCCACCTTAGCCCAGCAATTGAACAGACAGTGCATGGTGGTAAAAATAAATGAAAAAACAAAGAAAACACTTAGGGTACGAGTACCAATGGAGACGCATTGCCCAAAGGAGACGCACTTGAAACAAAAAAACTTGCACAGGCATAGGATGAGTAGATAGATGCATGAATGGTGGGCCAAAATATTCTTTAACTATCACCTAATATGCTCACATAGTACCAGCTTATTATTTTCATATGTTATTGTGTGAGATGAGATGAACTAAAAAAAAATAATGTTTTCGCAAATTCCTTACGAAAACCTAAGGATTTTCTTTTTTTAAAAGCTAAATTTCTTACAGTTCCCTAATTTGAATCTCGTTTCTATTACTGCAGGTTGATAGTGCATGAGTTCAACTATAACACTGCATGATCAAAAGGCTTTTACTTGCACGGCTGAAGGGGGGTGAGGGTGCATCCCCATAGGTCCAGCAAAAATAGTAAAATCCAATGGAGACGCATTTTTTCAAATTGATGCCAGAAGGTCGTACACCACACTGGTAACATAGCATACTCTCCTCTATGTCTGGTATAAGTAAGGTTGAGTTTCCTTCACCATTGACGAAGCTGCCTTAACTAGAACCCTGGGCCCTATAGAGACGCATTTATAGAGACGCACACGTCTGTTTAGGGTAGCCGGGTTGCGTCTCCTTAGGTCCTTGTAAATGTGTGTTTATTTTGTTAACATTATTAAACATAATAACCTTTTCTTTTATCCTGGGTGAAGGAAACTCGACCCTAATTACACCATACATAGTGGGGAGAATGGCTTTCTACCAGTGAGGTATGGCAACAGTTTGAAAAATGCATCTCTATTGGACCTCCAGAATTTTTTGCTGGCCCTAAGGAGACGCACCCCTTTTACCCCCTCAGCAATTCAAAATCACATTAAGCATGTTCTTGACACGCAGTCAAATGTTTGTGTGGGCCCTGTCAGCCTAGTGATGAAAAAATAGACTATATTTCCAGGCCCTCCGCCCATTTCCTATCCCTATTTTACCCAAATATGCCCGGGTTGGCGACTGGTGCTTGATTTAAACCTCGTATTAGCATGAATGTTACATATATAACTTCCCTGCATCCTCTAAACTGTTTTGTTATTGGCCTACAATGAGCAATTAGTATGTTTAGTAATATTTTATGTCTCTCTAATAATATATATTATAAGGCCTATGTCAGTCCGTTTTATTGCTTTAGCATTGTCAACTTACAACCAAAAGTACCATGCTTTCTTTCTGGTACCCATGAGGTAAGTACTTATATCATTTTATGTGTGTTTTTGTGTTTTAAACATACCTGCATCTCCTTAGGTCCAGGGGGGGGGTCTCCTTATGGTTTTGTGAAAAAATGGAGACGCATCTCTTATTTGTCTTCTCTCTCTTAAAGAATAAGAGATACAAGAAAATTGTTGATTTGCTTTATATAGCCTTTTTGCTATTTATCCCCCCTACCCCCAATTTTCAATCTGTTATAGGTTGACAGAAGCAACTCGATAAAAAAAAATAGTGCCCATTTTTGCGTCTGCATTGGGCATCGTACCCTACACGTAGGGGAGCTGGGGGCTGGCTAGCTAGCTCCCTCCCTCCCTCCCTCCCTTTGTTACTTTGTTAAACCCAGACTATCATTTCACATTTCCCAGCGTAGCAGAATGGGTGGACTAACATTCATTGTGAGCATCTATCTATCTATTGCCCGACGCCGTGATCCCCGAAGGGGTGGCCACGAACGAACCGCCTCCATGCACCTCTGTCCCCAGTCAGTCAACGCCCCTCCCCCCAACCAGCACCACCTTCGTTCATATTATACTTCCTCACTCCATCCTTCCACCTCTCCCTCTCTGTCCCTCCACCTCGCTCTCATACACCCTCTTAGTCATTCTCTCGCTTTCCATACGTTCCATATGGCCGAACCATCTCAAGTTGTTCCTTTTCACACTTTCCAGCACATCTACCTCCACACCACACCTCCTTCTTACTTCCTCATTAGTCTGTCTATCCCTCCATGTAACTCCGCACGCACTTCTTAAGTAATTCATTTCCACTGCTCTCACTCTTGGTCTGAGTCTCTCGACCAAAGTCCATGCTTCGCTTCCGTAAGTCAGTGTCGGGATTACCACACTGTCATGCAAGGACTTCTTCACTTCCATACTGACCATCCTATTTCTTGTTGTTGTTGTTGTTGTTGTTTTTCCCCAAGCTGCCTGGCCGAACAGCCCCAAGGCCCCGAGCAAGGCCAAGGCCATAACCGAGCGCCCCCACAGAACCCTCCCTGCCGACCACAATAAAGCCTGGGTGACCGAAGCCACTCCATGGCGGGGAGCTGAGGAGGGTGCAGAAACGCCCGGGAAACCAAAGCCCCACCCAGGGCCCTGTGCCCCTCAGCAATTATGAAGAGAAAGTTGAGGGGCAAAGGAAAGATGTGACGCTTTGGCTTCCAATCTTGGTAGATTAGGAGGTCAATCCACGCAAGAGACGCCGTCACTCGAGATCTAGAAAATATATAAGTAAAAGGAACAGTCAGAGTAAGCTATGGGTATGGCAGAGATCGCTCAGTTCTCACTCTGATAGACCAGCCCATCACCAGACCTCCTATTTCTTGTTACTGCTTTCAGCGTTCCTACAACCATCTTCCCCTGTTGTACCCTCTCCCTCACTTCTTCATCCATAGTCCCATCTTTACTCAACACACTGCCCAGATACTTAAAAGAGTTGACGATCTCCATAGCCTCACCGTTCAGCTTCACCTCACACTCTGTGACTTCACCCCTTTCGAAGACCATAACCTTGCTCTTCCCCGCATTTACCTTCAAATTCTGTTTTTCGCACACTGTTCCAAACTCATTTACCAGACCCTGCAACTCCCATTCATTATCACTCATCAGAACTGTATCATCCGCAAACAGCAGTATAGGTAGCTTCCACTCAATTCCCTCCCTTTTCAGCGATACACCAACATCCACTGCTCTTGATAGTATTTCTTTCACGACTCCATCCATCTATACAGTAAACAACCACGGGGACATCACACACCCCTGTTTCAAACCAACATTCAGGTCAAAGAACTCGCTCTGCTCACTCTCCACACGTACTGCCGCCTTTGCACCCTCATACATGCTCTTCACTGCTTTCAGCAACTTGCCATCTACTCCGTATATTCTAAGTACTTTCCACAAACCTTCTCTATCCACTCTGTCATAGGCCTTCTCCAAGTCCATAAAGGGAACATACACCTTTTGTTTGTTCTCCAGATATTTCTCCACAACACAATTCAGGGTAAAAATCTGATCTACACATCCTCTTCCCTTCCTAAAACTTCCCTGTTCATCGCCTATCCATTTCTCCGTTCTTACTCTCACTCTCTCAATCACTACCCTACTGTATACCTTCCCTACTACGCTTAGAAGACATATTCCTCGGTGGTTACCACACACTCCTCTTTCCCCTTTGCTCTTATAGGGGGACTATTATGCCAGTCTTCCAGTCATCGGGTGCACTCCCCTTCTCCCATGCTAGTTTGCACATTTTCCATACCCATTCGATCACTATCTCACCACCATACCTCAACATTTCCCCACACACTCCATCTGTTACCGGTGCTTTCCCCAACTTCACTCTTTTCATGGCTTCCCACACTTCTGACCTCCTGATCCCCACCTTCTCCTCCACTACTTCTCTTCTTCTCCCTCCCATACCCCATACCATATCCAGCTATGTTTGCTGGCTCTTCATTCCTTACATTTAGCAACTCACCCCTTCGGGGATCACGGCGTCGGGCAATAGATAGATCGATAGACTGGAAGAGCGCTAACATTGTACCTATTTTTTAAATATATATATATATATATATATATATATATATATATATATATATATATATATATATATATATATATATATAGATAGATAGATAGATAGATAGATAGATAGATAGATAGATAGATAGATAGATAGATAGATAGATAGATAGATAGATAGATAGATAGATAGATAGATAGATAGATAGATAGATAGATAGATAGATAGATAGATAGATAGATAGATAGATAGATAGATAGATAGATAGATAGATAGATAGATAGATAGATAGATAGATAGATAGAGAGAGAGAGAGAGAGAGAGATAGGAGAGAGAGAGAGAGAGATAGATAGATAGATAGATAGATAGATAGATAGATAGATAGATAGATAGATAGATAGATAGATAGATAGATAGATAGATAGATATAGATAGATAGATAGATAGATATATATAAAATAGTTCTGATGAAAAAATAAATAAAATTAAAATAGGAAAAATGGGGATTGGGCCCCGAGTATATACATACATACATACATACAGTTCTGATGAGTGATAACGAGTGGGGTTTATAGGGTCTTGATAGCGTAATGCACTGAGTGAGTATCCTAGGTTCGAGTCCTTGGAGTGCCACATGTATTTGTTGATTTCATTAATTGAGTTTAGAAGTAAAATTGGTTGGTGAAAAAATATGAAATATATGTTTGGAACCGTGTATGAAAAAGGAACCTGAAGGTAAATGCGAGGAAGAGTAAGGTTACGGTCTTTGAAAGGGGTGAAGTCACAGAGTGTGAGGTGAGGTTGAATGGTCAGGTTATGGAGAATGTCAGCTTATTTAAGTATTTGGGCAGTGTGATGAGTACAGATGGGAGTATGGAGGATGCAAACTTGCAAGAGAGTTCGCTATATCAATTTGTTAGATCTCCAACACGTGGAAATAATGTCCTTGACCTTGTACGTTCAACCAAAGAAGAATTGATTGATAATTTGAATGTCGGTGATGAATTCAGTAACAGCGACCATCGTACGATAACTTTCAGTTTAAAGTTTACTAGTAACGAACCAAATAGCAGCATCGAGAAAGTCCCTAATTTCAAGCAAGCAAACTTTCGTAAACTTAGAGCAATGTTTAAAGAAACTGACTGGAGCTTTTTAATTAACAATAACGACGACATAAATACATCTTGGGAATCATTCACAAACACTTACCTAAAAGCAGTGCAAGACTGCATACCATCGAAAATACGGCGTACAGGCCATAATGATAAGCCCAAATGGTGGAATAAAGATATTTCAAACTGTCTGCTTGCTAAAAAGTTTGCTAATGATAGATTAAAATCCTCACAAAATGACGAAGAACGGGTGAAATTTGTAGAACTACGACGCAAAGCCAAAAGGTTAATTAAGCTAAGTAAAAAGACCAATAGACTGGAAGAGTGCATGTATTGTGCCGTTGTACAAGGGGAAGGGAGATCGGCAGGAGTGTTCAAGTTATAGAGGTATTAGTTTAGTCAGTGGTTGGAAAGCTGTATGGCAGGGTGTTGATAGAGAGGATAATAAAGTGTACGGAAGTTGCAATAGGAGAAGAACAGTGCGGTTTTAGGAGGGGAAGAGGGTGCGTGGATCAGATGTTTGCAGTAAGACAGTTATGCGAGAAGTATTTAGAGAAGCATAAGGAGATATTTTGGGCATTTATGGACTTGGAAAAAGCGTATGATCGTGTGGACCGTGAAGCAATGTGGAAGGTGTTAAGGATTCATGAAATAGAAGGAAATTTGTTAGAAGCAGTTAAGAGTTTTTATGAAGGGAGCAGAGCATGTGTGAGAGTAGGAAATGGTGAGTTGAGTGAATGGTTTGAGGTAAAGGTAGGTTTGCGACAGGGTTGTGTAATGTCACCATGGCTGTTTAATATGTTTATGGATGGTGTGGTGAGGGAGGTGAAAAGGAGAACTATGGGAAGAGGATTGGGTTTAGTAGGAAAGAATGGTAGAGATTGGGAGTTGAATCAGTTGCTGTTCGCTGATGACACAGCATTGGTGGCGGATTCTGATGAGAAACTGAAGCGGGTAGTCAAAGAGTTTGGTGTGGTTTGTGGAAGGAGGAAACTGAAGGTGAACGTCAATAAAAGTAAAGTATATGGTGTGTAATAGGGGAGAGCATAGGGTGAATCTAGATGTGAGGCTGGATGGGGAAATATTGGAACAAGTAGAGTGTTTTAAATATCTAGGAGGAACGATAAGCAGGAGTGGAGGTATGGAAGTGGAGGTAAAACAGAGAGTGTGTGAAGGAAGGAAGGTTTTCGGAGCAATGGGAAGTATGTGGAAGACGAGAAATCTCGGAGTGAAAGTAAAAAGTGAACTGTATCAAGGAATTGTTGTGCCAACAGTGATGTATGGGGCTGAGACATGGGCTCTGAAGAAAAAGGAGAAAAGAGGGCTGGATGTGATGGAGATGAGCTGCTTGAGGAGTATGTGTGGAGTTACTCGTAGAGACAGATTGAGGAATGAAGAGATACGTAGGAGAGTGGGGCAGCAGGAACATTTGTCAGCCAGAGTGGACAGAAGGGTGCTGAGCTGGTATGGTCATGTTGAACGAATGGGAGATGAAAGGCTTACAAAGAGAATATGTGAGTCAGGTACAAGGGGAGATAGAAGGGCAGGAAGACCCCCATTGAGATGGAGAGACTGTGTAAGAAAGGCTTTGGATGATAGAGGAATGACTATAGATCGCAGGGGAAGTGGTGGTGGACAGGAGTGAATGGAGAATGCTTGTGAATAGTTGAGTGAACACGTGGTCATTTGGAGTAAGGGGTCGGGCGCAAGTTGGACTAGATAATAGTCAATCAGGCGCCTGGCCCGGGGAGACGATTAATATGAAGGGTGCGCCTGGAAGTGTGGTGGGAGGGCTTGTGGCTTTGGCTCCGCTGCATGTCTGCCTGCCGAGATCGGAACCTCTCCGGGTGGTCGGGGGCCGGGGGGTGCTGGAGCGACCTTGGTGACCCTGGTCTCTGGGTCTTCTCCTGGGTGACCTGGATGTGTGTGAGTTTGTGCTTTTTTATCTGTGTTTATTTGTTGTTTTATGTTGTTTTTGTGTTTTCCCTGTTCTTGCTCTGTCTTGAGTCGGCTACCCCCAAAATGGGGATTGGGCCTGAGCATATAGATAGATAGATAGATAGAAAAAGACCCTGGAGTTACATGTTGCGAATCAAAGTAAAACAAACCCAAAAGAATTCTATACTTATATCAGAAAGAAGAGAGTAGGCCTAGTTACTTCAACTGTAGGACCGTTAGTCGATGAAAATGGAGAATATACCAAAGACGAAGTACAAATGAGTAATTCCCTAATACCTTCTTTGCATCAGTTTTTACAACAGAAGACCTCATTGATATCCCTACAGCATCGCCGATTTAGATAGGTAATTCTGATGTTCTAAGCAATATCACCATTACAGAGAGAGAAGTATTGAAATGTTTAGATAAACTCAAGGTAAACAAAATGCCCGAACCTGATACAATCTCACCTAGAGTTCTAAAGGAAGCTAAGGAGGAGCTCTCCAAACCACTGACATTGCTATTCAATAAATCCTTGCAGTCTGGAACTATGCCTGATCAGTGGAAGCTAGCTAACGTAACACCGATTTAAAAAAAAGGCGGCGAATCCCTACCCAGTAACTATCGTCCAATTAGCTGCCATACCCATAGCTTACTCTGACTGTTCCTTTTACTTATATATTTTCTAGATCTTAAGTGACGGCATCTCTAACGTGGATTGACCTCCCAATCTACCAAGATTGGAAGCCAAAGCGTCACATTTTTCCCTTGCCCCTCAACTTTCTCTTCATAATTGCTGAGGGACACAGGGCCCTGGGTGGGGCTTTGGTTTCCCGGGCATTTCCGCACCCTCCTCAGCTCCCCGCCATGGAGTGGCTTCGGTCACCCAGGCTTTATTGTGGTCAGCGGGGAGGGTTCTGTGGGGGCGCTCGGTTATGGCCTTGGCCTTGCTCAGGGCCTTGGGGCTGTTCGGCCAGGCAGCTTGGGGAACAACAACCTCAGTTGTACGCAAAATGCTAGAAACATTCATAAGAGACAGACTCGTAAATCACTTGGAGGAAAATAACATACTTAAATTAAAGATACTCAACACGGCTTTCGTAGCAAACGTTCCTGTTTAACAAACCTCTTAGACTTCTTCCACGATATCCTCAACCTCTATGATAAGAGTAAAGCTGTAGATATTATATACCTTGATTTTCAAAAGGCCTTTGACAAAGTTCCCCACAAACGTTTACTGCTAAAACTAAAAGCGCATGGAATACAAGACGGTGTGTTGAAATGGATAGAAAATTGGCTCCGCGACAGAAAGCAAAGAGTAGTCATACACGGTAAGGCATCTAAATGGACCAATGTAAGTAGCGGGGTACCCCAGGGATTACTAGGACCAATTCTCTTTCTAATTTACATCAATGACATAGATGAGGGTCTCACCTGTACAATCTCAAAATTTGCTGACGATACAAAAATTGCAAATAGCGTACAGTACTCTCAAAAGAACAAGTTGACGATATGCAACACAATCTAGATAAGTTGTCACGTTGGGCCCAAATTTGGCAAATGAGTTTCAATGCGGATAAAGTACTACATATCGGATACCAAAATGAGAAAGCAAACTATTCGATGAATGGCACTCAGCTTAAGAATGTAAACAGAGAAACCGATCTGGGAGTAACAATATCGAGTAACCTAAAACCGAGTCAACAATGTTCAGAAGTTGTTAAGAAAGCAAACAAAATAATTGGCTTTATAGGCAGGTCATTTGAGCATAAATCCAAAGAAGTTATCCTAACCCTTTACAATTCCTTAGTCCGCCCTCTTCTGGAATACTGCGTTCAATCCTGGTGCCCTTATTACCAAAAAGATATAGACAAGCTAGAACGAGTTCAACGTAGAGTTACCAAAATGATACCTGGCCTAAAGAACAAACCATACAAGGAGCGTCTTAGAGAATTAAATCTATTTCCTTTAACCCAGCGCAGATTAAGAGGCGACTTAATTCAAGTGTTCAAATTCATCAAAGGCATCGACAATATGAACTGTACTAAGTACTTCACTATCAACCTATCTAATTACACGCGGGGAAACGGTTGCAAAATTATCGGTAACTCTTTTAACTCGCACGAATCTAAGAATTTCTTCTTCAATCGAGTTGTCAACTTGTGGAATGGGCTTCCCCCGAGACGTTATAAACTGCAGCACCGTTGATTCATTTAAACTTCGCCTAGACAAATATCGTGCATCAAAGCCGCGACTGACTGCATTTGTAAATGAATAACTTTATTTTATCCCCCCCTCAGTTACTAACCCATCTGTCCCCTACTAACTTCCTAATCCTGCCACGGAAATTAGTTCCAGGGCAGTAGTTCCCTTTCCAATGTTCCCTTACCCACTCTAAACCACTGTTTGGACAATTGATCCTCAGTGTTTTGGAGGACAAGGAGCCTAGAAGGGTCACCAGACCTGTTGTTGCTTGATTTCCTTTGATGAAGTGCAGGAGAGGGTGCAACAGGGGAAGAGGGTTATAGGAATGCTAAAAGTAGTGACAAGAAATAGGTGGTCAGCAAGGAAGTAAAGAAGTCATTACATGATAGTGTGGTAATCCTGACATTGACGTACAGGAGTGAAGCATGGACATTGTGGAGAGGCACAAATCAAGAGTGAAAGGGGTGGAAAAGAGTTACTTGAGAATTGCATGTAGAGTTACATGGAGGGATAGACAGATGATTGAGGAAATGCGAGAGGTGTGGTGTGAATGTGTTTGTTCTGGAGTGTGTGGAAAGGAACACCTTGAGATGGTTCGGCCATGTGGAATCGAGAGAATGACCAAGAGAGTGTACGAGAGTGAGGTGGAAGGACAGAGAGGAAAAATCAGACCGAGAGTGAGGTGGAAGGATGGAGGTGAGAGGTATACGATTGAAAGCAGTGTTGGATGGGAGGAGGGGCGTCGGCTGACAGGCGACAGAGATCATGGCATCTGGCAATATATACTGTAGATAGATAGTACTGTAATAGTATTTCGGAGATACAACATGTATATCAAGGCATTTGCACGCAAAATATTCCCGGGTGGGGTGACTGGGAGTTAATTGAGGAGCAAGTTAAAAATACAGGTTCTCAAAAATATTGTTAAGTAAGTCCCTTGAGGATTGTCAAGGGAAAGTGACAGTACTGGTATCTTAAAATTACACAGCAATGAGCAAGATTATTGACAATGACTATACATAATAAACCCTGCTCATACCTGATAAGTTGAGAAAGATTATTGACACTGACTATACTTACTAAACCCTGCTCATACCTGATAAGTTGAGAAAGATTATTGACACTGACTATACTTACTAAACCCTGCTCATACCTGATAAGTTGAGAAAGATTATTGACACTGACTATACTTACTAAACCCTGCTCATACCTGATAAGTTTGACTCTCTTGATGCGAGCCACATGGTGCCTGAGTAAGTTGGCTTTATCCAGAAGCTCTAGTAGTGATCTCTCTCGCTCCTCCAGACAAACACAATTCTCAGCATCTTCACACAAAGCCTCGTCCACTGAAACATAATACACACATAATATAATATATAATGCTTTTAATGATTTTATATATACAGTGGGCCCTTGCCAATATCGATCCTATTAGAATGGCAAAACCACCGCTAAAAAAAAAATCACTTTGGGAAAAAGGCTTTAGTAGTCTGGGCCCTTTGACAAAGTCACCCTTTTTTCCCTTTGTCCAGTTATAAGCCATTATAAGCATAAAATACATAAGCTAGTTTATTAAGGGTGTCATTAGGTATACATGTACCCTATTAGTGGACAAAAATAATAGTGTTTGGTCTCTATAAAATCTGTGTCATTTCTGATGAGATGGACTTAACCTGAGGACAGTGGCAAGCCATATTTGAGGCATTCCTGGGAGACTGTGACAAGCCAAACTTGAGTCAAGGTATTAACCCTTTCCCTTCGGGAGACGTTCTGGAACGCATAGGCAATTTATAGCAATTTCCAGGCTTGAAAAGCCTGTTAAAGCTGTAGAAATCAAGTGTCAGTGGGCGGGACAGCGAGGGGCCCACCTCCGACTGTCATAACACGGCCAGCCGCGCACTGAGGGAAACTGTGGTCTCGGATCGCAGTCTCAGTAGTGTTGCCAAGCCGCTACATTGCTAATAATTAGCGAGTTTTCCCGAAGGTCTATGGCAATGCTGCGGGTGAACCCCGCGAGTTAGGAAGCTCGTTCTACTGTCATTTTGAAGCTATTTTCGTCTAGTTTTCGGGAGAATACATTTCATTTCATGCAGATACTTGATTAATCATTCAACCACTGGTAGTGCCAGCCAACAACACCCCTTCACCTGACCCACAACCACTGGTAGTGCCAGTCAACAACACCCCTTCACCTGACCCACAACCACTGGTAGTGCCAGCCAACAACACCCCTTCACCTGACCCACAACCACTGGTAGTGCCAGCCAACAACACCCCTTCACCTGACCCACAACCACTGGTAGTGCCAGCCAACAACACCCCTTCACCTGACCCACAACCACTGGTAGTGCCAGCCAACAACACCCCTTCACCTGACCCACAACCACTGGTAGTGCCAGCCAACAACACCCCTTCACCTGACCCACAACCACTGGTAGTGCCAGCCAACAACACCCCTTCACCTGACCCACAACCACTGGTAGTGCCAGCCAACAACACCCCTTCACCTGACCCACAACCACTGGTAGTGCCAGCCAACAACACCCCTTCACCTGACCCACAACCACTGGTAGTGCCAGCCAACAACACCCCTTCACCTGACCCACAACCACTGGTAGTGCCAGCCAACAACACCCCTTCACCTGACCCACAACCACTGGTAGTGCCAGCCAACAACACCCCTTCACCTGACCCACAACCACTGGTAGTGCCAGCCAACAACACCCCTTCACCTGACCCACAACCACTGGTAGTGCCAGCCAACAACACCCCTTCACCTGAGCCACAACCCGTCCAGTCTCCAATAAATTCCCCATCAGCATCAGAGCCCTCTCTTATGATCGACCTGCCTTCTGATTTCACCAACTCCCCTACACCTTCCCCCACTCAGTCGCCCTTGGCTGACCTAGGGGCAGAGGAGAGGGAGAAAATGTAAAAGTTGTCTTCAAAAAGCCACTAAGACAACACGAGAAGCCACTATGACAACACGGGAATCACCAGCAGAGAATCATCAAAAGAGTAAGTTATATTTATTTTATTTATTCTTCTTATTACAGTATTTCTTACTTTTCTTACTTTATTATTATTATTTGTTCTTACTTTTCTTACTTTATTATTACTGTATTATTTGTTCTTACTTACCGTACATTATTTTCTTGCTTTTCTTACCGTAAAACCGTGTAACTTCGGACATTTTTAAAGGCTTTTTAACGATATCTCCTGACTGTATACACATTATAGAGATATAACTAGGTCAAGTGATGCGTGGTGATAGTGCGCGGTAATCCAGGAAGCCTCCTAAAATTATCCCCCATAATAAGAGAGCTATCCTTATCCTAAATGGTGTCCGAAGTATTCTTGAAAAGTGGCTAACTTCGGACATGTATGGATAACTTCGGACATACAGTGATTTCATATGGAAAATGATTGCCAAGAAAGCTGGGATAGCTTCGGACAAGCGGAGGGGAACTTCGGACGTACGTTCGTGGTTTTATTTCATTCATTTTTTGGCTCCTACTATTTTATATGAATATTTTATTATTGCTGCTTATTCCTGTCCGATGTCTTACTGGAAAATGCACAGTCAATACTTTTAGGCCTGTATATTTAGTATAGGAAGGGGTTATATATGATGTTTAACAAATATTCTTTTTGGATCTGTTCTCGTTAGGCATTGAACTCACTCTTAGAAAATATTGAGCAGGAAAAATAACCAATGCTGTCAAATCAATAACTCGAAAATTAACTAGGCCTAGTGAAAATATATAGGTATGTATACTCTATCACTGCATATACATGTTTATGAATTTGAGAATTTTTATAGGTATAACGTATGTGTTAGTGTTTCTTATGGCAGATAATATTTTTTTTGGACAAGATATATGCCTCTCCTAATTTATATATATTATATATCCAGATTTATCCTAAATACATAAATCGGTTAGCATATCATATTTTTATGGGTTTTTGGACTCAGAGAATGATTATTTGATCTTTAACCACCATTTTAATGATGGACTAGTACAGTATTATGAATTATTTTCATAGGGCAAATAATAACAAACGATTTGTTTGTTCCATGTCCGAAGTTACCATTTTTTTTTGTGGAAAACACAATAGGTTAAATGATAGTGTTCTAGCGTTATAAAAGTGTAACAAATTTCCTTTGGTGGATGTTGTCTCTGGTAATTTTACTACAAAATTATATCAGTCACAACATCATTCATACAAACAAATTTCTTCAGGGTGATAGAAGTTTGGCAGGGTAGCGAAAAATATAAAATATTTCGTCATATATATAATATTTTTTTCGTGTACATATACTCATGTCAGTTCCCTAGGGCTTTTACATGCTCTTCCTTTGCCATTTCTCTAAACGGACCCCACATAAAAAAACAATAAAAAGCGTTTCCATTATATAATGACAATGGCTAATTACTTATTATCGCCGATGTCCGAAGTTACGACCCAAGTCCGAAGCGACCCGGTTTTACGGTACTTTATTATTATTTCTTACTTACTTGTTTTAACTCTTACTTTATTATTATTATTATTATTATTATTATTATTACTGTATTATTATTATTGTATTATTATTGTATTATTATTATTTTCTGTTGCTGTAGGCCTAGCCTATACAGAATATGTACCGTGACCGTACGATCGATAAAATGGGGAACTTTAGTATACCGTCAGGTAAACAAAACCAGACGGGTTCGTGGGGTTCTAGGGCAAGGGTGCATTCTTCGTCTTTTTGCATTATTCGTCACGGCCATGGTTGATATGTGACGGATAACAGGGAGTTTACTGTAGTTTAATTTCTGCCTATTTAATAATGAATTTTCTGGTGCTGACAGCTGAGGGGTCGATATTGCTGCAGCCGTGGCGGGACGACTCTCTACATTCCGCGTACACTATATGTATGTAATCAGAAAACAAACATAGGGAGGCGGTCTTGACCATTGTAACAGCCAGTAGCCTATGCAGACGATACAGATAAAAACATGTGAAGCTACTGATATTCTCAATTGGCTTGCACTTGATGCAAATATTCAGTGTTCTAACTTAAATTCAAATGCAAAGGACTTGTAAGGGGTATATATAAACTGAATTACCAGTAGGATATCCTAAATGATGCAGGGAAAGTACATGCAATGGAACTTGAAAGTAGGCCTATTTATTGCAAATTTGATTTGAATAGAACATTTTGACACTAATTGTAGTTTCTTTATTCATGCAGAGTTTAGTCAAATTTACCAGAACGTCCCCGACTTCCCAAATTGACTAATTCCTTGAACGTGACGATAGTGCGTTGTTATGAGTGCGTACTGCGATTAGTTTGCTTGGGAAACAGATTAACTTGATCATGTAGTAATGTACACCCTATGTGGTGGATTGTGTTCTTTTATTTATAAATTACTATTTTACTTAAGCGTTGTTTCCACATAGCGATTTTGATTAGTTATTTTGTCTTTCATATAAGTTTTGGTTTGTTTATTTTGCAAGTTTTACATTATAATTGTAAATAGGAGTTTGCACATTTTTCTGGTGGGGAAACTTGCTCTTTCACTCTTTTATCGTATAGAGTAAATGAGAAGTCCTCTAATTGTTTGTTTGTTTGTATGAATTGTATATATAGTTTGGGTGACCTAGATGTGTGTGAATTTTGTGTTTTGTCTGTGCTTGTTTGCTGTTTTGTCTTGTGTTTTGTGTTTTCCTGTTCTTGCTGTCTTGAGTCGGCCCCCCCCCCCCCCCAAAAAAAAAAAAAAAAAAAAAAAAAAAAAAAAAGAGGAAAATAAAATAAAAAAATAGGAAAAGTGGGGGATTGGGCCTAAGCATATATATAGATAGATAGATATAACAAATAAATAAAGAGGTGTTGACATGCGTATGGTAGCAGATTATATGATAGATTGTGTGTACTGTACCGTACATCACCCAGGCGTCATTATGCAAAACTTTGCAAACAAAAAAATAAAATGTACAATAGAGTGCTACCGTACCGTAAGTGTAATAAAGAATTATACAACTTGAATTAACAAATACACGAATCTTACAGCGCAAGTTAGTGTCTATATAACATATTAAAAGTACGGTATCACAATAGGCCTATTACCGATAACAAGAGTACTGTACTGTTATAAGCAAAATTTGACTCTCACTATACAAACTATCGAATGTCGCTAAAGGCTGTTCCATTGACTGTACAGTGTACACACTCACACAGTAGGTAGCCTATTTAGTTACACTGATAATGTATTACCAATTTTAGTATGCTACATTGCGCAGTGATCAATTTTACATCAATAATCAAACCCAGTGACTAGTTATATTGGTAAAAACTAGGCGTTAGAAAGAATATAAGGATAAACATAAAACAAACATAGGGAGGAGATATTACCATTATAACAGCCAGCTGAGCCTGGGCCAGTACTGTATCAGCTGACGATTGGGAGATGAAAAATGTTTCTCTGGTTTTGCTTGCAAGGTAGATTGTAATGTTCAGTTGCTGCAAATATTCAGTGTTCTAACTTTAAATCAAATGCAAAGGACTTGTAATGGGTATAAATATACTGAATTACCAGTAGGCCTAGCCATAGAAGTGAGTTATATACAGGACAAATACAACAACATGCGGTAGGCTATTTATAGGTACATATTGCTATTTTTTGTTCACGTCCCGGGTTTTAACCTATAAACGGCGAGCTGTGTGTATTGAACACCACTGTTCTGGGCGACGATATTAGGCTCCATTCATGCCTATAATCGTCATTTTACGATAAATATCGTTATTACTTATTCATATGCGCCTATTTTACCTTCACATGTAACAACAATAAAACAAGTGGAAATATAATTTTTCTGGTCAAAATCGTGAATAAACATGGAGCAGCCCATTCATGAAATGTGGAGCAATGTGAGGCAACTCCTCCCCTTGCAAGGCCTCAAGCTTGACTGACTCATTCACCCCACCATCTAGCTCTGCCAACACACTTGCTAGGCACATAAGCACATCCTCCAAACAATTTGCTAATGTTAGCACAAAAATATACCAACAAATTAGGGAATAACAGGGAAAATAGGTGATAATTGAAGGGGGGAGGGGGAAGGAGGGGATGTGGAGGAGTGATATGAGGTATAGGAAATAAAATAAAATAAAATATTTAAGTGCTACTGGGGCTTTTTTAAATGTTTTTTTTAGGCCTTCCCTCTTAAGAGCTTTGCCGCCGTTGCCCAGTAAAACTTCTTAAGAGCTTTGCCGCCGTTCCTGGGTTAAGAGTCGACTTATGTTTGAGGTACACCGTACAGAAATCTACAAGTTTCTTTGGCACAAACTCAGGGGCCAATCTATACACGAAGTCGCTTTATATTTGAGTATATACGGATTATACGGCAACAACAAAAACTACAGAAGCTAAAAAAAAACTTATCTTACCTTCTTTAATAATCTTGTTATCGGAGAACTCTGGTATAGGCTTTGGACGATGAGATAAGAGAAGTCCAGTGTCCATGTCAAACCCAATATTATCAACACTTCTCCTCAGTTGTCGAATTATTGCACCTCCCTGAAAAATAAAAAATAAAAATATGCTGTACAGTACTGTACATAGAGTCAGGTCTCAATATACACGGTTCATTCGGGGCGGGTGCCCAACCCCAAAAGGAGTTGAAATAGGGGAGCTATCCCCCCGCCAAAGGCGGCTTTCTAGGGCCTTTCCTAGCTCATGCTGAGAGGATTGGGTTCTAGTCATGTGGTGATGGGCTGGTCTATCAAAGTGAGAACTGAGCGATCTCTGCCATACCCATAGCTTAATCTGACTGTTCCTTTTACTTAAATATTTTCTAGATCTCAAGTGACGGCGTCTCTAACATGGATTGACCTCCCAATCTACCAAGATTGGAAGCCAAAGCGTCACATTTTTCCTTTGCCCCTCAAATTTTTCTTCATAATTGCTGAGGGGCACAGGGCCCTGGGTGGGGCTTTGGTTTCCCGGGCGTTTCCGCACCCTCCTCAGCTCCCCGCCATGGAGTGGCTTCGGTCACCCAGGCTTTATTGTGGTCGGCAAGGAGGGTTCTGTGGGGACGCTCGGTTATGACCTTGGCCTTGCTCGGGGCCTTGGGGCTGTTCGGCCAGGCAGCTTGGGGAACAACAACAACAACGGTTCATTCGTACCGTGTACGTGCAGTGTATATCAAAACTGTGTATTAGAAATAACATGCCTTATGGGAATTAATTCAATTCGTTCCAGCCAATTTCCCAAAGTCCCCTATTTGAGCCTTTAGCCTACCTAAAGCCGACATTATACCACCAACAAAAACTTATTTACGTGTCAGGCAGGCAATAACAGCATCAATATGAACTGTTTTGGACCTGCTACTGACCTATTTGCGTGTCAGGCACGCAATATCCTGCATCATAAACAAACCACACCCTAACGACCCCTTCCCTCTTCCTCCCAATTTATCTACTGTATCTAATTATCTCCCTTATTAACCCTTTCAGTTCCGGGGGTTGCCGTTTAGTATTCATGAATAGAATATCTTAATCTCATAATTACCTCTCCAAAAATAGTTTTTTGTCCACAACTTACTCAAAGTCAACTGCAAAGGTTGAAGTAGTTAAACTAAAGGTTTCAAAACACCCCTGATCGTTAAAAAAGGTTTAACCCACGAAATCCGGGGGGCCTCATATGATCCTGATCGCTGTGTCCAGGGCCCTTTTGGTACAGGCAAACTTCATAATTCAGTAGCTACTGATCGAGACCACCTAGAGCATTCAATTATTTTGCAAATTGTAGAACTTTTTGTTGTCTGTAGAATGCTGTTGAGATGACATCGCTATGACGCGTGGTTGCCGTGTTATGATAATTTTAGCGACGATTTTTAGCCGTGCATTTTGCCTCATGTGAGCCCTCCCGGATTCCTGCCAGTTTTTTGTTTTGCCTCATATGAGGCCTTCCGGATTCACAGGGTTAAAGTATTAGTGTAAGGATGCAATCGCGTCCTGCAATAGGGTTAATGAACAGAATTATTTATAACAGTTTGATATTTTTTAATCACTGTTAAGTTTCTAATCCCATGGAATTGAAAAAATAATATCCTACCATTACAATAGTATCGCGTATATAATGACAAACGAGTACAATATAAATATATACCCAATCTTCTCTGAAGGCTGAACAAAGGTGTTAACAACTTATCCTTTCAGAAAATTAAATCAGTGTCATATACAGTGGAACCCCCTTCTTAGCTCCTAATCGGTTCCGCGGAAATCGAGCTAAGATTGAAACAACCAAGATCGGGGCACTGTTCTTATGGGGAAAATTCTAATCGGTTTTGTGCTCATTCGAAAAGTTGCACTTTTTCCCAGTTTTAGCCTATGAAAACATGTTTTTTGTCTACATAAAGTAAATCTTATGCATTGTAAATAATAATGTAGACATGGCTAAATAACAGTCCTACTCATAAAAACTTACGTGCATTATAAATACTATACTGTACATTGGGGCATTATTCTTATGGGAAAAATGGTAGACCTAGGCTAGGCCTAGCCTAGATTCTAAATTCGTCCAGTCAAGTACCCATTTCACCCTAAATACATCCAATAAATACATACTATGACTATGAGGAGAATATGTATAAATACATAAGGTGCATTATAAATGCTGTACATTGGGGCATTATCCTTATGGGAAAAATGGTAGGCCTAGGCTAGGTTCTAAATTCGTTCAGTCACCCCTCAAGTACCCATTTCACCCCAAATACATCCAATAAATACATATGAGAAGATTACTTACCACACAGACTTTATTTCAAATCAGTGTCATATTTAGCCTAGCCTAATATGGTCGGCATTTCCGCCGCTTTCGTCCTTCGACTGGCCTTTCCTCTGTTTTGAGCATAAATTTCCTTCATTACTACCACCAGGCCCACCATCCCTATCACCAGATATACCAGAGGTTATCATAATTGCGAGAGATACAAGGTTCAGGCACAAAAATGCTTGCAAACAGCTGGTTTTTCAACATAGAAACGAATGTACACTGTACTGTGAGCTAGCCTCAGCTAGTGTTGACATCATACAAAGATGGAGGCATCTTGCACAATCTCGGATTTCAGATTTCGTCTCTAAGCGGCAAACACCTTGACATTGGCAGATTCTTTTAGTTCAGTTAATTTTTTTTTATTGTTTTTGTTTATGTTTTCTAGTTTTATGTCAAATTTTTTCATTATTTTTTGCTTTTTTTGGATTTTGACTGGAATATTTGTGTGCCAAGATGGAAGCTTTTAGAACGAACATGGAAATTGGGAATATTTGGTGTCTACAACAAAGATTGAAACAACGAAGACTGATGTGGCGAAGATGGGGGCTCCACTGTATTTTCGCACACGTATGATCGCATGGACCAAACGACCTTTCTCTCTATCTATCTCATGTTTTTTTTTGTTTTTTTTAAGAGACAATGAACGGAGGAAGGAAAAACACAGATAAAACAAAAAGGTCCATGTGCCTAAAGGCATCCTCCATTCATAAAATGTTTGTAACAACTGGATTTAGACATTTGTTGATTGTAAGTTTGTGGAAAGCAATTCGAGGGAAGTGAATTCCAAAGAGTAGTAGCTCTGTATCTAATTATCTCCCTTAATAATGGACAGAATTATTTGTTGCTTGATGTTTTCTTAATCACTGTTTAGTTTCTAATGCCATGGAATAAATAGTTAAATTATAGCCAGAATCAAAGGTAAAAAGATATCAACAAGCAGGAGTTAAAGGTAAAGGAGTGTTCCTTAGGAACTGGGTCTACAGCAGTAATAGAAGAGTAAAGCGGGTATCACACGGGCACTAATCTGGCCAACCAACTGGAATCTGGACAATCTGTTGCCGAGATTCTGTTGCTCCGACGTCATTCGGAGCAACCAACTGTCGTCGATTGTGAGAGAAAACCATTGGCAAAGTCGCCAACCTGTAGTCAAATAAATCGGTTAGCATTGCTATTTACCGATATACAGTATTATGCTATGTTAAGCAATTCAGTCTTCACTTTAACGAAATAATGCCTAGTCTATCGAAGTACACAGCGTAAATAAATATATCTAGTACGAACATTCAGGAACATATGATTAAACTCGTCACATCACGAAAGACGGCAAACATTGCCATAACTGTCAGGGTATATTGTCTTATTTAAAATTATAAATGCTTTATTTTTTATTTGTGACCTTGGAGACATGTTATGGTGATATATAGTGATATTATATCTGCAGAATATGTCGTTAATTGACTTCCTATACAGTATTGTCATACATAATGCACTGCTTGTTATTAGGCTATAGCCTACTACATGCAGCCTCGCTAGGCTTCACTCGCTGCTGCATTTCCTTTACACAATACCAGCAGATAAATTTAAATGCATCATAATTATGACAGTGTTATATTAGTTCATTCATTTTTATACATACATTCGTTTGACTTAAATAGTGTACGTTGTAATAGCAATCGTATAATGTACGTTACAGGATAGATTACCATAAACTGGGATAGGTTTCTCTAGGTTAGTTTGTATTTAATGTAAATTAAGAAACTAAAACCCACATAGATATTATATAATTATAGCATTGGGTACAAATTAGTCTAGATAAGATGAATAATTGAATATGCATAGCGTTATTCTATTAAAATGTGCAATTAGTAGTCTACCAATCATTTCATCGCCGAATGCATACTGTAACCATCATCTTATATAGTTCATAATATTATATGCATTTGTTATGTAGACAGAACCGAGTAATTGTCAGGCTATGTCTTATATATATTTACAATATACCATACAGTATATTACATGATAATTATAAGGCATTGATATTTTATGAGCATTCCCTATGTAAGGAGTGACTAATATCGCATTATTATTATTCCCTGCCTTTGAGTTATCAGCATGTGTGTTTTCATGTAGTCACTCTGGTAGACCTATTAACCATAATACGCTCTTGATCGACCAGTAGTAAAAGGATTATTACAAATCAATATAGTTAGGCAGGGTTTTTGCGCGATCAGTTAAACTCCATGAGTAGGCTATGCGAGCCTCCCGCAAAAAAAAAAAAAAGCATGTTTACGTCGCCGAGAACTCTGTTTTGTAATGCCATAGTTATCAATGTATTCAGATTGGTGAATAGTGTTAGGTGGTCATTCTAATAAACTAGTTTGCTCATCCACGGCCTTGACTATTGAATTATGTACACACCTTATAAAATGCAGTACATAGGCTAAGGAACCGTAGATGCGCGCGCAATCTTTCAATATTTCAAACGCTGAATACTAACCTCCCGTAAGCGATATTTAACATTTAAATTTTACATTTCCTCTATAATTTCATTTATTAGATATGATTATGTACAGTTATTACAATTACATAAAAAAGTATTGCGTGTTTTAACCCTTGCTACCCGGGCTGTCTTACCCAATGACGGTCGCCCCTACCCGGGCGAAATGGCTGAAAAATGTCTAGGCCTAGGCTACCGTATTTATGTTTATTTTCACTGCTAGAACTTTCCCACTCATCTATAATCGTAGTGCGGTTTTCAATCTGTATTTTGGCATTGAGTAGAGCTCTGTAAGTCAACTGGTTCAGTTGTGATGACGATTTCAGTGGAGCCAATATTGCAGAGATGTTGCCAATATGGGGGCTTTTCAGACACTAATTTCGTCATGACGTCAGAACAATAACATTGAGGAGTCTTCTCCTTCTTGTTTTCGGAGGTGCGGTGACGAACGCTTGGGTTTGTTGACATACGTCGTACGCACGGCGTTCAGACCAAGCTTAATTAGGCTATTAAGCTCATGCCTTAGATAAGGCATACCGGGTAGCGGCTGCCCGGCCCTTCTTTCGTGCTGTCCTTACCTAAGGCAGACCGGGTAGGAAGGGTTAAGCAGGTTTTGAAGCTAGGAGAACACTGTGTCGTCTGCAGTTGGTTGGTGATAGTATGATGCTGTGTGCTAATTATTACCAACGTCAATCGTCCTGATGCAAGTTGGTTGGTCAATTGGTTGGTCGGATTAGTGCTTGTGTGATACCCGCTTAAGGGAAGACGCGAACAGTTCCAAATTTATTGGGCCAGACATTTTGATACAACTCTTAACCCTTTCACGCATTTATGACGCAGAGGTTGCCAGATTAGCAATAAGAAACAGAGTTCTCTCACTCTTATAATTACCTCTCCAAAATTAGTTTTCTGCCCACAGCTAACTCAAAGACAACTGCAGAGGTTAAAGTAACTAAACTAAAGGTTTCTAAATACCCCTGATGGTAACAAAGGCTTTAAAGTATCCCCAATAGGCTCAAAATTGCGTCATATGTCGGAGAGGGTTAAGATCTCCAGTGGTTTTCTTCTAAGATAGGTTCCCAAGAAATACTATCATGGAAGTTTTACGAAGAAGACAACTAAAGATGACATTAGAGTTGTGTCGAAACCTCTGGCCTAACAAATAAATATGGAACTATTAATGTCTTTTATTCTTCTATTATATTTTACTAAAGCGCTATTTCCACATAGCGATTTTGATAAGTTCTTTTGTCTTTATATTGTGTTGTCCCTGTTTTGGTTTGTTTGTTTTTTTAAGTTTTATATTATAATCCCTGCTGAAGATCCAGTTCTTAAGAAATACTCCTAATCTCATATTTTGTTAAACTACCGGTACAGAACTTCATTCCAATTACCTGATCGCGAAGTTTAACACCAGTGCGGAAAAAGATGGTCTCCTTGGCGTTGTAGATGAGGCAATTGTCAATCATGAGCTCAAAGTCATTAGTAAACTGGTCCAAGTCCCGGTACTGATGGGCCTGGGCTTTCTGTCTCATGGTCAACAGATCCATCGGGTGCTTCACTACATCCAGGTAATCATGGACCTGGAAAAATAAATCAGCACTTGTCAGGGGTATTTTTTTTTAATTTTAGAACTTTTATCAGTGAATGATATCTTCATACAAACCTATATGCATAAATTGATGTTGTACTGAAAGGGCTACATTATATTAGCCAAGAATACAGTATATACTGTATAAGCCCTTCTCAATATTCATATACACACATGATTTTTTAAGCCAAATTAACAGTTCTTGGTCAGTTTTAATATAAGCCCATAACCATATCATATATAATCCTCATCGCTCAATTTCCAAAGCAGGAAACAACCTCCAAAGTTAACCAGCAGTGCATTCCGTTGACAGCAAGAAAATAAATATTTCGTCAAAATATTTTACTAGGCGAACGGAACATTGCTTCCTCACTCGACTCGCTCTGCTAGGCTAGCTAAGCGAGCAGCCGAGAAAGGTTGATAGCTTGACGTAGCAGAGCGAGCAATGACGGTGTGAATGATTGTTTTTGCCCTATATCCACATTGACTGGCCTCATTTCATAATTAATAGCATTAAAATGAAATAACAATGTCCAGTAGTAATTATCTTTTTTATTAAAATAATCATTTGACATGAGGCCCATCCCTCCAGAATATTGCTACCAATAATTTATGTCTACACCGCACTACACTCAATTACGAAGTCCATTTTCTTCCTATGTGTATATACCGGTAATTACAGGTGGCTTCACCATTGCTTCATTAGCTTAGTACAGTAAAACCCCTCCCATCCGGTGCTCTCAGATCTGGAAACCCAAGAGAAGACAGGCATTTCGATCCAGACTCATGTTTCAGCCAATCAGACTTGTCTGGATGGCTTGGGAAAAATGTAAGTCAATCCGGAAACGAACGAGACGAATACAAGTTTCCATATTATCATGTTTTCTCCACTAACCAACTTTACTCCTAAATTCGATTAATGAAATTAACAAACACATATGGCAGTCCGGAGATTCGAACCCAGACTTGTATGTCAGCCATCCGGATTTTTCTGAATGGCTGAAACCTAAGTCTGGTTGTCTAAGTTAGATATCCGGACTCATGTTTCAACCATCTGGATTTGTCTGGATGGCTGAAACCTAAGTCTGGTTGATTAAGTTAGATATCCGGACTCATGTTTCAGCCATCCGGATATGTCTGGATGGCTGAATATATGTCCGGACTTTCGGCAGATCCGGACTTTTGGCAGATCCAGACAGGGCTCTCCCCCAATTAGTCTGGATGGGCGAGGTTTTACTGTATACAGTAAACCCTTCATGCTCGCGGGTTTCAGGCTCGCGGATTTGATTACTCACGGTTTTTCAACCCTTGGGATAAATAATAATAGGGGTACGATTTTACCTACAGGACACCCATTTGACAGGTACCACCAAGGATTTAATACATATTTGTTTTCGGTTTTCACGCATCCAACACCAAGCTACACCCTTTTACATACATGCATACATAACATTTTAAGACTGGAGTGTTCCACACATAAATGCAGTTTCAGTCTCTTGTCCTAATGGCGGCGTTCCAGGCAACCCTGTTAAGGGCTGCTACACTTGTCAAGTTCTTGGATTTGAGATCGGCCCGTATAGTCCGATCCCAGGTCTTCCTCGGTCCACCCCTTGGTGCAGCTCCCTCCACAATCACAGACCTGCATTTTTTCACCCAATTTTGTTCATCCATTCTTGCCACATGTCCATACCATCCCAGTCTACTTGTACGCATCACCTCGCTAATACTCTTTCTGGTGTACGAAACACTAAAAAGACAATGGGGACACTTTAATATTAATAATATGAGACGAAATATAAAGAGAACTCTGTTGCGTTCGTAGAAGTAGCAGCGTCGCTTTGTTTACTTTACGCTCGAAGTTAGCCTAGCATACTTCCCCCCACCCGCCTTGTTTACCCGCTTTCGTCGGTACAGTGCAGTGCTATTGATTTCGTATATCTCGTCAACATGGCCAACAATCGTAAATCTGGTCAGCCTCAATCAAGCGGGAAAGGAACAAAGAAGACCAAAAAGCACATGAAAGTGATGACTTTAGAGGAGAAGGGTGAATTGATCAAGAAAATAAAGGGTGGCATGTCGTACGCTGCATCATCTGACCTAGCCAAGATGAACTCGATGACCCTTCCCCCCTCTCCCCTGCTGCCAACGTGGACGACTCTCAATAAACATCGCACATCTATCATAATGTCTATCAGTATGTAGTCGATTCCGAATCAATAAGGGAGTTTGAAAGTAATCTTGATAAAGCATGGGGAAGACAAGATTTGAAGTTTGATTATAAAGCAAAAATACAGAATAGTAAAAATGTTGTGTCTGCTACCGCCGCCGCCAACACCGTGAACGACCGCAGCAGTGCAAGTACTGGTACTGAGCTGGATACACAGGCCTAGTTTGCCTTTTTCCAGAGGATCTACTTTAAGAAACTGTAAGATAATTCATCATTCTTTTCTTTATTTGTATTTTAACTACATTACTTACCTTAATTTCTTTGTTTGTGCTCTACTATTCATTATAATTAATCATTAAGCTGCTATGTACCAGGGGGGAGGATTATGGCCTAGGAATACGCCTTTACAACAACAACAAAACACTCGTAAGTATCGATCGGTAACGATTGTTTACATTTATACAGTACTGTACCCAATTACTAATCTTTAACCCTCCGGATCCGGGGGGCCCTCATATGAGGCGGTTCGCTGTGTCCGGGGCCATTTTCGTAGTCAAGCTTCATAATTCAGTAGCTACTGATTGAGACCACCTAGAGCAGTCAGGTTTTTTGCAAATTGTAGAACATCTTGTTGTCTGTAGACTGCCGTTGAGATGACATCGCTATGACGCGTGGTTTTGCCGAGTTATGATGATTTTAGCGGCGATTTTTACCTCATATGAGGCCTCCCGGACTCCTAACCAAAATAAGTTTTGCCTCATATGAGGCCTCCCGGATCCCAAGGGTTAATACACCTGTAATATACAATCTATACTATTTTGTGTTATTTGCATCCATTATCATTATCATTATCATTCAAGCAACACAATCCATTTTCTTTATACCGTAAGCCTATTTTTGGGGCGGGAGGGGTAACTAATGTCATACTCGCGGATTTACGATACTCGCGGGTGTCTCTGTTCCCTAACCCCCGCAAGCATGAAGGGTTTACTGTACTATAATATGAAAGCAACAATAAAGTCAATACCTATCCACAGAATAATTGTGAATAGTATTTATATTGGACAATACCGTCCCAGGCCATCAAGGTACACTCTCAATTCAACAGGCCACCAGACTGAATATTATGTCAAAAAATAAAACATTTAAATGTATTCTGAGTCTGTGTGTGAATGGTTGGATGGTTTGAACAGGCCTGCTGGGAGATTTGTATTAAGTGTGAAGCCACTCAATCTTGTCTGTGTGGTACTGAGACTTGACATAACGAAATGACGTATGACAACCTTTACGATATACAGTAATAGAAATATAAAGATATAACCTGTAAGTTGTGTCACTATTAAAGATATTCTAGTGATTTATGACAGTTGGCAACATTATCGAAGTGGCGCCTTTAGAATTGTATATATCAATATGTGTAAAGGAATGTAAATTTTGAACATACATTATACAGTCAGGTCTCGATATACACACGTTTCGTAAACATAGATTCGTTTGGACACGGTAACCCCAAAAATTCCAAGGTCGGCCACACACAGAATTTTTGTGTATACACTCGACCCTCCATTTAACGGACAAATGCGTGCAAGCACCTGTCCGTTCCTGCTAAATGTCCGTTGCTGCTAAATACTGTCCAGTCCGGATGTAATCCGGAAATTCCTTGAGAAAAATTCGGTGTTGAGTACAGGTGTCCGGATCGTGACATTTAACTGTTATGCATCCTTTTTTTTACTGTACCTGAAATAAATCCTGGTAATCCCTTGTGCTACACCCTATTAATAATGCAAAACTAAAAACTATTGAACACACTTAAAAGTGTATATTATTTGGTCTCTATATAATCTGTGAATCATTTCCGATATGATAGAATTAAAGATTTTATTTTCCACCAACTCATAATCAGCAAAAACGACACAAATGTCAATTAAAAACATGTTATAATATTTCCCCATCATTTTGTGTATACCGTGGGAACAAAAAAAACAAAAATCTATCAAACGTAAATCTCCCGTCTGGGAAGCTCGGCGCATAGACGGAGGGGAGGGTTGAAATATTTTGTTGACTATCTCATTTATTATTTATCTATGTGCTGGAAGGATATTATATTTTTCAATTCCATCACATTAGAAATTATTCAAAGATTACAAAAAGTCCAAATAAGACATAGTTATGTTAATGTATAAGGGATTTAGGTAGATGAATTAGAGAGATAGATAGATAGAAAGAGTGTGTATATCGAGGGAAAAAACAACACGAAAAATCTATCAAACGTAAATCTTCCGTCTCGGAAGCTCAGCGTCTAGACTGAGGGGAGGGTTGAACTATTTTTTTGACTATCTTATTTATTATTTATCTATGTGCTGGAAGCATATTATATTTTTCAATTCCATCACATTAGAAATTATTCAAAGATTACAAAAAGTCCAAATAAGACATAGTTATGTTAATGTATAAGGGATTTAGGTAGATGAATTAGAGAGATAGATAAATAGAAAGAGTGTGTATATCGAGGGAAAAAAACAAAACAAAAAATCTATCAAACGTAAATCTTCCGTCTCTGCTGGCACGGAGGGGAGAGTTGAAATATTTTGTTGACTATCTTATTTATTATTTATCTATGTGCTGGAAGGATATTATATTTTTCAATTCCATCATATTAGAAATGATTCAAAGATTACAAAAAGTCCAAATAAGACATAGTTATGTTAATGTATAAGGGATTTAGGTAGGTGCATTAGAGAGATAAATAGATAGAGCAACGGACTTTGCTCCAACTTTTTTATAGCAACGGACTATGTCCGTTGCTGGGTCCATTGTCCGGCCTACATTTTTTGACCGTTATTGCCGATATCCGTTAAATCGGAATCCGTTAAATGGAGGTTAGAGTGTATATGCAGACATTTGCGATTGAAAAAAGACCAAAAACATTGTAACCTCGGTGACCCTCTAGAAAACAGAGACCGCTAGTTATTTGTGTACTTTTCTCATTATCATTTCTCCTGTCATCTGCTTTCTCTCTCTATTACTTATATTTTTATCGATTGTGTATATTTCTATCTCCCTTATTATCGATGATGCTGTGGATCAGATTTTTGCAGTAAGACAGCTATGCGAGAAGTATTTAGAGAAGCATAAGGAGATGTATTGGGCTTTTATAGATTTGGAAAAAGCGTATGATCGTGTGGATCGTGAAGCAATGTGGAAGGTGTTAAGGATTTATGAAATTGGAGGATATTTGTTGGAAGCAGTTAAGAGTTTTTATGGGAGCAGAGCATGTGTTAGAGTAGGAAATGGTGAGTTGAGTGAATGGTTTGAGGTAAAGGTAGGTTTGCGACAGGGTTGTGTATTGTCACTATGGCTGTTTAATATGTTTATGGATGGTGTGGTGAGGGAGGTGAAAATGAGAACTATGGGAAGAGGATTGGGTTTAGTAGGAAAGAATGGTAGAGATTGGGAGTTGAATCAGTTGTTGTTCGCTGATGACACAGCGTTGGTGGCGGATTCTGAGGAGAAATTGCAGCGGGTAGTCAAAGAGTTTGGAGTGGTTTGCGGGAGGAGGAAACTGAAGGTGAATGTCAATAAAAGTAAAGTAATGGTGTGTAATAGGGGTGATCGTAGGGTGAATCTAGATGTGAGGCTGGATGGGGAAATATTGGAACAAGTAGTGTTTTAAATATCTAGGAGGATCGATAAGCAGGAGTGGAGGTATGGAAATGGAGGTAAAACAGAGTGTGTGAAGGAAGGAAGGTTTTCGGAGCAATGGGATGTATGTGGAAGACGAGAAATCTCGGAATGAAAGTAAAAAGTGCAATGTATCAAGGAATTGTTGTGCCAACAGTGATATATGGGGCTGAGACATGGGCTCTGAAGAAAAAGGAAAGAAGAAAGCTGGATGTGATGGAGATGAGCTGCTTGAGGAGTATGTGTGGAGTTACCCGTAGAGACGGATTGAGGAATGAAGAGATATGTAGGAGAGTGGGGCAACAGGAACATTTGTCAGCCAGAGTGGACAGAAGGGTGCTGAGCTGGCATGGTCATGTTGAACGAATGGGAGATGAAAGGCTTACAAAGAGAATATTTGAGTCAGATACAAGAGGAGATAGAAGGGCAGGAAGACCCCCATTGAGATGGAGAGACTGTGTAAGACAAGGTTTGGATGATAGAGGAAAGACTATAGATCAGGCAAAGGAAGTGGTAATAAACAGGAATGAATGGAGAATGCTTGTGAATAGTTCAGTGAACACGTGGTCATTTGGGGGAAGGGGTCGGGCGCAAGTTGGACTAGATAATAGTCCATCAGGCGCCTGGCCCGGGGAGACGATTAATATGAAGGGTGCGCCTGGAAGTATGGTGGGCGGGCTTGTGGCTTTGGCTCCGCTGCATGTCTGCCTGCCGAGATCGGAGCCTCTACGGGTGGTCGGGGGCCGGGGGAGTGCTGGAGCGACCTTGGTGACCCTGGTCTCTGGGTATTCTCCTGGGTGACCTAGATGTGTGTGAATTTTGTGTTTTGTCTGTATTTGTTCGTTGTTTTGTCTTGTGTTTTGTGTTTTCCTGTTCTTGCTCTGTCCTT
>CM064550.1:22713114-22720614 GCA_032716605.1 Paralithodes platypus
GGAAAAACACAGATAAAACAAAAGGGTCCATGTGCCTAAAGGCATCCTCCATTCATAAAATGTTTGTAACAACTGGATTTAAACATTTGTAGATTGTAAGTTTGTGGAAAGCAATTCGAGGGAAGTGAATTCCAAAGAGTAGTAGCTCTGGGGATAAATGAATTCTGATAAGCAGAAGTTCTGCATTGTGGAGGAGAAAGTGTAAATTCATGGGCGCTCTCAGCTGCCCTAGTTCTACGGGGAAAGATGTGGAGAGGCGGCACAATTGAAGCAAGTTCCTCGGAACAATTGCTGTGAAAATATCTGTAGAATAATGCAAGGGATGCAACGTTTCTTCGTATGGATAATGTAGGAAGGTTCTGTGTGATTGCAGGGTTATTGATTAATCTAATAGCTTTATTTTGAATTTTGTCCAACTGCCTCAATGCAACCACTCCACTTCCACCCCACAGAGGTGAACAGTAATCCATCTCAGAACGCACATGACTTTTATATATCACGGCCAACTGCTCGTCAGTGAAGAATTCTCGAACTCTGTACTGGAGTCCCAGTTTTTTAGAGGCATTCTTAGCAATGCTTCTAACATAATGTGTCCAGCTCAAGTTAGTAGTTAATGTTACACCGAGAATGTCAATACTAGGGGAAGTGGGAATATTTACATCATTAAAAAATATATGGGAGTCAGTGAGATTCTGTCGGTTAGAAAATTGAATGTACTTGGTTTTCTGTGCATTAAAGGAAACTAGATTCTTTTGTCCCCATCAATCAATTCTAGAAAGGTCTTGGTTCAGAGAAATTGCAGTGTTTATTTTTGAATTTATAAGATCGGGTTGGGTGAAAGAATTGGTAAATGTGAAGGAACTGTGGAGTGTTGAGTCATCTGCGTAGGAATGTATTGGATTATGAGTGGTAGATATGAGATCATTGATATGAATGAGGAACAGAATTGGGGCCAAAACTGATCCCTGGGGAACACCAGCATTTATTGAGTGAAATTGAGAATAAAGGTCATCTACCATTACACATATTTTTCTGTTATTAAGATAAGAAGAAATTAGTGGAACTAATGATGCAAGGCCGTAGTGTGACATCTTCGACACTAAGGATTGATGCCAGACTCTATCAAATGCCTTTGATATATCCAGTGCTATTGTATGTGTTTCACCATGTTGGTCTGTAGCTTGGTTGATTTGATGCGTAAGAAGGCAAAGCATGTCTGCAGCTGATCGACATCGTCTAAAACCATATTGCCTATCACTGATTAATTTATTATTCTCAAGATGCTTAATTATGTGATTATTTAATATAATTCAAAGACTTTACCAAGAGTGGAAGTTATAGCTATTGGTCTGTAGTTTGATGGATCTGAAGAGGCACCTTTTTTAGGAACTGGATGGATGTTTGCTTCTTTCCAGGGTACTGGGAAGCATGAGGTATGCGTACACAGACGGAATTTTTTTGCCAATACAGGAGCGAGCACCAAGGAGCAATTCTTAAGTAATATTGGAGGAATTTCATCTGGACCAGGAGCCTTATCTACCGAGAGATTCTGCAAAATAGTTTTGACATGTCTGGTGTGGATCTTAAGTGAGGGAATTTCAGGCGAATTAAAATTAAGTACAGGGACATCTTGATTTATTTCATCTAAGGTTGAGTTGGTGGAGAAAATATCCGCAAGAAGGTTAGCTTTACCTCGTGGGTCACTTACAAGATTGCCAGTCGGAGATTTTAATGGTGGAATGGATGAAGCAGTAGTGAAGTTGGATTTAAATGAGTTAAGAGTAGACCAAAATATTTTGTTATCATTTGGATTATTTAGAAATGTATTTGCCTGCTTGTGGAGAAAGTTTGATTTAGTTAGGTTTAATACAGTTTTGGCATGATTTCTGATGTTTCTAAAGTAATTTAAGGCTTCATGTGTTTTTGATTTTGTGTATGCATTGTAGGCTATTGCTTTTTGTTCAGTTACTCTAGCACAATTATGGTCAAACCATTTAGGTGAATTAGATCTTTTACTGTACTTTTGATGAGGAATAAAAGTTTCCATTCCAATTTTTACAAAATCTTGTATGTGGCTCAAGGTGGAGTGTGCATCATTAGAAAAGAAATAGGTCCAGGGAATATCAATAAAGAAACTTTGAAGACCCTCCCAGTCTGCGCTATCGTAATACCATTTAGTCACCAAAACAGGTTCAGAGTGGGAAGGTGTGGTAGGTGATAGACAGGTGGCCTGTGTCAGACAGTGATCAGAAGATCCAAGTGGGGACCTCACTGTAACATCATAATTTTCTGAATTGGTTGTTAAAAATAAGTCCAGTAGGTGGGAATTATGATTAGGATTATCTGGTACACGGGTGGGTTGGTTGACTAGTTGAGTGAGATTAAATGAGTCTGCAAATAGCTCACATTCAAGACCAGCATCATCAGTCCTGGCTGAATGAGTGAGCCATTCAACATTATGGACATTAAAATCACCCAACACAGTGATTTCAGAAGAAGCATTTAAGTTGAGGACACTGAGTTGTGAGGACAGAGAATCAAAAAGACTTTGCTCTGGAGGAGTATTTGGGGAACGGTAGATGCAACATATGTATTTAAATTTACCAGCAGAAATTAATTTGTATATAGAATAATCAAAATAGGGACAATTGAAACTAGTAACCTCCTCCAGGGCAATTTCAGATTTTGCGAAGCAACATACACCTCCTTTAGGTCTGAAATTTTGGAGCAGTTGATAACCTGGAAAATTAAATCTAGACGTGTCAGATGTGGATGTTACTTGAGTCTCTGTCAAAAAAGGAGAGTAGGGGATTCTGCTTGAAGAAATTGGTGTACAGAATTGATGTTAGAGTGAAGTCCCCTTATATTGCTAAAGAAAAGCTGCACCGACGAGCAGCTTTGGGACGTTGCAATGCTCTTGACACAGTCGCATGATGACGACCGGGAGGGCCCTGTGTCAATGACCCAACCCTGCCGGGGGTGGATATCCGAGGGACCACCAGGTTTGCTCTTAACAATTGTACTGCCATATTTATTGGGTAAGGTGTATGGTGTTACATGTATGATATGTAGTGGGAAGAGTAGTGTTTTATGGATAGAGGATAGCAATGTAGGGCAATGTCGTGAAGTTGGATGTGTATGTTATATAAAGAGGGTTTTCCTGATACCCCTGATGTGTGAGGCAGAAAGATATGTATCCAGCTACCAAGCCTGGGAGAGAAAATGGAATTCAGGCTATTCCCTGAGTCTCCCGAAACCTTGGCGGTAGTACTTCCCTGGGCGGGGCTGCCTACCCCTACTACCTACAATATATATCTATGATTAAAATATATAGTATATATATATATATATATATATAGATATATATATATAAATAAATATTATATATATATATATATATATATTATATTTTATATATAGAATATAATATACTGATATTATATATATATATATATATATATATATATATATATTATATATATATATATATATATATATAATATATATATATATATATATCATTCGTATTTATATTTATCTAATATGCCCCCTCCCCATATACCCCACTCCCCCCATATAATCTTTATGTATTTATCTATGTTATGCCCCCTCCCCCATATACCCACTCCATATAATCTATGTATTTATCTATGTTATGCCCCCTCCCCCTCCCTCCCCCCCCCCCATTATACCCTCCCCCTCCCTCCCCCCCCCCATTATACCCTCCCCCCCAATTAACTCCCTCCCCTCCCCCCCCCTCCCTCCCTCCCCCTCCCCCCATATATATATATAATATATATTATATATATATATATATATATTGTATATATATATATATTTATTTATTTTTTTTTTTTTGGGTGGGGAGGGTTATTTTTTTTGTTTTTTTCTAATTGTAGATTGATATTAATATTATATATATATATATATATATTATATATATTATGTATTTATCTAAGTTATGCCCCCTCCCCCATATATCCCTCCCCCCATATAATCTTATGTATTATCTATTTATTCCATATACCCACTCCCCCCATATAATCTCTGTATTTATCTATTTATGCCCTCCCTCCCTCCCCCCCCTCTTATATATACCCCCTCCCTCCCCCATTATACCCATACCTCCCTCCCCTCACCCCCATCATCCCTCCCCCTCCCCCTCCCCTCCCCCTCCCCCTCCCCCCATATATATATATATATATATATATATATTTTTTATTTTTTTTATTTTTTTTATTTTTATTTATTTTTTATTTATTTTTTGGTATTTATTTAGTCTAATTGTATAATAATATATATATATATATATATATATTATATATATCATTCGTATTTTATGTATTTATCTATGTTATGCCCCCTCCCCCATATACCCCACTCCATATAATCTTTATGTATTTATCTATGTATGCCCCCTCCCCCTCCCTCATTATACCCCCTCCCCCTCCCCCCCATTATCCCCTCCCTCCCCCATTATACCTCCCTCCCCTCCCCCCCCTCCCCCCTCCCCCTCCCCCTCCCCCTCCCCCTCTCTTTATATATATATATATATATATATATATTTGTTTTTTTGTTTTTTTTGGGGGGGTGATTTTTTTTTTTTTTTTTTCTAATTGTAGATTGATATAATATATATATATATATATATATATATATATATATAATATATATATATATCATTCGTATTTATGTATTTATCTAAGTTATGCCCTCTCCCCCTCCCTCCCCCATATCTATGTTATGCCCCCTCCCCATATACCCCCTCCCCCCATATAATTTATGTATTTATCTATAATGCCCCCTCCCATATACCCCACTCCATATTATGTATTTATCTGTTATGCCCCCTCCCCCCCCTCCCTCCCCCCATATACCCCCTCCCCCCCCTCCCCCCCCCATTATCCCCCCCTCCCTCCCCCATTATACTCCCTCCCCCCCCCCCCCCCCCCCCCTCCTCCTCCCTCCCCCTCCCCCTCCACCTCCCCCCATATATATATAATATATATATTTTTTTTTTTTTTTTTTTTTTTTGGGGCGTGGGGAGGGTTTTTTTTTTTTTTTTTTTGTTCTAATTGTAGATTGATATATATATATATATATATATTTATATATTCGTATTTATGTATTATCTAAGTTATGCCCCTCCCTCCCCCATTATACCCCCTCCCCCCATATAATCTATTTATATATTTATCTATATTATACCCCCTCCCCCCCTCCATTATACCCCCCCCCTCCTCCCTTTACCTCCCTCCCCCCCCCCTCCCCCCCTCACCTCCCTCCACCTCCCCCTCCCCCTCCCCCCTATATATATATATATATATATATATATTTTTTTTTTTTTTTTTTTTTTTTTTTTGGGTAGGGTTATTTTTATTTTTATTTTATTTGTATTTTTTAATGTAGATATAATATATATTATATATATAATCATTCGTATTTATGTATTTATCTAAGTTATGCCCCTCCCTCCCCCATTATACACCCTCCCCCTCTTCCCCCATTATACCCCTATATATATCTTTATATTTATCTGTTGCCCCCTCCCCCATATACCCCCTCCATATAATCTTTATGTACTGTTATGCTCCCCCTCCCCCCCCCCCCCATTATACCCCCCCTCCCCCCCCCTCCCTCATTATACCCCCCCCCTCCCCCATTATACCCCTCCCCCCCCCCCCCTCCCTCCTCCCCCCCCCCTCCCCCTCGCCCCCATATATATATATATATATATATTTTTTTTTTTTTTTTTTTTTGTGGGTGGGAGGGTTATTTTTTATTTTTATTTTATTTTTATTTTTTAGTAATTGTCTATGTATATATATATATATATATATCAATATATATATATATATATATATATATATATAGATATATATATATATATATATATATATATATATATATATGTATTATCTTCATGTATTTATCTGCCCCTCCCTCCCCCATTATACACCCTCCCCCCTTCCCCCATTATATCTATATATATATATAATATCATTTGTATTTATGTATTTATCTGTTTTGCCCCCTCCCCCCCCCACTCCATGTATATCTGTTATGCCCCTCTCCCCTCCCCCCCTTCCCTCCCATTATACCCCCTCCTCCCCCCCCCATACCCCCCTCCCTCCCCCATTATACCTCCTCCCCTCCCCCCCTCCCTCCCTCCCCCCCCCCTCCCCCCCCCCCCATATATATATATATATAAATGTTTTTTTATTTTTTTTTTTTTTTTTGGGTGGGGGGTTATTTTTTATTTATTTTATTTTATTTCTAATTGTATTGATATAATATATAATATATATATATATTATAGATATATATATATATATCATTCGTATTTATGTATTTATCTAAGTTATGCCCCCTCCCTCCATTATACACCCTCCCCCTCTTCCCCCATTATACCCCCCTCCCCCCATATATATTATAATCATTCGTTTGATGTTATCTGTATGCCTCCCCCCTCCCCCTCCCTCCCCATTATACCCCCCTCCCCCTCCCTCCCCATTATACCCCCTCCCTCCCCCATTATATATACCTCCCTCCCCTCCCCCCCTCCCCCCCCCCTCCCTCCCTCCCCCCCCCTCCCCCTCCCCCCCCATATATATATATATATATATATTTTTTTTTTTTTTTTTTTTTTTTTTTTTTATTATTTTTTTATTTTTTTTGTATTTATTATATATATATTATATATATATATATATATATATATATCATTCGTATTTATGTATTTATCTAAGTTATGCCCCCTCCCTCCCCCATTATACACCCTCCCCCTCTTCCCCCATTATTATATATCTATATATATATCGTATTATGTATTTATCTGTATGATCCCTCCATTATACCCCCTCCCCCTCTCCCTCCTTATACCACCCCTCCCCCCTCCCCCTCCCCTCCCATACTCATCCCTCCCTCCCTCCTCCCCCTCCCTCCCCCCATATATATATATATATATTTTTTTTTTTTTTTTTTGGGTGAGGGTTATTTTTTATTTTTATTTTATTTTCTAATTGTAGATTGATATAATTATATATATATATATTTATATATTCTTTAATACATATTATATTTCGTATTTATTATTCAAATTATCTCTGATGATTTTTCGCTTGTAATTATCAAAATTCATGGTGGTACATTACATTTTTATGATACAGGTATACGACCCACTCCCATTATCAAGTTGATATATTTTATAGATATCCCTCTCTATTATACCCTTCCCCCCCCATTATTTATATTTCTGATTCCGTGTTCCCCTAAGTTCCCTCCCTATACCTGCGTCTCCCATATTATTGTATATTTTTGGCAGAAGGGGATCTGAAGGTATTTTTTTTTTTATTTTATGTAAGGCTTGGATATATATTATATATAATCTCCTTTATTATCTTTATATATTTATATTCTCTAACTCGTTGCGTGTATTTTATATATGTCTTTGATGCCCCCTGAATATTAACCCTCCTCCCATACCATATATAAATATAC
>CM064550.1:22725614-22753114 GCA_032716605.1 Paralithodes platypus
TAACGGAGTCCCTGCAAGGCATGGGTTACAAGTTGTTCATGAACAACTTTTACAACTCAGTTGACCTGTGCCACCACATGCTCACACACCACCAGATCTATGTGTGTGGCACCCTGAGGCTTGCACGAGGGGCTCCGAAGCGGTTGCGCGACATTGCCCATGCATCGACACTGGAAGACGATGCAATTGAGGCGATGAACAACGGCACAACCCTAGTGATGCTTTGGAAAGACAAACGGATTGTCAACATGGTGTCCACCTTCCACGACCAGAGCACCATTCCAAAGCAGTCATTTGTCAAGAAGAAGGTACAAGGCAGGTGGCAGCGGACTCGGAAGAACATCATGAAGCCCGTTTGTGTTGACGACTACAACCGCCACATGGGTGGGGTGGATCATTTCGATCAGATGATCCAGTATTACCCCATCCAGCGAAGAACGGTCAAATGGACGAAGAAGATCGTATTCTACTTCATCCAAATGGCCCTCTTCAATGCCTTCGTACTCTTCAAGAAGTGCAACCCCCGCAGGAAGATGAATATGCTGGCGTTCCAGGAAAGCGTAGTCCGTTCCTTGTTGCACTTCAACCCTGCAGAGTGGCCTTTGTCGGGGAGACGCATCCGGCGTGCACAGGATTTGCCAGAAGGTCAGTACGAGCCATGCACCCGTCTCAGGCGAGACAGGCGGCGTCGGCGGCAATCCTCCGGAAGCTCAGCTGGGTCGCCCCCACCGGACGACAATCCAGACTCCCCAGCCGCTCCTGCTGATGATCCTGGCACTCCTCCTGGTGCTCCTGCTGCTGGTGGAGGCGTTGGAGGAGCACTCTTTCATGACCCCCCCCCCCTCACCAGGTCCAGATGCTGCTGCTGCTGCTGTTGCCGTCGGGGGAGGACTCGCTGAGAATGCACCCCAGGCGGCACCAGTATCGGACTCGGACGATGCTACTGATGATGAGGAGGAAGTGGATGACCTACCACTTGACCCCCCCGCACCAGTAGTACCGGCTGCTGCTGCTGGTGGCGCTCGGGCAGCACCCCTCATGGATGCCGACTGGGTTCCACTAGTAATGGACGTTCAAGCTAGGGATCAGGCACCAAGAGGCCGTCGGATAGGTCCTCGAAGAGGACTGGGTTCCAGGCCACGTCCTGTTGTACTGGAACATGACCGGTACAACAGGAACTTGGAACACATTCTCGGACGATCCCATACGGAAAGCGAAAGCGGTGCCGTGTGTGTTATAGGAGCCAAATTCGCAAGGACACGAGCTTTCGCTGCAGGTCTTGCCTCGTTAGCCTCTGCATCGATGTCAATGGTTGCTTTAACAAGTACCATCAATGTCCTATAGCCAGGATCTTTGCACGATTCATTCATTAATTTATGCATTCTCGTATTCACCTTCATTATTCCTTTCCAATCACTATCACCCATTCATTCATTCAGTCTTTATGCATTCTTCCATTCACCTTCATCACCCTTTCATTCAGTCATTCAATCATTCAATAATTCATTCATTCATTCAATCATCACTTCCGAGGTTTGGGGCCCACTTTCATTCACCCACCTTCATTCACCCATCATCATCATCATCATCATCATCATCATCATCAATAATTCACCTTCATCACCCTTGCATTCATCTTCATCACCCTGTCATTCAGTCATTCAATCATTCAATAATTCATTCATTCATTCAATCATCACTTCCGAGGTTCGGGGCCCACCTTTATTCACCCACCTTCATTCACCCATCATCATCATCATCATCATCATCATCAATAATTCACCTTCATCACCCTTTCATTCAGTCATTCAATCATTCAATAATTCATTCATTCATTCAATCATCACTTCCAAGGTTCGGGGCCCACCTTCATTCACCCATCATCATAAAAAAAAAAAAAAACAAAAAAAAACAAACACACAATTCAATTTCTACTACATTTTGCACTACAGTGGATATAGGCCTCCTGGGGAAACCACTCTAAAAAAATAACGAGTCCAGTGCAGTACCTCTTTGGGTGGCTTGGAAATTTGCACATATTTCTATGGTTTGACACCATATATATATATATATATATATATATATATATATATATATATATATATATATATATATATATATATATTTATATATATTATATATATAAATATATCCACACACATACATTACCATTACCATTTACCAATCTTTATATTTTGTTTGACACCTTGTGTATATATATATATATATATATATATATATATATATATATACATTACTTTCTTTTATTTACATGTACAATATAATTATTTCTGAATATATTACCTGAAGATAACCTGGCTTTCTTATTTTGTTTTTTCAGTGTCAACCCAGGAGCCATTTCCCTTCTCGTTGGAAAGGGTTGTGACACAATTCAATTTGCACTAGAGTGGATATAGGCCTCCTGGGGAAACCACTCTAAAAAAATAACGAGTCCAGTGCAGTACCTCTTTGGGTGGCTTGGAAATTTACACATATTTCTCTGGTTTGACACCATATATATATATATATATATATATATATATATATATATAGATATATATTATATATATATATATATATATATATATATATATATATATATATCCACACACACACACATTGATTTACCATTATTTTTTTGACACCTTGTATATATATATATATATATATATATATATATATATATATATATATATATATATATATATATATATATATATATATATATATATATATATATATATATATATATATATATATATACACACACAATCACACATTGATTTTAGCATTATTTATTTTGACACCTTGTATATATATATATATATATATCCACACACATACATTACCATTTACCATTCTTTATATTTTGTTTGACACCTTGTATATGTATATGTATATATATATACAGTACTTTATTTTATTTACGTGTACAATAGAATTATTTCTGAATTTATTACCTGAATATAACCTGGCTTTCTTATTTTGTTTTTTCAGTGTCAACCCAGGAGCCATTTCCCTTCTCGTTGGAAAGGGTTGTGGCCCTACCAGGTAAGTAAAATTGGCAACCTTCATGACTGACATGTCTTCTATGAACATTATACAATTATTGGCAACACAAATTATATAAAAGTGTTGTATATTGTGGCAAAGATATACAACTGTATAAACATTCTCATATATTTTCATAACAATAACAATGCATGGAAACAATTGCGCATAGCTCACGAACCATTTACGCTATATTATTTTTGTTTTCACCATTGGAAAGAGCACAATTTTCCGATTCCGGTGATATATACAGTTATATACGTATCCGACCAAATAACGCAACCACGAGGTGAGAAACAGCTCGGAACCCGGCTAGCATCGCCCGAACAGAGACTGGTGAAGCGTAAATATTCGCATTTTGGCTCTTCATTTCAAATATTCATAGCGCAAAAAGTATTTGTCCTAGGAACTTCTAGTTTGTTTTATACTCATCAGCATTATTTGCCGTATTCATTCAGCCTAAATTTAAAACCATACACTTCGTAGCAACGAAATAAATCGAAAATGTTATAAACCATATCAATCAAAATCATATATATTTTTTTCGGTCACTGCATGGAAACAATTGTGCATAGCTCGCGAACCAATTACGCTATATTATTTTTGTTTTCACCATTGGAAAGAGCACAATTTTCCGATTCCGGTGATATATACAGTTATATACATATCCGAGCAAATAACGCAACCACGAGGTGGGGAACAGCTCGGAACCCGGCTACCATCGCCGGAACAGAGATGGGTGAAGCGTAAATATTCGCATTTTGGCTCTTCATTTCAAATATTCATAGCGCAAAAAGTATTTGTCCTAGGAACTTCTAGTTTGTTTTATACTCATCAGCATTATTTGCCGTATTAACACAGCCTACATTTAAAACCATACACTTCGTAGCAACGAAATAAATCGAAAATGTTATAAACCATATAAATCAAAATCATATATTTTTTTTTTTCGGTCACTGCTTGAGAACTATTGAAGATAAACAATTTCTGTTTTCAGATTTGGAAAGAGGAGAAAAAATACTATTATTTGAGCAAAAAAAATATATGGTCATCACTCACAATTTAGAGCTAGGACGGTGTGAAGACAATTGCATGGGAAATAATTGTATTCCGGACTCATTTACACTTTCATATTTCGATTTATTTACATTTTTTTTTATTTTATCATGTACTATAAATATTCCTCTTTCCACTGATATATGATACATCACAATAAACAGCATTCTGGTGGATGGAAATCGCGAAAAATGTAAGGCTTCGACAACACTCATGAGCCAAATTCAAGACCCAAAATACTTGTCAAGTGCCTCCTTGGACTTACTGGAACATAATATGTATGAGGGAGTTAAACGAAGCATGACCTACCTATATGACACATTATACGAAACGTGACAGCGAGAGGCAGTACCAGTTACTCCCATTAATGTTAGGTCACTTCACTTGATCCTAAAGTTAAGAAAGTGGAGGATCTGATGGGAATGGATGGAGAGGTGCTTAGTCGGCCGTTGTCAAAGATACCCAGAGAGAGACTACCTGGTTGGGCTGCTCCGCCCAGAGAGGCAACTACCTGGCCAGGCTGCTCCACCGACAGTAGAGAGAGACTAACTGGCCAGGCTCCTGCGGCGACTCACCCACAAAAATTTAGGAGAGACAAAATTTAGGAGAGACTACCTGGTCGGGCTGCTCCCACCCAGAGAGATTTTTGTGGGATTATTTTAGGTGAGGCGTCTGACTGGGGGTGCGACACATTATACGAAGCATGACCTAGGACAGTAGACGACGCATGATTAAACGAAGCATGACCTACCTATACGACACATTATACGAAACGTGACAGCGAGAGGCAGTACCAGTTACTCCCATTATTTTTAGGTCACTTCACTTGATCCTAAAGTTAAGAAAGTGGAGGATCTGATGGGAAGGGATGGAGAGGTGCTTAGTCGGCCGTTGTCAAAGATACCCAGAGAGAGACTACCTGGTCGGGCTGCTCCGCCCAGAGAGGCGACTACCTGGCCGGGCTGCTCCACCGACAGTAGAGAGACTAACTGGCCGGGCTCCTGCGGCGACTCACCCTCAAAAATTTAGGAGAGACAAAATTTAGGAGAGACTACCTGGTCGGGCTGCTCCCACCCAGAGAGATTTTTGTGGGATTATTTTTGGTGAGGCGTCTGACTGGGGGTGCGACACATTATACGAAGCATGACCTAGGACAGTAGACGACGCATGATTAAACGAAGCATGACCTACCTATACGACACATTATACGGAAAGTGACAGCGAGAGGCAGTACCAGTTACTCCCATTAATTTTAGGTCACTTCACTTGATCCTAAAGTTAAGAAAGTGGAGGATCTGATGGGAAGGGATGGAGAGGTGCTTAGTCGGCCGTTGTCAAAGATACCCAGAGAGAGACTACCTGGTCGGGCTGCTCCGCCCAGAGAGGCGACTACCTGGCCGGGCTGCTCCACCGACAGTAGAGAGAGTCTAACTGGCCGGGCTCCTGCGACGACTCACCCACAAAAATTTAGGAGAGACAAAATTTAGGAGAGACTACCTGGTCGGGCTGCTCCCACCCAGAGAAATGTTTGTGGGATTATTTTTGGTGAGGCGTCTGACTGGGGGTGCGACACATTATACGAAGCATGACCTAGGACAGTAGACGACGCATGATTAAACGAAGCATGACCTACCTATACGACACATTATACGAAACGTGACAGCGAGAGGCAGTACCAGTTACTCATATTAATTTTAGGTCACTTCACTTGATCCTAAAGTTAAGAAAGTGGAGGATCTGATGGGAAGGGATGGAGAGGTGCTTAGTCGGCCGTTGTCAAAGATACCCAGAGAGAGACTACCTGGTCGGGCTGCTCCGCCCAGAGAGGCGACTACCTGGCCGGGCTGCTCCACCGACAGTAGAGAGAGACTAACTGGCCGGGCTCCTGCGGCGACTCACCCACAAAAATGTAGGACCTTCGTTGGGTTGTTTTTGAGTTCCGATTGAGTAGTTTGTAGGTCACACTTCTCCCTTATATATTTTGCCATTTTCCCCTCCCAATGTCTTCCATATGGCAAAATTTAGCGAGGTCATGAGGTTTCCAACCGTGTCTAAGTGGAAGTGCGAGCTCGGGGTTGTCACTAGGTTCTCGCACCACGTCTTCAATTGCTTGTACCAAACTTGGACCAGCGGTGTCTGAGTTCGATGTGTTAGGTCTTTGTACCTGGACCATAGACCCTGAACTTGATGACCCTAGCCTGTCTGAAAACAATGGCGAGTGAGATCTAGCACATCTCCGGCTTGGTTCCTGGCCCTTAAGTTCTTGGCCTCACTCATTCCAATCGACCAGTGGTTCGAAGCCATAGGTGTCAATACCTTCACTGGTTTGTTCTCTTTCAATGTCTTGATAAATTCACTTTGCCATCCGGTCGGTGACGAAGGGTGAGGAGAGCCCTGCAATCTAGAAGGGGAAGGAACAGTCTTGGGTATCTCTGAAACAATCTTCACCACCTCAAAGGCCGGCCAATAGTTCTTCTTGAAATCTTCCGTTCCATCTACTATCTGTCGTCCCTCACGAATTGCTTGGCTATATGCGTGCAAGCCAGCAATGTGATTACAAGCACCAGGATACTTGTGGTGTATCTGGTTCTGTGTTGGGCCAGAGGTGGACTTTATTGGGGCGAGCTGGAAGGCTGAAGCAGGTGTAGCACAAGTTCCCATTGTTGTTCAGGTGAGGGAGAGAGTGTGAGTTGCCGCCAAGTGAACTCATTGGGTCCTATGATGGGAGTGAAGTCTGTATGGATGGATGTTTCAATATAACCCGAATCAGGCCGATGGATAGTTGCCAAGTACAAGGAAGGTGAACTATGCAGCACAAATAAGAGTTGGCAACTTTACGCTTGGGCATTAGTATACGCCCACTTATTCCTCTTGGGAACATAGCTCTTGAATGTCTTTTCATGGATCTAGATGGATCCTCATTGCACTCTTCCTGGAAAAAAAAGAGGGATTTTTTTTACCCGAGAGCATGTTGCCAATAAAAATATAACAAAGGATTAGATGATATTTTCATCATTTCATTATAGTATAGGATATAACAATAAATAAAAAGTGTTTTTTAATTATTTTGTTCTCTTTTTTTAGAAAGTTAACTTTTTGGGACAATAATTATCGATGTCGGCTACGCGAGAAGTGGTTCAGAGAGCACACTAACTGGGTGAACGAACAACATTATTTTTCTCGGAAAAGCATGTGATTTTTCACACACAAATTTAGGCAATCTTCTGCACACCTTCCGAAACCGGCCCCGAGCGGGCCGGTGGATTAGCTGCGGTACTACGCATCTCTTAGGCGGGAGAATCCCGAGTCCAAGAAACTCCGGAATATCCCCTTGGCCCCGACCAACGGGATCGAGGCGCACTACGTGGACTTTGACGCGGTGGGGGTGAAGCTAGGCTTGTGTCGAGACCTGGGCGTCCCGCCGGGCGACCTGTGTTCGGCTCTGTATACAGGACCATATAATTATAACCCCGAAGCGGCAAAACAATATTGAACCTTACTGACATTGGGACGGCGAGTTGTTTGCCCGAAAGGGCTATATAAGGGAGAACAATTATTACCACTCTCACTCTATCTGCTGCTGCTGCCACCACCACAGAGGAGAATGAGGGATAGTGGTGATGAGAAGGCTTCCGAACCTACACCTACCAAAAGGACCATGGGTGTTGCACAAGAGAAAAAAGTTGATGGTGTTGTCGAAGAACAACAATTAGAATTGGAAGGCGGGGGGCTTAGGAGAGGTAGAGGCAGAACCAGAGGTAGAGGTAGAGGTAGAGGTAGAGTTGGCGGAGGAAGAAGCAGTGCCCGCTGCTATGACAGAGCGGTTACACGCTCCGCCTATAGACGCCTGATGCGCGACCAACAACAACAGCAACAACCACCGCCAACACCACACCACCCACCACCGCCAAAAGCACACACATGCCCACCACCGCCAACAGCACACCACCCACCCTCGTCGGCACCACCAGCCAACACCACACCATCCACCCCCACCGGCATCACCGACACCACAACAACCAACACCCGGACCAACCTTACCCCAGTACGTCACCATCGTCAAGAACGAATACTACGAACTCCTGTGGAAGTTTATACGACATAGCACTGCTTACGAACGCCTGTTTCAAGACAGGCCGAGGTTGATTGGTGTCTTGAAGAAGAACATGCGTATGCAGCCACATGAATTGATGTAAGAATTCATGTAATACAGAAATAAAGAATAGTGTAGGTCTGTATTATATTTCCTATCCTAGCTAGCTTTTTCGTGAAGGTCGTTGGATGTGTCGTTGGGTGTGTCGTTAGATCAGCCGTCATCGAGAAATGATGGAGAGTCGCTTTTCAAAATATTTAGCTTTCTCGAAGAGATTGTTTGTAATTTTTCCACGATTATTTTTTCACACACGCAAATTTAGACCCTCCCGAGAAAAAAAAAGTCCACGTCCAACTCCAGTTGAATAGCAGAATGTATTTTTGGTGAGTCGTCTGCCTGGGGTTGTCGGAGCTCTCGAGTCGAAGTATTTCCGATCGCTTATCAACAGTTATCGATTCAATATGCGAAGCATGACCTCGATGAACGATGCAATATGCGAAGCATGACCTCGATGAAGCATGACCTCGGTCAAATAAAAGGTCAATATGCTATGTTCTTTACTTTTCATGCAAGCTTACCACAATTTGGCATACTGTACGAAGCATTGGATGTACCATTGGATGTGTCGTTAAGGGTAAATTCCCGACGCCACCTGTTGAAAGCCAACATATGTATAGTCGATGCGCCGGGACATCGTGAAACCCGGTGGGCCAACTCCGTGGAGTGATTTCAATTTTCCTACACCGTCGGCTCAGAAGGGATATTAGGGGACATTTTGCCTATATTAGGAAGCAGTCTGAGGTAGCGGTCGAAAACAATTTTTTTTTTGGCCGAATGATGATCATTCATTATGAAAACCAAATGCGATGATGTACAGTTCGATGTATTTCCGATCGCTCCCAAAGCCCACCAACCCACGTTGGACAGCAGGTAAACGATTCACCAAAAATAAATTCTGCTATTCGACTTGTGTTGGCGGTGAACTTTTTTTTTTTTTCAGGCGGGTCTAAATGTTTGTGTGTGATAAATTTCGTGGGAAAATTACAAACATTTTGTTTTCTCGAAGAGGCTAGAACTATTTCGAAGAGTGACTCTCCATCATTTCTCGGTGACGACTGAGGAAATGTTCGAGGGCGTCTCAAAGGAAAATTTTACTCCCCAAAATATTCCGCTATTCAAAAAAGAGACTTCGCGGACTGAAGCATTCACTCTAACCCTTTGGCGGTATTTTGGCGAGCAAATAGCTTATCAAAATATATATATATATATATATATATATATATATATATATATATATATATATATATAACGGTCACCATTTTACAGTTTGACCACTTGAGGGGAAAAATAACATCACAAATGAATGCATTTTACTTTTCTACAACTTTGCGTGCGAATAATAATTATATAAATAATAATTTTGTTCTTTTTCCTTGAAAGCGAGATTTTTGGGACAATATTTTTCGATGTCGGGGCTTCGCCAGAAATGGTTCAGAGAATGTTTGCAGTCACTCGGGGATTTCATGAGCAGTGATGAGGGCTTTTCTAGAAAGCTAAATTTTTGGGACCACATTGCACGTGGTTTTTCGGACCAGCTGGCTATCTTTGCCAAGTGAGTTGTTGAATGCCTTTAACAGAGGTACTCCAAGTATGCGAGGTGCAGGCAAGCGCACCGCCGAAGAGCGCTCTGTTGCCCTCTCTGTTTCATCTACGTCTAAAGTGATGTCTGGCCGTCTCTCGGATGCAGTATCCGTAAAATGTTTGACATGCGGGCAGGCTCTGTTCATCCCTTCTGTTTCAACCCCCCAAAAGTACGCGTAAATGTTCTGGACGTCTCTTGGATGATGGAGGCGGATCCATGGAAAAGGGGGAGGGGGACGACATGTTTAAGCATCGAGCATTGCCATGTTGACAGACCTTCACTCTATTCATCACCCAGGGAGGCTTCACCACCCATCACCAAAGCAGTACCGATAATGACCGCGCCTTGACAGGATGCTGGATCACGCGATGGAGGCTCGGGTTCATGGAAAAGAAAGCGGGGGGACGACAAGGGACCAATGCGCCAAATAAGCATCATTATGTCATGACAGACCTTCACCTATGCATCCACCCCAGCATGCTTCTGCCATGAATGCTTCGTGTTACACCAGCGTGTCACCGATATGTGGGACCGCGCCTTGATACGACGTGTCAATGCATGAGATTGCATGGCTGTTTCGGAATGATGTAGATGGTAGTCGAGTCCGCGTCGGTTAATGGACCAATAAAGCGCTCGGAGAGGGGGGGGGATGAATGTGTAATATAGGAGGGGACGATGATAACGAGGACTGTCCCGACCATGTTTTGTCAAAACCCTTTCTAAAATTAGCATGGGAAACCCTTTTGTACATTTTTTGCTCGCTTGTTAATGACTGTGAGAGCACGGTACTTGTCAAAAATCTATGGAGACTATTGCAAGAATCAAAACCCGCCTACATCGAACCTAAGAAAGAGAAGCAGCCTGAGGAACCCGCCACCGGTGAATCTAATCTACAACATTCCTTAACAACAAGCCGGGGGAACCCAACCCTGCTGCCACCCCCGAAATATTGAACATCTTCCAAATTATCCCGGTCGCGGTGGAAGCAACAACCGATGCAATAGCTAGACTCTTTATTATATGGAGTCTCTTTGGTGCATACGTCAATGTGTCGGATCTTTCAAAATGTAAAAGTAATAATAATAATACAAACAAAAAAGGTTATAGGTTAGATTGTGACAATGAGGCTTCAAGCGGCGTAGTGAGTGTGAACCACCCCAGAGTGGTTCACTCTGTTACCAGGGTAAATCGCATTCTACATAACATAAAACACGGAGGAGGAGAAAGAGGGAACAGATGGCGGCGAAAGTTGGATTTCAGTCATGGCCAGAATAATTATCCCCTCTCTGCAGTCCATCTCGAATAATCTGTCCAATCCCGCTATAAGCAAAAGGGTCTGTAAACAACAACCGAGGCATTGCAAACAGGAGCAAGAACTCTTGACAGAAGAAGTAAAAAGACAACTTGACTCGGATCTTGCTGTGACCAAAAATACTGAAGATAGGCTGACCGGTATAGTGGAAGGTCTGTTAAGCTTATTGGACGGCCAAGTTTCGCCCACCGCAGGTGGTCATGGTGGCGGTGGTGATGGTGGAGTAGGCACTGCTAATACACCACGAGCCTTCACTGACCCGGACTGTACCTTCGATACGCTCGATAGTATATTCAATTTGAAGTTGGCAGCCAGTGTCCTATGTGAGAATTCAACGGCCGTCGACAATCTGCAAGACTACCTCGTGAAGAAGGACAAGTTTTGGCTCTTGTATCCCGGTGCTATCGACATAAGTTTGAAAATACTGAAGAGTTATTTTACCCTATGGTGGATTATTGGCTCATGTATCTCCCTCGAAAGCTTAACCGCGAGTGAGCAAGACGAAATAGAATACACAGACGGGCAGCAGCCGAAGCCCCAGATACACAAGTCTCATCTGCACGCGTACTTGAGGGAGATTATAGGAATTACCTCTGATAAGAAGGACGTGAACACAAACCACCATTGCCGACCTATACAAAGGCTAGCCCAATGCCTGTCGATTCTGGGCTCCGATAACCCCCATTCGAAAAAATTAATGTTGATCATTATCCCGGTGTTGGACATATTTTCCCAACTGGATGAGCGACATGCAAGCTGCTAGGAGATTAGTAACGCTTTCGAAAAATATCGATTGGCCCGCTGTGGTAGGTGTAATCTTCGTCATTCTTCTCGTCGGACTTTGTGTGGCCATCACTTTTCGGTTCTTTGCGAGAAGAGCTTTATTGAATCGCCCAGAGCATGAACAGTTCACAAAGTCCTATCTACCCGTGGCTTTCCTTCGTAAAGTAGGGATGAAGGTGAAGAACATATCGTATCTGAAGATATGTGGCTCACTGCCAACCAATTCATGGTCTTTTGTACCCTATTCGACAGGACAAAGAAATTCAGACACGGCATGTGCACCGACCCGGTGGGATGGACCCATTTCTGCAATTACGCCGCCGCCGAGGTTTACCGAAGAATGGCACACATAGGAGAATTTAATTCGCCAATACGGAACCAGAGTGTCGAATACGTCATCGCCAAAACATTGGAGGATATCGCAGAGCCCTATATTCGCTACGTGTTCGGCAAAGAGGATGTTGGTGCCGAAAGATTGCAGACTGCCATAGCCCGTTGTAGATATGTGGAACATGTGAGAGGTATAGCACACAGAGATTACATAAAATTACATGAGGGCGGTGTACAAATAAAAACTGTTTAGAAATTATATTTTATTATCCGTTTTGGGGGTTATTGGTTGTTTGTGGAGAGGTAATTTTCCAGGCTCTCCACTGTCTGACGACGAGTATAGACCAGTGCCTTCAGACCCTCTATCTCTAGATTGGTTTGTGCCAGTTGACCCTTCAGCTCTGTAGTTTCGTGATCCTGGGCTTGCCTCCGCCTTACAGCTCGTTGCCTCCTCGTCTCCTGCCGGGGGTCCTGTTGATAATCACAATTATCCATCTTTGGGGTGCTAATACGGCGAACCCTTTGATCTACTGTATTGGCGCATGGTCGCTGGTCATAGTGGACACTTGATCGCTCGCCATAGTGGCTGGTTCCGTAGCCTCGTTGATGTTGCGCATGCCACGGTGCTACCCAGCCGCTGCCGCTAATGAGGTCCATACCATAAAATCCATTTACTGTACAGTATATACCGGGAATGCTCCCCCCCCCCCCCCCCTCTCCCCAAAAAAGAGATTTACCAATTCGCCAGTATAGGCAACCGACGCATGCACTGGCAACCTCTACAGGGAGAGGATACTGGTCAATAATATTATTATCATCTTTGCTCCCAATGTGGCACCAATACTCAGGAGAGTCAGACGATGTCGTTTGGATAGAGCTAACTTTGACAGAGCACTCTTTTTCTTTCTTTTTTTTGGGGGCAGGGTGTAACTCTTCTTCTTGCGTTTCGTTTTAGTATTGGGCAGGTCCTTACTATTCCTTTCCGAATCGTCAACATTGACAATGTTAACCTTCTTCTTCGTGTTCCCTTTCTTTAGAGAAAAGGTTTTCACCAAATTTGTGAAAGGATGTTTCTTCCCATGATTGATATCCTCTGAAACCTCTTTGAGTGTCTGTCTGTCCATTAATAACTGAACGGAGCTACCCCCGTACTCTAAATGGAAAGAGATTAACTCGTTCATGCCTTCGACGACAGCGTTCCCATAAACTTCCCGTGTGTCCTCTGCCTCGTGTTTGGGGACTTGCATGTCCTTTTCCCGACGCTCTTCATCCTCTCCTGGTACTATTTCTTCATCTTTGCCTATTTCTTTTATTACCAAAGATTCTCTATCCTCAGGTCGTTTAATTTGTGTCTCTCCTGCTTCATCCTGCTGTAGGCAGACTTGGATAACAGCCTTTTCCTCCTTTGACAAATCTCCGGTTCTTGAACGGGCAACATAAACAAATGTGGAGTTGTGTCTGGGATCATAGGGGCATTTCCCCACCCCATTTAGTTCTGTAAAGTTAAAACTGCCATCAGTCTGGTGCGCATAATGCCGACACAAAGGCTTGTAGGCGTTGGTTCCACACACCAGGAACCGTCCCTCGCCCTCCTTGGCTAATATTCGAATGTAGTTCTGACACTTGTCTACAGACTTGCCCTTATTGAAGCACACAGAACTGTCATGCTCTTTGGAGAACCACACGATCCGTTGGCTCAAATTCTCCTGTAGATCATTTACACTTATATTGTAAACGATATTTTTTGCACCAATGAGGAGGGAATCGCCATCCCTCTGCAATTGTCTGAAGTAGTCCCTCTCACTCTTGTTGCCCGCGAAGACCTGGGACTCCACCTCATCTGGGAAACTGAGGGAGCGCGGGGTCAGGTCGGTGAGGAAGGCGTGTGCAGCTGAAGCAACCGTCAGACAGAAGGAGAACAGCAGCACCAGTGGTAGGGGTCCCAGCACTCCCCTATGACCCCCGCTACACCACACCTCCATTACTACCGAAGTAACGCCATCTTCGCGCTAAAGTCTTCAATAATAATTTTAACCCTTTAGCGGGCAAATGACAAAACTTTGTCTTCTGCTGAGCGTAGTAGGCAAGGTGTACAGTAGGGTAGTGATTGAGAGTCACAGCGAGAACGGAGAAATGGATAGGTGACGAGCAGGGCGGGTTTAGGAAGGAAAGAGGATGTGTAGATCCAATTTTTGCCCTGAAATGTGGAAAGTACTGAGAATATACGGAGTAGACAACAAGTTGCTGAAAGCAGTGAAGAGCATGTATGAGGGTGCAAAGGCGTCAGTACGTGTGGAGAATGAGCAGAGCGAGTTCTTTGATCTGAATGTTGGGTTAAAGTAAGGGTGTGTGATGTCCCCATGGCAGTTCAACAAATATATGGATGGAGTCATGAAAGAAATACAAGGAAGAGCAGTGGATGCTGGTGTACCTCTGATAGGGAAGGAAACGAGTGGAAGTTTGTTGTTGTTGTTGCCGTTCCCCAGGCTGCCTGGCCGAACAGCCCCAAGGCCCCAGGCAAGGCCAAGGCCATAAACGAGCGCCCCCACAAAACCCTCCCTGCCTACCACAAAAAAGCCTGGGTGACCAAAGCCGCTCACAGGCAAGGAGCCGAGGAGGGCGCGGAAACGCCTGGGATACTGAAGCCCCACCCAAGGCCCTGTGCTCCTCAGCAATAATGAAAAGAAAGCTGAGGGGCAAAGGAAAAAATGTGACGCTTTGACTCCCAATCTGCCAACCTTGAGAGTTGGCAGTAGGGAGGTCAATCCACGGAAGAGACGCCGCCACTTGAGTTCTAGGATATATATAAGTAAAATGAACAGTTAGAGTAAGCTATGGGTATGGCAGAGAATGCTTAACTCTCACTCTGATAGACCAGCCCATCACCAAACGAAGTGGAAGTTGTCTGTACTGCTGTTTGCTGATGATACAGTTCTGATGAGCGATAATGAATGGGAGTTGCAGGGGCTGGTAAATATGTTTGGAACAGTGTGTGAAAAACGGAATCTGAAGGTAAATGTGGGGAAGAGCAAGGTTATGGTCTTTGAACGGGGTGCAGCCAAAGAGTGTGAGGTGAGGTTTAACGGTCAGGTTATGGAGAATGTCAGCTCATTTAAAGATTTGGCCAGTGTGTCGAGTAAAGATGGGAGTATGGATGAAGAAGTGCAGGAGAGGGTGCAACAGGGGAAGAGGGTTGTAGGAACGTTGAAAACAGTAATAAGAAATAGGGTGGTCAGCATGAAAGTGAAGTCCTTGCACGACAGTGTGGTAATCCCGACATTGACTTACAGGAGCGAAGCATGAACGTTGGTGAAGACTCAGACCAAGAGTGAGAGGGGTCGAAATGAGTTACATGGAGGCATAGACAGATGAATTAGGAAGTACGAGAGAGGTGTGGTGTGGAGGTAGGTGTGCTGGAAAGTGTGAAAAGGAACACCTTGAGATGGTTTGGCCATGTGGAACGTATGGGAAGCGAGAGAATTACTAAGACAATGTACGAGAGTGAGGTGGAAGGACAGAGAGGGAGAGGTAGACCTTGTGAGAGGTGGAAGGATCGAGTTAAGAAGTATATGAGTGAAGGTGGTACTGGATGGGAGGAGGGGCATCGACTGACTGGGGACAGAGGTGCATGGGGCCGTTTCGTTCGTGGCCACCCCTTCGGGGATCACGGCGTCCAGCAATAGATAGATAGATAGATCCATTTATTATTATTATTATTATTATTATTATCTGTTGATCCAAGCAAAAAGCAATTTTCTGATAATTAGTAGATCCAGACAGAATAAGCCACTTTAACCCTCCACGTTCGGCGGGTTTGAACATTTCCGCCCCCAAGGATCCGGCTGAATTTTCGCATTTTTATAATATTCTTGTAGGGTAAGACGGGGTAATTTCGCCGAAAATCGCGGTTTTTGACGAATAGAAACTGTCACAAATGGAATTTTTAAATTTTATATTTTTTATCTATAAATTCAGCCTTTCTGCTATAGATGCCCAAAAAACAAAAAAATATATAATGTTTTGGTCATCTATCTATCTATCTATTGCCTGACGCCGTGATCCCCGAAGGGGTGGCCACGAACGAACCGCCCCCATGCACCTCTGTCCCCAGTCAGTCGACGCCCCTCCCCCCAACCAGCACCACCTTCGTTCATGTAGTTCCTCACTCCATCCTTCCACCTCATATTCGGTCTACCTCTCCCCCTCTGTCCCTCCACCTCGCTCTCGTACACCCTCTTAGTCATTCTCTCGCTTTCCATACGTTCCATATGGCCGAACCATCTCAAGTTGTTCCTTTTCACACTTTCCAGCACATCTACCTCCACACCACACCTCCTTCTTACTTCCTCATTAGTCTGTCTATCCCTCCATGTAAAACTCCGCACGCACTCCTTAAGTAATTCATTTCCACTGCTCTCACTCTTGGTCTGAGTCTCTCAACCAACGTCCATGCGTCCATGCTTCGCTTCCGTAAGTCAGTGTCGGGATTACCACACTGTCATGCAAGGACTTCTTCACTTCCATACTGACCACCCTATTTCTTGTTACTGCTTTTAGCGTTCCTACAACCCTCTTCCCCTGTTGTATCCTCTCCCGCACCTCTTCATCCATAGTCCCATCTTTACTCAACACACTGCCCAGATACTTAAAAGAGTTGACGATCTCCATAGCCTGACCATTCAGCTTCACCTCACACTCTGTGACTTCACCCCTTTCGAAGACCATAACCTTGCTCTTCCCCGTATTTACCTTCAAATTCCGTTTTTCGCACACTGTTCCAAACTCATTTACCATGCTGCCGATTTAAAAAAAAAAGTTACTCTCGCGGCGAAATTACCCCGCCGGGCGGGGTAATTTCGCCGCGACCTATTTTACGCATCATCTAGCTAGTAAACTAGATAATATTATATGATTAACCCTTCCCGCTCGGTTGTCATTTTAAAAGGACACCACGGCAGATGGGCAGGAACCCGGGTGTCCTTATACAGTACCTGTATAGTCCGTAAGCTTGAAAGCCTATTCAGCTTGTTTTGAAAGCCGCGCGTCCGACGTATGTAAACAAAGCCTGTCGGAGGCGACGCACGCACCTCTGGCAGCAAGCAGACATTGGAGCTATGTTGTTGTGTGGTCTGCAAAGACAGATTCAGTCTTGAAAAGTGTGTCACATTGCTAAAATGGCGGAAAAATGCGTTCCACGGAAATCGTCATCACAACTGAACCAGTTGACTTACATACATACATACATAAAATTTTAAGACTGAGTGTTCCACACATAAGTGCAGTTTCAGTCTCTTGTCCTAATGGCGGCGTTCCAGACAACCCTGTTAAGGGCTGCTTCACTTGTCAAGTTCTTGGATTTGAGATCGGCGCGTATAGTCCGATCCCAGGTCTTCCTCGGTCCACCCCTTGGTGCAGCTCCCTCCACAATCACAGACCTGCATTTTTTCACCCAATTTTGTTCATCCATTTTCTCCACATGTCCATACCATCCCAGTCTACTTGTACGCATCACCTCGCTAATACTCTTTATACCTAAACGTCTCCTCAGCTCAACATTTGTTATTCTATCCTGTAGCCTGGCCCCACACATCCATCTCACCATTCTCATCTCATTACGCTCCATTCTGTTGACATCCTCTACTTTCACGGCCCATGTTTCTGAGGCATACGTCATTGCACTTCTAACACATGAGGCATACACCTTTCCCTTCAGGGGGAGAGGCATTCTTTTCATGGTCAGGATTGGCATCAATTCTCTGAACTTCCCCCAGCCACACCTAATTCTAGCAACAGTGGCAGCCTCGGCCCCACCACCGGCAGAGATGGTATCTCCTAGGTAACAAAACTTGTTCACCAGCATCAAAGACTCATTTCCAAAATTCACAGCCACAGGATCATCACTTAACACAAGCTCGCCTTTGCACACTACGCACTCAAATTTCTCTATTTCTGACTTATCCTTCGGCAGGGGCCCCTTTATTCTACTACAGCGCTTACTCCCATGGTGTACCCAACATCGACAGATGCTACATTGAATTGAGTTAACGCCCACTCCCTTTCCACACACTGCACATGGGTATGCACCGCTCTTTTCCACATTGCCTCGTCTCAAACTACAATGCATAACCTTGGTTTTGTTAATATTGACTCTTAAACCCTTACTCGCCATGCCCTCTCTCCACTCTCTGCATTTGGCCTCAGCATCCTGCATACTGTCAGCTATTAGGACTAAATCGTCTGCATAAAACAGTTCCAACGGGAGTCCGCCTCTAAAAACTCTAGACAGCGCCTCCAAGACCATAATAAAGAGGAGGGGGCTTAACACTGAACCCTGATGGACTCCAACACGGACTGCGAACTCATCACTCAGTACACCCTTCACCCTCACCGAACTTCACGAATCCTCATACATCTTCATTATCACACGCACCAGCCACTCTTCCACACCAAGTTTCCTCATAGCCCACTGTACAACATCTCTAGGTACCCTATCAAAGGCCTTCTCCAGGTCCACAAACACAAAGTAAAGATCCCTGCCTTTTAGTAAGTATCTTTCCTGTATCTGCCTGACTATGAAGATAGCATCGGTTGTACACGTCCTGGCATAAAACCAAACTGCATATGATCAATAGAGATGCTTTGCCTGATCAAACCCTCAAGGACTCTCTCACAGACCTTCATGATTTGGTCAAGCATTTTCAGGCCCCTATAATTTCCTCTATCTAGCGCATCCCCTTTTCCTTTGTATATATTTACTATTACACTTTTGAGCCAATCCTCTGGGATTTTCTCATCTTTAATAATGGTGTTTATCAACTCAGTGACTAAGTTTACAACCAATCTCCCCTGAGGCTTTTATCATCTCAGCGACAATGTCGGAGCAACCTGGAGCTTTACCGTCCTTCATTTTATTGATTGCGTCGCTCACTACAGCTGGTGCTATCAAAGGAGGGGGCCCAGATATTGGTTTTTCGATACTAAGCTGTTCCTTATCCCATTCAAACTCTACATTTAGCAATCGTTCATAGTGTACCTTCCATGCTTCTCTGATTTCATTTTCTGCATACACAATCTTCCCATTATCATCTCTAACACACTGTTCACCTATAATATCCCTACTGTAATTTTTAACTCGCCTAGCTAGGTTGAAGATCCCATTGGGATTGTCAGTGTTACACACTTGTTCGAGGACCAGGTCCTTAACCCTCTCACCACGGAAGGGCTCTTGAACGCCCATAAAAAAGCATATAACAGGTACCCGGAAGGCCTCTTGAACGCCCAGTGGTTGAAAGCCTGTGAGCTTCGTGTGCGAGGCGTCGGTCCGACGCATTTAGACAACAGCCGGCTGGACCGACGCCCCGCATCTTCGGCCACAAGAAGGAGAGCGTCGCTTGTTCGTGTGTGCCTGTATGTTGTTGTTAAGTATCGAAAAGTGGTGTAAAGTGGCTGTTTTGGCCATAAAGTTATCTCCAATGAAATCATCATCACAGCTCAACCAGTTGACTTAGAGAGCTCTACTTAATGCCATTCTACAGGTAAATAACACAGCTACGCTTGGGGATGCGCGGGAATGCGGGAAGCAGTCTGATTAACGAATATACGGTAGCCTAGCCTAGACGTTTTTCGGCCAAAACACCCGGGTTTCGAGGAATATATATATAATACATAGCCGGGGCTGGAGGGTTAATGCGATTTTTAGCATTGTAAATAACTCTTTTGGCAGTTCGTTTAGCTGCCTGGTATTCCTCCCTGCTGCCTCCTTTCTTCCATGCTTTGAAGCATCTCCTTTTCTCTTTCACAGCATGTTCTACCTCATCGTTCCACCACCAAGAGGTCTTATTCCTGGGGTGACCCTTTGTTTTCCCACAGACTTTGTCAGTGGCAGCGATAAGGCTATGCTTAAGAAAGTTCCATTGGCTATTTACATCGTTAGGCCTAGCTTCCTTATTTCTATTCATTTCCTCCAGTTCATTATGAAACCTATCCCTAACTTCCTTGTCCTTCAGCAGCCACACTTTCCTTTTGGGTATGTAAACCTTCTTGCACTTAGGATCTCTGTATAAGCTCATGTCGCACACAAGTAGCTTATGCTGGGGGATACATTCTTCGCTCGGGATGACCTTTACATCTCGAACTAGTTTCCAGTCTTTCCTGTTAACCAAGAAGTAATCTATCTGGCTACTGGAGACCCCAGAGTTATATGTGATCAGGTGGCTCTGTCTTTTCTTGAACTTTGTGTTACACACAACCATGTTGAGTGCAACGCAGGACTCCAATATATATTCGCCTTCTAGATTTCTCCTTCCGTAACTTAGAGAGCTCTACTCAACGCCAGTCTACAGATTGGAAACCACAGTACGTTTAGACATGCGTGGACATTTTCTAGCAGTTAAAATAACAAAGATACGGTAGCCTAGGCATAGATGTATTTCGGCCATATCGCCCGGGTCTCAACAACGTCCTTAGGAGGGAGAGCCCGGGCCAGAAGGGTTAATGGCCAGATAAAACACTAGCACGCAGGTAAAAGCAATGAAAACATTCACAAACCCAAACTGACACTAAACATGCCAATAGAAAAATAACGCACGTGCACACACACACAACTGAACAGGGCAGGCAGAGATGCAGGTGTGTCACACGTGTAGGCCTAGGCACCACTGTCTAGTGCGGGTGTGGACGTGTCTAGTGCGGTTGTGGACGTATTTATTAGGCCTACGGGTGTGGAAGTATTTAGTGCGGGTGTGGACGTGTCTCGTGTGGGTGCGGCGTGTAGGTTGCTAGTGCAAAGTACCAGGCAGCAGCTGACGGCTACTGCCAACACTGTGTCACACGCAAACATACAAACAAACACACATACAATAATATTGTAATATTATACATAATATTGTTCAATACTCATTAAACAAGGGGGAGCTTCCCTTAGAATGGAAACAAGCAAATATAACTCCAATATATAAAAGTGGAAATAAAGAAGACCCGCTAAATTATCGACCGGTATCCTTAACGAGTGTTATATGCAAGCTTTGTGAAAAGATTATTAGAAAAAGATGGGTGGGTATGTTGGAGGAGAGGGAAATAATTTCAAGCAAGCAGTTCGGGTTCAGAAAAGGTCATTCGTGTACCACAAATTTGTTGAGTTACTATGATAGGGTAATTGACATTGTACAAGGGAGGGAGGGGTGGGTAGATTGTATCTACTTAGATTTCAAGAAGGCATTTGATAAGGTGCCTCATAAGAGATTGTTGTGGAAGCTCAGGACTGTGGGGCGGGTTGAGGGAGTATTATTAAAGTGGATGGAAAACTATTTAATTGGGAGGGAAATGCGAACAGTAATAAAAGGAAAGTTCTCCTCGTGGAAAAGGGTAAAAAGCGGAGTGCCTCAAGGATCGGTGTTGGCCCCAATCATGTTTTTGGTTTTCATCAACGACCTTCAAATGGGAATAGACTCATATATATCTATGTTTGCTGATGATGCAAACTAATGAAGCATATTACAAGTAGGAGTAGTTGTGAAGAATTACAGAGAGATCTAGATAAGTTATATGAGTGGAGTCAAACTTGGAAAATGGAATTCAACACGAGTAAGTGTCAGGTTCTTGAGATGGGAAAAAGTAAATATAGACCTTCTTGGGGATATAAAATAGGAGATGAAATAATTAGTAAAGCTGTGAAAGCAAAAGACCTAGGGGTAGTTGTGGCAGACAGCTTGTCACCTGAACAGCATATAAATAAAATAACTGGTGAAACCTATGGAGTGTTGACTAACATGAGAATAGCTCTGAATTATTTAGATGAAGAGATGTTAGCAAAAATAATAGGGACAATAATACGACCAAGACTGGAGTATGCAGCAGTGGTGTGGTCTCCACACCTTATAAAACATAATAAAAAACTGGAAAGAGTTCAGAGAGTTGCCACTAAGATGATAGCTAGCCTTAGAGACCTACCTTATGAGGAGAGATTGGAGAGGCTAAAGCTGCCAACGCTGAGGGAGAGGAGAGAGAGAGGTGACATGATCATGATGTTTAAGTGTGTGAAAGGTTTTGAGAAGATCGACAAGGGAGATTTTGTGGTGAGGGACGAGGGAAGAACCAGGGGTCATGATTGTAAGTTGAGGAAAGTTATATGTAAGTCTGATGTAAGAAAGTTCAGCTTCCCGTATAGAAGCATTGAGTGTTGGAATAAGTTGGATGGGGAGGTGGTGGGAGCAAGAAATATCCAAACTTTTAAAGCAAAATTGGATAAATGTAGAGAGAGAGACAGGACAACACGAGCTTAGGCTCAAATCCTGTATACTACAATTAGGTGAGTACAATTAGGTGAGTACAAACACCCCCACACACACCCGACCATACCGTCAGACGCGCCGGTAGCCCCGGCTCCAGGCCCCGCGAAACTGCAACAAAACCTAAGCCAAACTAGATCTACAACCTAAGCCAAACTAGATATACAACCTAAGCCAAACTTGCTCTACAACCTAAACCAAAACTGCTCAACCTAAGCCAAACTGCAGCCGAATCCATGCAATAGTTTCGGAGATATCGGCGTTTGAATGCAAATTATTAGCGTCGCGCCGAAATTACCCCGTCTTACCCTACTCATAACTCTGCAAATTAATGGCCTACCCTAGGTTATGTGTGGGGCTTAGATATGGGCTCTGAAGGCACAAGAGAGAAGAAAGCTGGATGTGATGGAGATGAACTGCTTGAGGAGTACATGTTGAGTGACGTGTAGAGATAGATTGAGGAATGAATAAGTACGTAGGGGAGTGGTGTTAGTCTTAGTAATTAGTAAACTTAGTAAACTTGGGTATTAAAGTGAATATGTTATGACAAAATACATAAGTGGAAAAAGTACAATAAGAATAATTAGATAAATGGGTATTAAGTAATTATGTTGTGAGAAAATACACAACATAAGTGGGAAAGTACAATAAGAATAATGTGGAATAAATACAATATATATTGCCTAAAAGGTACGTAATCGGAAAAGGAAAGAAAGATAAAAAACAAATGAATTCAAATGGGGCACGGAAAATAGTGCGTATATGGAGCGTCGATATTGTGACGTCATGAGCAGGGCGATGAGTAACTGAGTCATGGCGTCGGAAGACAGTTGACCGTGAGTAATGATAGCGGATGGAAGTGCTGACAGTGGAGTCAAGTCCTGGCCAGGCAGTAAGAAATGAGTCAGCACTCAAAGCTTATTAGTGCACTGGAATATAATCTGCTCACCCCGCCCTGGATAATGAATCAAAGTATAATCCGCCAACTCTGCCTGCAATACTCAGCATATGGAACTCTGCCGGTGCTACAGCGAGGTAAGGCGAATTCAAAGTGAGTTCAACAAGTGGGACAGCAAGAACCCTTGTCGGACAGAAGGGTGCTGTGCTGGTATGGACATGTTGAGTGAATGGGAGATGAAAGGCTTACAAAGAGAGTATGTGAGTCAAATACAAGGGGAGGTAGAGGGGAAGGAGGACCTCCATTGGGATGGGGAGATATGTGTAGTACAAGCGTTGGAAGAGAGAGAGATGAATAGAACAGGCAAGAGAAGTGGTAATAAATAGGAATGAATGGAGAATGCTTGTGAATAGATGAGTGATAACGCGATCATTGGGAGAGGGGGTCGGGCGCCAGTTGGACTAGATAATAGTCCGTCAGGCACCTGGCCCGAGGAGTCAGTGTATATGAAGGGTCATGTCTAGATGTAAGGTGGGCGGGCATTGTGATGTGCTCCGCTGCGTTTCTGACTGCCGAGATTGGAACCTCTCCGGGAGGTCTGGGGCCGGGGAAGTGCTGGAGGGCCTTAGTGATCCTTGGTCTCTGGGTCTTCTCCTGGGCGACCTAGATGTGTGTGCATTTATATTTTACTAGTTTTTTTTATGTTGTCCCTGTCCAGGCTCTGTCTCGAGTCGCCCACCCCCAGCTATGGGGTATGTGCCTGAGTATATACATAGGGTACATACATACATACATATGTATGTAAAATATATATGTAACGGGTGGATGGGACTCGTCAGCTTTGGTCGGCAACAGATTTAGGGGAGACAACCTTACAAAAATCCGAGTGGATGGGTCTCGTTAGCCTTGGTCGGCAACCTGCCTATGGGAATAAACATTATTATTATTATTATAATAATAATAATAATAATAATAATAATAATAATAATAATAATAATCGGTTTATTTCAAGCCGGCAGCCAATGGGGCTGAAAATACACAGATTTAATCTAGATCTTATCCTAAGGGATCAACAGACTGATTCTGGCTGATAACGAGAGCGCCTACATACCCCCGAGGGAGTAGGACGTGGGCCGGAGACTTTGTGGGTCCCCTTAGACGGTCCGGCCAGACCTTGCCTTCACGGTGTGCACGGACCGTCTCAGGGGACCCACAAAGTCTTGGTTATGTAAAATACCAAAGGGCAGCGCACTTATCAGTGTCACTTGAAGGTGGCGAACTCTACAATAGATACAATAGACATATGTATAACATGTAGCTAATTTAATCTGAACATCAATCTAAATGGATATATTTGCATACAGTAAAGAGAATTGCATGAGCTCACGAACATTTGTCAGTAGCTGTACATCACAATTAACATCTGTACAGGAAAGTGTTATACTTACAGTATTGGCAAAGCAAACTTCAGGTATCCACATAGCACAGACAACATGGGCCCAGCGACTGTCATCGGTCTGCTTGAAGGCACCCCCTTTGTTGGGACAGAGGGCACAGTCCACAGCACGGGAGGGGGACTGGAGACAACGACGACACAGCCACTGACCCTCAGGAATGTACGGAACACCATAGCACTCCTAAACACAGTTAAATATAATTAATTAAAAAGTGAACCCCCAAAAAATATAATTGTGAAGGCAATTTCTATTGTTTTCTAGAACAGCTAATTAAATTTAATCACCAAAATTATCTTAACACATATGGTAGCTAAATTAAAATGTAAAACTTGCAAAATAAATAAATAACCAAAATTCCAAAATAGAAGAGCCGAGACAAAAAGAATAAGTTAAGTCAGTACATATACAGTCAGACCCCCAAAAACACATTTTATGGGCGGCAAAGCACGGCGCGTATTGGGAATTCGCGTATTAGGAATAACATAACTTGTGGAAAAAAATACATATGGGCGGCAGCCCGCCCGAGACACACATTTTCGGCAATTGTTGATCAAAATCAATAATTAATTGTACAGAAAGGCTATAATAGACCTACAATTTAAAATGTAAAACTTGCAAACTAAACAAACCAAAATTGGGACAAGGACAATATAAAGTCAAATTAAATTATCAAAATCGCTATGTGGAAACAACGCTTACTAAAATGAAAATTATTAAATAAAAGAACACAATCCACCACATAGGGTGTACATCACTACATGAGCAAGTTAATCTGTTTCCCAAGCAAACCAATCGCACATATAACAACGCACTATCGTCACGTTAAAGGAAGTAGTCAAGTTTGGGAAGTCCGGGACGTTCTGGCAAATTTTACTAAACTCTGCATGAATAAAGAAACTACATGTTAAATGTCAAAATATTATTTAAAATCAAATTTGCAACATGACAAGACATTAACAATAGTAAAAAATACAAATATTGATAAGATATCTATACTATTACAAAATAATATATAAAATACAGTACAGCACTCACTAACGATAGTGCTATCGGGTAGGTACCTGTAAGCATAGCATGCCTCAAGTGACCCCTATCAATAACTACCCTACAAATAACCTACATTTATAGCACAAATAAACTAAGGAAATCGCAAAAGTAAGCAATTGATACTATCGACAATGAATACATATAATATAAAGAGAAATAATTGCAAAATATGAAGTAACAACAGATTTAAACAAAGAGTACTCTTTTAACAAGAACAATAAATTTAAAAAATCATCAATATTAATAATAATAATAGAAAAAGAAAAAGAAAAAGATAAACAATAAATACAGACAAAAAGTAAGCAGAGGTTATACAAGAAACTTCAAGTTAAAAATGCTTGATTAAAATTATTGATGTCAAATTTTAGAATACAGTCACAATAATTGACCCTAAAAAGATTAAATTTATGGAACAATTTACTTGCCTCAAAACCTCTGTCCACTAAGAGTCTGTATAGTAACCTAGCTCTAGCCCAAAAGTCATCTACTTTAGTGCAGATTTTACAAAATCTTATTAATTGGGAATAAAAACAATTATAAGTGATTTTACTATCGATATTACTACTAGGGAAAGGAAAGTTTATTACGTTAAAATTAAAATCATCAACTTTGTGATATACTTTAAGTATGCACTGTTCATTAACAATCTCTATATTTATATCAAGAAAATTTTCAACTTTATAATTTACGTTACATTGTGTGAGGGGAATAGAATTAGGGTAAATAAGTTTAGCAACTTGATTAAAATTTAACAAATTGCAAACAAGAATATCATCAATATATCTACTATTATTACTTAACAGTTTAGCAAGTGCTAATTTTTCTGGAATTTTATTTTTCTTGCTACTGTCAACTAAGTCTTTTATATATTTAAATTCTAAAGCAAGCAAGAATAAGTCTGCAATTAAAGGGCTAGCATTTCCACCCATAGGAATTCCTAATATTTGTTTGAAAATGTACGGCCCGAATCTAACATAAGTATTGAAAAGGAGGAATTTAAGGGCATCTTTAAGTTTAGTTCTATCAAAATATACAGAACTAGTGGGAGTAGAGCTAAGTGATGCATTATTAAAATATGTATAAACATTTATGAAATAATTACCATTCCTAACGAACCTGTCAAAGTGCAAATCTATAATAAAGCAAAGCTCTGAATATACTAAATCTAAAGGCATATACTAAATCTTAATAGAAACATAAGCAAAGGCCATTGCTTACCTTAAAATTAAATGCTTAACCTATGTGTCCAGGATACGCAATTAATATTGTGTATCCTGAACACTTGGGTTAAGAATTAAATTTTAAGGCAAGCAATGGCTTTTGTTTATGTTTCTATCATTGTAGGCCTATTATAGCCTTTCTGTACAACCCTTCAATTCTAACAGAATTTGTTATATTAACCTATAAACGGCGAGCTGGGTGTATTGAACACCACTGTTCTGGGCGAGCATATTAGGCTCCATTCATGCCTATAATCGTCATTTTACGATAAATATCGTTATTACTTATTCATATGCGCCTATTTTACCTTCACAATGAAGATAG